>JANDJT010000032.1:5720047-5731739 GCA_024331685.1 Stegophilus panzeri
GGGTGTACTCACTTTTGTGAGATACTCTGTGTGTGTGTGTGTGTGTGTGTGTGTATGTATGTATGTATGTATATATAATGTGTATATATATGTGTATATATATATATATATATATATGTGTGTGTGTATATATAAAAAAATTTATTCATCAATCCATTCCAAAGCGATGCTCTCTAATGTACAAAGGAATTGCATCATTTCCTTGTTTCACGTTGGATCTCGGGCTGTAATAGGGCTTCTGTCTTGACTGACAGGGTTTGTATCTGCCAGCCTGGCAGGTGATGGAGGAGGCTGCAAGTCGGTGTTTGGGGGTGGTTCTGTGTGGCATAATGACCCCTAGATAAATTGAGTTCACAGGAAGTGATGAGCTCCAGGCCCACAGGGAAAGGACACACTGTCCTTTCTCTGGCTTATTCATTAACGGCCTTCAGCTGAGTGATTGGGACGTACCTGTTCCTTCGCTGATGTGCGTGTCTATGAAATCTCTTTGCCATTGTTTTCAGATATTCAGTGATTTTTTTTCTGGCATTTGGGAACTGGGTTTATTTTCCAGTCATTTGTTTCGGGTGTTAGGTTTTTCTTATGTTGTGATTTGCAATATTTCTGTGCAGTGGATCTGTCTAGTGGTTTTTTTTTCCTTCTGTTTTTCCTTTGTCTTTTCATGCGATCTACATTTTTTTCTGGCCATGAAATAAGCTCTGTTTCCAGCTTTAAAGGCAAATGGATTTAGCTAAAAATATGAATAATTATAATATTTAAATTATATTAACTATTAATTAAGACATTGGACTTTTGAGCGGAAGGTTGTGGGTTCAAATCCTTGCACCTCCAAGCTGCTACTGCTGGGCCCTTGAGCAAGAGTCTTAACCCTCAACTGCTCAGTTGTATAAATGAGAGAAATGTGAGTCGCTCTGGATAAGGGTGTCTGCCAAATGCCTTAAATTAAATGTAAATTAATAAAATGTGTTTATTTTTATTTATTTATTCAGAAATAGATTCATTTGTTAGCCATTTAAATTTGTACCTTTTTCCCCCGTTAAAAATCAGCAAGAAATGAGAATGTTTTAGAAGATTTATAAAATGAAGCGGAATAAAGAAAGGCACTCAGAAATCATTTTAATTAAATTATTCAGTCTTCGGCTCCGGGCTGCACCCCAACACCATTGATCATGTCTGAAATCACTACACGGTCATCCAGAGAGAAGCGATTATATTCAGCATTTTAATAAAACCCAAAGACTAATGAATTATATCCCAGATCCTACTCATAATCTAATGAATATATGTGCGTTTGTGTTCTGGAGCATTGTTTTGAATGTAACACTGGTGGTCAGGTTATATTAATATGCTGCATTAGTGTACTGCATGCACACACACACACACACACACACACACACACACACTAGACTGTCATCTGAGGCAGGGATGCCATCATCTGGTATTTATTCCAAAGGTTTTTTTTTAATCATGCAGCTTAAATGGTGTGTGTGTGTGTGTGTGTGTGTGTCTCTTTCCATAGGCTGTATGAGAATAAAGGAGAATCAGACTTCATGGAGTCAGTGAGGAATCTCTTCACCTCATTCAGCATCATGATGAACAGTGATGTTGAGAGCACCAGCATGGTCAAGGTACATGAGCACACGGTCGCCCTCCGATAATGCGCATCACGCAAATGTCTGATCACAGTTGATTTGATATAAAGCTCATTTGGTGGGGGACCTCAAGGATTTTCTCCAGTTTGAACTCTCAAATCCTCCATAGAGCCTCATATCGGGTCATGAACCCTCTCCTGCCCTGCTGTATGCTTTAAAATGCCTCACTTTTAAGCTGTTATGGTAAAAAAAAATTGTTGGTGCACATCTTGTTAGGACAGTGGACAATTCGACTGTGATTTTCATCTCATGATAACAGCACTGACACCAGTGATCCTCAGAAAAGTGTATAATGTTCATTGATAATTTTAGCCACTGTACTAAATGTGATTGATTTGATATTGAAATTTAGTTTTTCCTCTTTTTATACTTTTTTTTTTTTTTTTTGTTTTTTTTTTTTTTTTTTGTGAAATTTAGCCAAACCAAATTAACATAATGTCTTCAGCTGACGTCTTCAAGCATTACAATGTTGTATTTGTGCCCTATTTCCAACTCCTACTTCTAGGAACAAAAAAAAGTGTTTCCAAGGTTGCATCAGATTTTCTAATGCCAGTTCACATCACTGAAACAGCAGACCCCAAGCAGGATTAAAGGTTTGGCAGAAAATCAAACCGAGAGTCGATTAGAGACGGTCAGTGTTTTAGAGCGACGAGGCAAATGTATTGAACAAGTACTGGAGGTTTTTCTCACCGAGAATCATTTAAAATCCTAAATACATGGCCCGATCTTAATATGAATGCTTAAAAAGACATCATTAATCGACATAATCTCAACTGGACTGGTTCATAATCCTCAATTAATTCCACCTTTAAACTTTTGAGGGAGAAGGACATAAGTGATTCTGGTTATTCAAGATAGCTGCCTCCATAATGTTAAAGCATTGAGCTTAAATGGGAAGGTGTGTTTTTTTTTTTTTTTTTTTTTTTTTTTTTGGTTAGATGACTAAGTGTCCCAAACCAGATCAAGTCCGTATGATTTTTTTCAGTGAGATGGAGTTTGATGTAATGAATAGATTTGGTGTAATGGAATAGATTTCCATTTCAGTGTAATGGAATAGATTCCCACTACACCATTACTTGCTCTTGCACTCTGAAGACTGAAAAGTTAGATATCAAACAAAAAGTCTGAGCTGATTGAGTGCATTTTTGATTTGAGTGAAAAACTGCATACATCACTTCTTTTTGCAGTGTGTGTACACTGCTTTGAATATTGTGTTAGTGCTGTGTGTTCGTCATGGATCATGCTGCAGAGTGATGCATGCTGGCTGTGTTTAGGATTCTGCTGTTTTCTTTCTGATCTGTGTGTTTGTCCTCTTTTTTTCCCCCCTGTTTCTCTCTGTCTGTTTTCTCCTCGTCCTCCTCCCTCGTGGACTCATCCTCTTTAGCTGCTCCTCAAGGTATTCTGCCATTGCTTTTCCTCTTTCTTCAATTCTGTCACTTTTATGTTCTGACTCGAATCCTAACACAAGTGTTGTTACCATCACACCGTTTGTGTAACATTAGAGTAAGAAGAGTCGCATGAAAAGGAATCCTAATTAATTTCCATTATAAGCTCCTTATTCAGTACAGCTTGATCTGGGGGAGGCGTTTTAGAGAAATGAAACGGTTAATCTCGCATACTGATGTGTGTCCTTGAGGAAAGAAAACATGGCAAAGAAAACGGTTACTGAATGTGATTGTGCCCTGCGATGGATTGGCACTCTGTCCAGGGTGTACCCCATGCTGCCTGGGATAGGCTCCAGGTTCCCCGTGACCCTGAAGGATAAGCGGTATAGAAAATGGATGGATGGATTTTCCTTCCTTTCTTCCTCACTTCTTTAAACTCCTACCACCTTTTACCTTCTTTATTTCCTCTTCCTTCCTTCTTTCCTCGCTTCTGCCTCAACACCTCTTTAATCTACTTCCACCTTTTTTAAAAATTCTTTATTTACGCCTTCCTTCTGCCCCCAGAATCCTTCCACCTTTTACCTTCTTTATTTCCTCTTTATTCCCTTCCTTCTGTCCTGTCTTCCTGCCTGCCTTTCTTCCTTCCACCTACCCTTCCTTCTACAATCAAATCTCCTTCCACTATTCACTTTATATATTTTCCTTCCTTCTTTCTCTATTCCTTCATTCCTTCCTTTCTTCATGCCTTTCTTCCTTCTCTGTTCCTTCTTTTTTTCCTTCCTTCCTTCCTTCCTTCCTCCTCTCTCTTTGTCTATACCTTTTTCAGTCTCTTCCTCTCTCCTTTTTCTTTTCTTCTTTTCTCTCCTCTTTCTTGCCGGTAGCGGAATAGCTTTACTCCCATTTTTTCTGCCAGCAGCTTATCCACCTCCTCCTTTACGACTTGTTCTAACTGCTACTGCACTTTTCTAACAAGACGAACTTCACTCCTCAACACTGCAGTATATAAGGCGGCAGCAAACAGGCTCAAAATCTTGATTACGAAGCACTAAAAGCGAGTGGCACCTTATCATTCGCTGGGCAGTGCCTGCCGGCGGTGGGCTCTGGAGACTCTTATGTAATTTGGTTCTTTAGTTTTCAAAGGTAAACACTCGAGCTGCCCTCATTTCAAAGCTGACACTTCAGTCAAATCAAATCTGTATCAGAGTGGAGGGAGGGGGAGAGAGAGAACGAGAGAACGAAAGAGAGAACTAGAGAGACCCCATCAAAGGAGAAGCTTCACAAGCCTCTTACACTCTTGCTGCTCTCTGTAGATTCCCCCTCGAAGCTCCTGTGTTAATGAGCGCTAAACCAGACCCCAGGCCAGGAGATGAGCATCACAGCGTGCAATTTATTCTCACCTGTTCACCACAGGCCACAGATTCACTTTTCCAAGGACAGAGAAAGAAATAAACATGCTTCCTAAACATAGCAGCCATGGTCTTTTCATGACTGACATTAATCAAGAACCCACACATGTATGAAATTGTATTTCATGTGCTCTTTCCCCTTCACGCATTTCTCCGCCTTGAGTATTCATTGCAGTTTCAGCTGTGGCGTCAAGCAGGTCCGATTGATTTCCTCATCACATCTGTGCTGTTTGTTGATTTGCTTAGAAAAAAAATGAATAACTGCCTCGTTTCTGAAACAAGCTCCGGTTCCTCCCCTTCCTAACACCTTTGTTCCAGTGTGTCACAGCGTGAAAATCAATACTGTATCCTTTCTCAGAGACGCTTGGTTTACAGTTGTTCAGGACTGCAGGTTTTCCAGCTTATATTTTTGTTCGAGTATGTGTGGTGAAATATCAGTAGGTAATGATATACCACAGTATTTAGCATGTACAGTATTATGGTGAACACTTTAAATATGTATATATAGCAAAACAATACATTTTTGATTGTAAATGTAATTAGTTTTACATTTACAATAACTGCATATTATCGTGATACAGTTGAATAGCAAGTAAGGCTTAAGACCGACATCTTTCATTCCTGTTGTAAAAGGTACCTACTATCAGTACTATTTCTCAAAATAACAAGTTTGACTGCCACAAAATAAGAAATGTAAGATGTTACATTTCAAAAGGGTTCCATATTTGTTTGATAAATTGCGATTTTACAGATATGACCACAAAAAAGTAAGAAATAATGAAACGTAACTGGTTATAGTACATGTTTGTATGTTTATTAGAGATGCACCAATACTTAATTTCTCAGCTGAATCTGATAGCCGAAAACCTGGCTATGGCATTTATTTATTTTGCCTGTTGGTTTGTCCACTTGTCCAAAGTTGACCGTTCTTCTGACTGATCACATTTATCTTCTGATGAAACGGTTTTATCCTGATGCGATCATTGTCTTCCAGCATGACTCGGACACCCCCCCCCCCTCCACCACCACCACCTCATACACAACGGCAGCACTGAATGGCATGATCTGTAATGCAAATGCCATGGCCTTCTTGGTCACCAGATCTCAAATGATCTCAACTGAACACCTATGGGAGATTTTGGAGGGATGTGTTGGACAGCAATCTCTACCACCATTACCAAAACATGAAGGAATATCATTTGGAAGAACGGTGTTCATTTCTCCAGTACATTTTCACAGAGTTGTTGAATCTCTGGCAAGGTGCACTGAAGCCATTCTGCTGGTGGCCCAACACATTACTAAGCCAGTTTATGTTTCTTTTTCCTTTAATTTATAACCCATTTATAGTTAATATTATTTACACACTCCTCCATAGATTTGACCTCTTATAGGACTCTGTCTAAAAGCCCTGTATCATAAAACGCCTATAGAAATGAAAATATATTACATGGACTCATGAAACCGATCCGAAGACGCAGCAGAGAGAGAGGCGAAAAACACTGGACCCTCCATCAGCCGTTCCACTGCTATCGATTGTCAGTGTGTGAGGGCTTATTTACAGCTCGTGAATCTCTGTGCTCAGCATGGGGTCTCTGACTCGTTTGGGCAACAACGCATCATGGAAGAATCCAGTTGGGGAGCTCTTCAGCGTGGGGTTTGGAGACCATGGATGGATTTGTGAAAATAATCTTTCACAGTCTCTGTCAATTTGTAAACAGTGAGAATGTTCTGTTGATTTGTTTTCTGTCCACTTATTTGCAAATTCTAACATCACACAGATTTTCCTGTATTATTATTATTTTTTTTCCATCTGTTCCTGATTATTAACCATCATTTTTGATCTGTGAATTTCATTGGAAGCTAACAGAGTGTCGCTGTTACATTCATCCCTCTTTGTATTGCTTGCTTGGAGGGTTTGATGGTGAATGTCTTCTCTTATCTCCAGGGTGCAGCGTTGAAATATGTTCCTACCATCGTCAATGACGTCAAACTGGTCTTTGATCCAAAAGAGCTCAGGTGGGTTAACCTCCATCATGTGTACAGAATACTTACTGCTATACAGACCCTATGCTTATATGCGTTTCTTTGTTTAATAGCACTTTTCTTCTTCATCTTCTTCTTCATCTTCATCTTCTTTTTCATCTTCTTTTTCATCTTCTTCGTCGTCGTCTTCTTCTTCTTCATCTTTTTCTTCACTTTCTTCATCATCTTCTTCATCTTCTTTGTTGTCTTCTTCTTCTTCATCTTTTTCTTCTTCTTCTTCTTCATTTTCTTCCTCTTCCTCCTCCTACAAAGGCATGATTTACTGCTCCGAATGGTTTACATGATGAATGTTTAGTGTTTGTGGAATTTGCTATTAAATTCTTTCAGACTGCAGTTAAATGAAACGATGGTAACAAAAACAGCAGATACTGGGGTTTTTATTGTATTCATATATTAATCTCATTATTCAAATGTGTTTTAAATCTATTGGTTGGAGCCAGAAAGCTTTAATTTCTGAGCTGTCCACCATCTATATTGATAGTTAATTATTGGCTTACTTGTTTTTCAGTGTTCTAAACCCATTCAATTTGTCATATAGGCTAATAATAATAAAAAACCACCACTATCAAAATTATATTTAATATTGAGTTTTTTCCTTGTGATTTCCACTGCTGGCTTAAAAAATAAAATAAAATCACAGACTACCTGAGAACCAGTGTTCTAGGTACACTGGCAGGAAGCATACTTGGTCATGGTATGCTCACTTAGCCATGGAAATGGAGACAGTCTATAACAGTTAGTGCTGTTCTATGTAATCTTCCTGTCCTATTTTTGGGTGAACATATCGTCTGGGGAATTTTAATTTAATTGACTTAGCAGTTTTAATGCAACAGTATTATGATATCAAGGACAGAAGTTGCGTAATAAAAAGAAACCGTGGATCACGGTCTCATGATCAATGTATATTCACTCCGAGAGAGATGATTATGTGGTGCTGGTGCACTGATTGTAAAGAGGGATGTCGTATGGAGATGTAACGCACGCTCCTCTACAGCTCGCCCGTCTCTCAGTCCTCAGCAAGCGCAGCGAAGAAGGCCGTAAATTAAATCAAGGCTGAAGATAGGATTTACATTCTGCAAATTTGACAAATTAGACGCTCCTCGTTCTTGTGATTTTGTGCGGGGGAAGAAATAAAGAAATGCTCATTTAGTTGGGGCTCTTAAATGCCCTTTTGAAAGAAAATCTGCTGTCATAGCTGCTTTTCCCCTCATTATGGAATTATCTTTAGCCCTTGGCTTGTCTGAGTGGCTGATTTCATCTCATTTTAGCATTCACACACACACACGCGCACACACACATGGACATACACAAACACACACACACACGCATTTAAAAGTGTTGAGTCTTCCCCCCTGTTTTAAATCACTCTCTGGTTAATCACAGTCATGTTGTCATGGAAACGCACGGTAGTGGTTGCACGGGCTAATGTGGTCTGTTAATAATCGTGTGATTATTATTGGCACACTGAGACCGTGTGATCATGGCAGTGTTACTCTGAGACCCGTACATGATACATAGGCTAGTGTGCTGGGCAAACCCTGACATTTATGGGTTCGTGTTGCTTTTATTAGTTACCTATTTATAAACCTTATTTCAATTATTACTTGTGGAATAACATTGGCTTGAAGCATAATGAGGGGACATGACCTGGAAAGCCTTGGGCAAAATGGCAAACTTATTAAGAAAGCACAAACATGAGCACCTGCAATTTTTAGATGATGTTGGATAAAACAAAAATAGGCATTACCTATAAAGAATTACCTATAAAAAAAAAATACAAACGTGTGAGCTGTTATTCTTTAATAAATGAACAATGATTAGCTTTGGCAAATTGCTGCATTATAGGTATGTAGTGGTACTACAGAAAAGCGTTCTCCTGATCATCCGAAGATCACTAGTTTGAATTCCGACGATTCCACAGCTATTCATGGCTGGGAGAGCATTCGTGGCTGCTTTCAGGCTATGAGGCATGGCATACTAGCTTTCAATCGCTGTGTCAATCACAGCGACGCTAGACTATCGGGCGTGTCTGTGAGGTCATGTATGCAGAGGGCGGAGAGCACATTCCTTCTAGCATGTTACAGTAATCGTAATAGGGAGTAATATTATTACTTTCCTGTTATAGGAAAGTAAATGAGCGCATATATGTCGAAGCGGGCGGATAGCCCTTTCTCCCTTCGTGGATTATTTCTCAGAGTTTGTTATTGATTACATATTACCTTCCCCCACTATTGACTACTAGGTAAACTAGATTCCTTTACAGTGGGTCTGTGTTGGTGAACGAGAAATGAAAAGAGAGCTAGATAGATCAAATTTTTCTCTTGGAGAACTGACGCAAGGTTGTGTGAAAATACAGCCGTTACGGTGTAAGTCTTAAGCTAGGCCTCTTCTGAAAAAGCTCTAGTGGATGAAAAATCCACTCAATCATCCTTCATCCAGCTCACCGGATTTACTGTATCTCAGACATCTGGCTGGGACTCTCACTAGTTCTGATTAGGGCTTTAACCTACAGTTGCAATCAAATTTATTCAACCCCCATTGCAACCATGTTTGTCAAAATTTATAGACTTTCAGCTGTTTGCAATGAACATATCAAACAAAAGCAATTGAAATAGTTCAACACAACGAATGCTTCCAAGTGGTTTCCCCAAATTCAACTGAAAATGCAACTTATAATGATTTCTCCAGTTTCAAAATTATTCAATGAATAGAATCCCTCACAATAGCACAAATATGCAAAAACAGGTGTTGTCTCAAGCACATCTGATGCAACTAATCAAGGGCTTCATTAGTTGCACCAGGTGTGCTTGAGCTGGAACACCTGAAATACCTGGCATGGCTAGGCGCAGAAAATATATGAAATACCTGGACGGGGCAGAAAAAGGAAGCTATCAATGGCTGCAACCAGATTTCTAAGAAGGCACTAAGATTTCAGTGAGCACAGAAAGGCGCATATCAAACGCAGAAGGTTTCCATGCCAGAACTCCAAGACGTACACCACTACTGACCCAAAAGCATAAGAAAAGTCGCTCAAAATCATATAAATAATCCACAGAAGTTTTGGGATTCTGTTCTGTGGAGCGATTAAATAAAACTGGAACTTTTCGGCACGATGGATCAGCGGTATGTCTGGAGGAAGAAGAATGAAGAAAGAACACTCTGTCCACAGTCAAGCATGGTGGAGGCTCGGTCTCGGTGATGCTCTGGGGCTGCTTTGCATCCTCTGGAAACCTGCAGCGTGTGGAAGGCAAGATGGATGCATTGAAGTATCAGGAAATCCTAGGAGAAAACATCATGCCGTCTGCGAAGAAGCTGAATCTTGGGCATCATTGGACCTTCCAACAGGACAGCAAGCATACCTCAAATTCCACCAAGGCTTGGTTGCAGAAGAAGTCCTGGAAGATTCTACAGGACCATCAGTCACCTGACTTAAACGCCATAGAAAATCTCTGGTGGGATTTGAAGAAGGCGGTTGCAGCACGCAAACCCAATAATATTAATGAACTGGAGGCCATTGCTCATGAGGAATGGGCTAAGATTCCTCAGGAACGCTGCCAGAAGCTCTGCATCTCGTGTGCAGCAGGTCATAACAGCAAAAGGGTGCTCTACTAAGTACTAAAGATGGTTTCCATGAAGGGGTTGATTAATTTTGAAACTGGAGAAGTTGCATTTTCAGTTGAATTTGGGGAAACCACTTCAAGCATTTGTTGTGTTGAAGTATTTCAATTGCTTTTGTTTGATTTGTTCGTTGCAAACAGGTGAAAGTCTGTGAATTTTGACAATAAACCTGATCTGCAATGGAGGTTGAATAATTTTGATTGCAACTGTAAATACATTAAACATTAAGTCTAATGCATAATCAGACTCCATCTATTATCAGACACTCACATGCATTCACACACTTCCCCAGTGGCATGTCCTCTAAGGGGTGATTAAGTGTGTGTGTGCATGTGTGTGTGGCTGCCCGAGGCTCTGTTGGTGTTACTCCCGTGCAGGGCGTTTATAAGGCCGCATACACCGATTGCGCTGGCTTATTTTCTCTCCACTGTGAATTCAGAGACAGTCGCAGAGGGACACTTGATACACACGTACACAGACAAGCCATTAGGTTTCCTTTTATTTTAACGGAGAGCGCATGAATGATTTAGTGGTGGCAAGTTTGTTTTCCTGCAAACATCGTTACAGCAGCTAAGAGCCTCTTCAACCTTCATCATCCTTTTCCTTTTTTCCATCTTACTGCTAACACCTGCTGCTGGGGAAGAAGGGCTACACTGTGCACTGCGTTATGCTGGGAGCGTGGTCCAGCTGCCAGATCTGTGCTGAAACTGTGCCATGCCCAACAGTTCTCACTGTGGAGCTCTCAATGTGTGTTTGAGTGTACAAACAGTTACAACAGGGCCATCTTAGACACATGCGCACACAAAAACACACACTTAAGCCAACTCTACTACAGGACTTGTTCTCTCTCTCTCTCTCTCTCTCTCTCTCTCTCTCTCTCTCTCTGTGTGTGTAGGAGTTTAATTGTTTAATCCGTTTTGTAATCCATCTGCTAACACAATGCGTCGCGTTACACATTACGACCCACTTTCACCGAAAATCCTAAAGCTTAAAGTGATTGATTGAAAGAAAACTAGGCATTTTAATGCTCAAAGTAGCGATTGTTGTGGAATAAAACACTCCAGGACATGCAGTTATAGGAAAATAATCAACGACAAGGTGGTGTGATGCAGTTATATTTGCCACGGCGAAGTGGTTTATTCTCCAATAACAGCACGGCTCAAAGTGTTTTATTCCTTACACAGTTGACAAACTCGCTTATATTCACCGAATTTTCACTCGGAGTTATTTTTATTTTCACGACATAAGGAAAATAATCTACGCTGGGGCGGTATGAGAGTTACTATTACCAGCTCCAAGTTGATTATTTTGCTATGACATATCCTGCCCAAAGTGTTTCTTTCCTCTGACACTATAGTAATTTTCCAGCGATTACAAGTTTGGGTTTATTAATGAATGATGCATCAAACTTTGTAACCATTAATTGTTATGGTTAAAGTTATAGGATGTCTGCGAGAAAACTCAGCTCCTGTTATCATTTACATTGGTGGAATAATTGCTAAAACTGACTGCTACAAAGTGCTGACACTGGATACTCCTTCACAAATGCTAAATAAACATCTCATAAACAAAAATTTCAATTATTCAT
>JANDJT010000032.1:5731806-5758441 GCA_024331685.1 Stegophilus panzeri
AAAAAAAAAAAAAAAAAAAAAAAAAAAATATATATATATATATATATATATATATTTATTTATGTTCAGAACAATAAAAAGCACGTTACTTTAAACCTATCATTTGAATTACAGCTAGAGCTGCTATTATGGGAAATGAATCCACACCTTCTGACCAATCAGATTTGAGAATTTAAGCACGGTGGTATAAATCACATTATGAGATAAGCTTGAGATAATTTTGCAATGTGAAGCATCCGTTTCTCGAAAGAAGCAGTGGAAATATCTGAAAATATCTTGCGTGTGACAATATGAGAATATTCAATATATTTTCACTTAAAATCAATTTTTGCAGTGTATTATAGAGGCTTATGTGGGTTTTTTTTTTATTTTTATTTTTTAAAATACATTCTGGCTTTCAGTCAACACCTGAATGTTGACATCTTTTGAAAAATTATCCCAGGCTTGGATACATGCGGAACAGAGAATGCATTATTTTCCGTTCTTGTTATTTCTGTGATGTTGCTACAACTGAACATGGACTTCTACAACATAAACACAGCAGCTTTTTTTTTTTTCTTTCATTGCTGTGGGACTGACCTCTGCATGCTTAATGCTCTCACTGTCCCTACACTCATTGGACCAGTTGATGTGTTGGAAATATATAATATTACAAAGGTATTGCAGTGATTGTGATGTTAGTCAGCGATGCAGTCAGCTCATCTAAGAGAATCAACACAATACCATAGGAGATGAAGATAAGTCTTAGCTGCTTGCTTGCAGGAAAAAGCAGATATGCAGTGGCAGGAATATCCCAGTCGCCTGCGAGTCAGGTTATATATCAAACGTTTAAATACTCTCTTCAGGCAGTTTGTTCCTTTAAATTCCTTTAGATGTTCACCAGAGTTGTTGTCATGCTATTTAAATGGAAATTATAATGCTCATCAACAATAATAATAATATTTCATAAATAAACTGTAAATCAAATGCATTATATTTAAAAATGTTATTCTGATGATGATTCTTCTTCTTCTTTCATGCTGTCCTCATGATGTTGAAGAATTATTGTTTGTTGTACCCTTTTATGATTTTATTATTTCATTATATATTACTTTTGGTAACTCTCAAATTTTGCCTTTTTTAATTTTATTTTTAGTTCCAAATATTTGTCTATGAACTCAGGACATGGAAAACTTCTATTTTTACCATTCAAACAAATACCTGTATTGATGATGAGAATCATTTTTATCGTTGTCTCCGTGTCTCTCTTCAGTAAACTGTTCAGCGACTTCATCCTGAAGGTGCCACCAGGTCGCTTGGTCAAGCAGAAGCTCTACTGCATGATCGACATCGTCCACAGTGACCTCTTCACACAGCATGGTACGCAAACACACTCTAAATCCCTCTAAAGGTCATTGAGACAGTGGAGCATGTGATGATGCTAATCATGCTAGGCGTACGTGCAGGCGCTTATGCATGGGCTCAGTATTAAAGGAAATGGTAGTGGGAAGTGGTAGCTCAGTGGATAAGATGTTGGACTTCTGATCGGAAGGTTGTGAGTTAGGCTGAACTTAACCCTCAACTGCTCAGATGTATAAATGAGAGAATCATAAGGACGTATACCAAGTGCCATAAATGTAATGCTGATTTTTTTGTCGTTCCCAGAGTCTTGCTGTAGTTGCGTAATGGGTAACTTTTTTCCCCCCTCCCTTTGTGAAAGTGGAACGCTGAGGTTGGATATTGCCTGCATGTGTGTCAATTCTTTCGTGATGCACTGTGTTTGGTGTTGTGATGGGGTTTGGGAAATCCAGAAGCCAGCAACGTGACTGCAGGTTAATAGAGTGTTGTGGGGTTAAATGCCTTCAGGGCTAAAATGCCTTCCAAAGATATTTATCTACCAAACCACCTAATGTCATCATATTTTATTTCCCATATTTCTTTCGGCGCTATTAGATTTGTCTCACTGATACTACATCAAAATTCTTCAGAGGTAAACAGAACTTTTTTTTAATTTTTATTTTTTTTATCATCGTATAAAACTTTGTGTGTTTATAGTATTGAATCGTCACTAAACTGGAAATACATCCTCTTACTCTTGTGGATTTTTTTTCTCTTTTTTTTTTTTTTTGATTTGAGAGGGATTTTTGGAAGTCTCAAGATTCTATCTCCGGGATATAAAACACTGCTGAGTCTCAATCAAAATAACTGCATTGTAAAACAGTGCAGCTTCTGGTGTTTTCTTAATATCATGTAGTTTAATAGAGCATTACAGCGTGTCCCAAAAGTCTCCATAGATACAGGATTATGTTTGCCAGCACCACGTCAGTTGTGCCTTCGTCAGTGGATACTCATGGACGTCCACCACTTCTCGGTCGGTCCACAACACTTCCAGTCTTTTTGAATTTGTTAAGTTTGGCAACAGTTTTGTGTGTGACGTGCTTGCCATGTTTCCTGTTAAAGTCCATCGCAACCTTGCGACCGCTTCCCGATCCAGCAATGAGAATGATTTCAATACGTTCTTCTTATATATAATGTGTGTGTGTGTGTGTGTGTGTGTGTGTGTGTGTGTGTGTGTGTGTGTGTGTGTGTGTGTGTATGTATGTGTGTGTATGTGTGTGTATGTGTGTGTATGTGTGTGTATGTGTGTGTATGTGTGTGTGTGTATAAACTAAGTATGAAAAATTTTGGAAGACATTTTGCTAAAAAGTGTCAATTTAATTTTGTAGACCTTTACAAGCAAGGACGAAAGAAGTATGCGTGTCTCGGTGCTCGCAGAACTGAACTGTTTTCTCTCTCTCTCTCTCTCTCATATGAGACAGCTTCTTTGCTGCATGCTCGTTAGTAAATTTGTAGTGTGTTTGAGCATAATTCACAGCCCCGTTTGCTCATTTCACCAGCGCTCATGTCAGCCAGCCTTAAGTTCTCTACAAAAATCCAGCGTAAATAGCGTAAGATGTTTTATCAGGTTACTTGTACTGTAGGAAGATGCTGTAGTTCATCCTCTTGATAGATTCACACAGCTTTGTCAGTCTGCTTTGCGTTGCTCATTAATCATGCATTCAGATCGTCTGCATTTCGTGTCCTCGTGTTCTTTATTGTGACAATGTACTCTAGGTTTAGGAAGAATACAGGTACATCTCAAAAAAATTAAAATAGCATGGAAAAGTAAACTTTTTTTCCGTAATTTAATTCAAAAAGTGGAACTTTCATATATTCTAGATTCATTACACATGAAGTGAAATATTCCAAGCCTTTTTTTTTTTTTTTTTTTTTTTTTTTTTTTTTTGTCTTGATTATGGCTTACAGCTCACGGAAGTCAAATATTTCACTTGAACGAATCTAGAATATATGAAAGTTCCACTTTTTGAATTAAATTACGGGAAACAATTTTACTTTTCCATGATATTCAAATTTTTTGAGATGCACCTGGAAACATGAGCTGGAAAAGCAGCATGGGAGTTTAAACTCTCCCTTGATAATAAATATCACTGGGCACAAAGCAATTACTATAGGATTCCCCAGCCAGTGTAAATCTTTAGTAGATTATTGTACACACCGTGGTCATGCCTGAGAGAGAGCATCCTTTTACCATAACTCAGTGATAACTAGATAAATATGTCCAATTTAAAAAGGATCAACTGTAAACAAGCTGCTGAATCTCATTTTCATTGAGTTAATCAAATGAATCTGGCACACCTGAAATATATTATCTTGAATATGAATAAAGAATGTATTTATTCAAGATGACACTATTGCTTTATGACTGGAGGGGGAAAAGCCAACAACAGTAGCTCAGTGGAAGCCTCAGGAGTTACCTGTGTGATTTTTAAAAGGTAAGCAGGACTTGTTGAAGGCGGACATTGAGAACAGACAGACAACAGAATATCTCATTTACAAGTAAAAGTTTCAAATACCCAGATGTGTACTGAGTGGCACTCTAGATATCTTCTAGTAAGACTAAACTGTTTATAAGTGTGACCTAGTGTATCATCTAATACTTGATTTACAGATTTTGGGGCTAAAATTAATGCAGGATTTGGATTATCTGGATGTGTATCGGCAGTCACTAGGTAGCTAGTAGTGGTTTAGTGGTAGATGAATGGTTAAAACCTTGGACTACTAATCAGGTCATGAGTTCAAATCCCAGCGCTGCCACTGCTGGGTCTTTGAGCAAGGCCCTCAGCTGCTCAGTTGTATAAATGAGGTAAATATAAGTCGCTCTGGATAAGGATGTCTACCCAATGGCTTAAACATAATGTAAATGTAGTAGCAAGAACAATGTTGAATAGATTAAAGATTGCCGTTAAAGGTGGAGAAAAAATTGTAGGTGCTGCTATTTAAGAATATTTGCTTATTTTATCTTTTATGAAAACAGAATACGCTTTCAGAGTATCGCTTAGTTAGTGATAGCCAATCGAATTGCCTAATTGTGCTTCCATGTCGACTTTTCATGCGGTCAAATGTACGGTTGTGCTCATAAATTTACATACCCCTTGCAGAATCTGCAAAATGTTAATAATTAAAGAGAAGAGGAATCATTAAAATTGCAATTTGTGTTTTATTTAGTACTGCCCTGAATAAACTGTGGTCATACTCACAGTGGTCAAGACTCGATAAAATCTGAATTTACACAAATAAGCCAGCTCAAAAGTTTACAATAACAATTGCTTAATTAACAATCGCTTGATTGTTAATACTGTGTGTTGTTACCTGGATGATCAGCGACTGTGTTTGTTTTGTGATAGTTGTTCATGAGTCCCTTGTTTGTCCTGAGCAGTTAAAATGCCCACTGTTCTTCAGAAAAATCCTCCAGGTCCTGCACATTCTTTGCTTTTCCAGCATCTTCTGCATGTTTGACCCCTTTTCAACAGTGAAATCTTTTTAACATTGAGGAGAACTGAGGGACTCATACACAACTATTTCAAAAGGTGCAAACATTCACTGATGCGCAAGAAGTCAACATGATGGATTGAGTGAGAGGTGTGTAAACTTTTGAACAGGTCGATTGGTGTAAATTGTTATTTTGCATGAAGATCTTTTTTTTTTTTCATTTAGTTCTGCTCTTCAGAAGCAATTTACATGTTTCCCAGAAGACAAAATAACAGTTTACACCAGTCATCAAAGCAGTACAAAATAAAAACAAAATGCAATTTTAATGATTCCTTTGTTTTGTTTTGGTTTTTTTTTTTTGTTTTTTTTTTTTTCCAATTATTATTAACATTTTGCAGATTCTGCAAGGGGTATGTAAATTTACGAGCACAACTGTACTTGTTTCCTTGTTTTCCCATTTTCAAAGCAAAAAAAAAACCAACTATGTATGGAACAATATACATGGACTGAGACCCAAAAAAGAAAAAGTAAGATGACGACACATTCAGATTTCAGGTTTGCTTTTCTTCTTAAAACCATCAGATGTGTTTGTGTAATTTCACAGTTCAATATAGTTTAAAAAAAAAAAAAAAAAAAAATGATACTTAGCATTATGTGTGGTTTTGTGTTTGGGCTGCCGTGAAACATTATCTAACGAGAGAAGGACTAAGGCTGAACTCGGGACACTGAGCTTGAATTCAGTACTACACAAAGTGAAAGGTGAGTGTGTAGGGCCTGAATTGCACTGCTGTTTTACTGGATTTACAGCGTACATATGTTTTACCTTCATAAAATGGTATCTGTCCAGACCCAGAAAGCCGTTGCTATAAAACAGGCAGCTATGTCACATAAAACACTGCGTGTTGGAGCTTTATATGCTTTTAAACCTTTTAGGCCTGCCGCTATGTGCATGTGATAATAGGAAAGATGTGGTGCAGAACGGGGCGTAAAAACTTTGACGGGACCGTGTTTAGAGTAAAATGAGATGATGATGATGATGATGAATGTCATGTTACTCGTCACAGAGTACAAATATGAGCCCTTTTTATTTTTCAGCTGTATTTTTACGTGTGTTCAGGTGAGATAAGTCACTCGGGTCAATTGTAGTTTGTCTCTTGTGGGCATGTAGCAACGACTACAACTGCTTATCTTAAAAAAATAAATCGCACAAACGCTGTATTGCTCACAGTACATGCCCTTTTTTTTCCACTTGTTTGTTGAGGAAAACACGACTGAAGGATTGTTCTGTCAAGAGAACAGGAGGTATAGTGCACTGAAGCCTTCCTGTTTTTGTACCACGCTTCGCCAGGAATCAGGTCGCGTTTGTTTTTTATTTCCGCTGTTCTTAATGATCATACTACTCATGCACGATTCATTCCCCAAAAATACGAAGCTTGCTTGAAACTATCACTAAACTATCACTATCACCATCACTGGCTGAGCTGGTATCAGGCTGTCGCAGATCACAAAATTGCTCTCTGACAAAGGACTCCGGCCTAAAATCACGAAGGATACATGGGCTAGAACTCTAAACTCTGCCCAGACTCGTGTACACGCACCTGAATGCCACTTTCTGAATCACCGTTGCCTGATAGGGAGGAAAAACACCGGAGGCACACTCTTGCCTGTAGTCGTCATACGAGAGCGCAGGTGGTATTATTGATAGTTATTTATTTATTTATTTATTCATTTAAATGCCACTAACACTCCTGTAATGTGCTGTCGTAAATGTCAGCTTAAGAGCCGTGTGCAGCAGTAGCCGGCGTAGGCTGATGACTGGTTTAGCATCGGTGTGTCAGGATGACTTCCTGTTTCCTTACGAATGCTTTTTCAAGTATTTGAATTAATTAATCGTGACTCTTGTAACCTAGCATGTTACGTCTCTGCAGCGGTATTGGCAATGCTTCATTATATTTTATGTTCTTTTTATAAATTAAATAAATGTGTAATTCTTCTTGATAAATAATACTGTTTAGGGCGCTGTTACTGACCTGGATCCTGGAGAACTTGAATAACAGCAGCAATGTTCTCGGTCAGATCGTTAAGCCTTGGTCTCAGGGTAAAATGGAATGCAACAGTGAGAACATACGGTGGCTCTGTAGGTGTAAATAGATGAACATCATTCAGCTGTAATTATCTGTAACTGCGTATCCAGTCTTGTCTTAATTAAAGCCCAGCATGCTCCATCTCAATCGTGCTCTCTCTCACGATCTCTCTCTCTCTCACGCTCGCTCGCTCTCTCTCATGCTCGCTCTCTATCTCTCTCGCTCTCTCACTTGCTCTCACTTTCTCTCTCACTCACTCACTCACTCTCTCACACTCACTTTCTCTCTCACTCACTCACTCATAAAATGTGGAGTCATTTTACAGTCTAATTATCAAAAACGTGTAACAAGATTTTCTAAAAGCTGTAAAATGAATGTGTGTCGTCCCCCCCCGTGCTATAGGCTAAACTAAACAGCGCGCAAGAACAAGCGCAGCATATTCCCAAAATGCTGAATCCGTTTAAAAGATGATCCAGGTGTTCTCTGTCCTGAAAATGGCTCGGTGTGCACTTTCTCTGTCGGAGTGTGAGAGCACAGAGCTGTTCAGGATGGGGGGTCTCTTTTTTTTGTTGAGCTCAGTTCTTCTGTGAAATATGATATTAAAGACAAATGGCTGTTTGGAAATGTGTGTAAGTGTATTAGTTGATGTTTGTGCTCAGTGCCGGTGTGAAAACTTTGAGCTGTAGAGGAAGAGATAATGGTTCATAAACACGCTTAGTCTGTCAGAGTATGTTATGGAATTTGTTTGTGTGTGTGGAAAAGAAAGAGAGATTGGAATTGTGTGTGTGTGTGTGTGGTGTTTGCATCAGAGTTGGAGTGATGCAGTTGTACTGTACAGTACTCTGTTTCTATTACATCAACTCTGGGGTAGAGTTCAAGGATATAGGGCGAATAAAAAAATAAATAAATAAAAGTATATACAGTCACCGGCCACTTTATTAGAAACGCCTGTACATTCATGCAATTATCCAATCAGCCAATCATGTGTATGGATAAAATCATACAGATACGGGTCAGAAGCTTCAGTTCAGTAATTCAGCAGTTCAGTAGGGGAAAGAAAAGTGACTATGGCATGGTTGTTTTGAGTATTTCAGAAACTGCTGATATTTGCGGTTTTCACGTGCAGAATTCTTTACGCGGAATGGTGAAGAAAAAGGGGGCACGGTTGTTTCGTGGTCAACACCTCCGGGATTGGCTTTCGAATCCCACCTCCCTTCTCTGCGCATGGAGTTTGCGTGTTCTCACTGTTTTTTGTGGTTTTCTTCCGGGTGCGCCGGTTTCCTCCCCCAGTCCAAAGATGTGCTGTAGGCTGATTAGCGTTTCCAGATTGTCCGTAGTGTGTGAATGCGTGTGCAGTTGTGGCCTATGATGGGTTTGCACCTTGTCCAGGGTCTTGTGCCCCAAGATCCCTTGGATAGGGAATGGGAAATTGATGGATGGGTGCGAAAAACAAACAAACAAACAAAAAAATCTAGTGAGCAGCAGTTCTTTGAGTGGAAACGCATTGTTTACAAGAGAGGTCAGAAGAGAATATCCAGGCTGGTTTGAGCTAACAGGAAGCCTATAGTAGTTCAAATCACAACCCTTTACAGCTCTGGTGAGCAGAAAGCCGAATCTCTGAATCTTGTTGTGCATCTCCGAATGCACAACAAGCACACTGGGTTGTATTCCTGTCAGCCAAGAGCAGGAATCTGAGGCTGCAGTGGGCTCCAAAACCGTATAGTTGAAGATTAGATAAACATTGCCTGGTCTTTTCTCATTTCTGTAAGTGTGTATCCAGTCTTGTGCGCACA
This sequence comes from Stegophilus panzeri, assembly GCA_024331685.1. Taxonomy (NCBI): domain Eukaryota; kingdom Metazoa; phylum Chordata; class Actinopteri; order Siluriformes; family Trichomycteridae; genus Stegophilus; species Stegophilus panzeri. The sequence continues at coordinate 5,740,493 of JANDJT010000032.1, forward strand.
CACAAACACACACATAACCTCCGAATGCCCTGAGTGTCTAGGAAAACGATTTCCTTTGTTTAAAGGATTTTCTTTTTCTTTTTGATCGCATAGCTTTGTTTTATAAAGTTAACATCAGAGAAAATAGTTTTAAACACCGACACACTTCTCACATTGATTTTAGGTGGATGCTGCTGCCTTTTGTTGCATTGCTGACCGGTTAAGTAACAGGAAGTTAAGAGTGTGTGTGTGGTGTGGTGTTTGGGTTTGTTTTTTTTTTTTGTTTTTTTGGTGAGCTCCACTTTGAAGCTTCGGAGTTGTTTGAATGTGCACTGAGCAGCGGGAGCTCTCTCTGAGATTCAGCTCACTGAGCCTGTGCTGATTTCATTAGGTTATATGAACCTCATGCACTGATCATATTTGCAAATGCCTTCAAGAACAGTATCACATGACCTTCAGGATCAGGAACTCAATTTAATTCCGACTTGTAAATAAGCCAGCAGCACCTGCTGAGTGACCCATACTCTGAAGAACATTTCAATCACACAGTCCCGGTGAAATTAATCAGCTTAATTGATCATACCATGGGCACATGCATCATTAAATACTGTTCTATTTGTGAGTCTAGGTAGTTGTGTTTTGTTTACTTGAACGTTACTTTGAGTTTCGGGTCATTGTAGTTTGTTGTTGAAACTTTTTGCTAACACACTTGTTTAGCATCTGTGTAATCTCTGTTTGTGACCGATTTTAGCACCGAATAACCATCGAGTACCTGCACCCTGTTATTTGCGGCTTACGGCTTTGCTAAGAGCATCGGGTCTATTTCCAGAAACATGATGCATTACCATGCTGTGTTTTGACAGGCAGGAGATACTATTCAGAAAATCAATCTTACAGCAAAAAATATCTTACCAAGGCAAGACAAACGGAGATGAGAAACTGGATTGTTTATTTGTTAACACTGTAGTCCCCTGGTAAGGAGTAAAAACTTTTGTAACAGTATCCTTTATACTTTAAATCATTGTTTACCTTCCAAACCCTTATTACTCTATTCACAGCGAAGCAACAATTTAAGGAATAAAGTATGAGGAGGTATGCTGAAAATCTGAAGTCAGTTATCACTTGCGTTATGACGGCTATAAACAGTTTTCTTCTTTCTTTCTTTCTTTCTCTTGACGTTAAAAACAAACAAAAAAGGCTCGTCACGTTGCTGTTACGAATCTCTGACATTGGAGACTCCTTCCGTTAATGATAATTAAGCATCTAAAGGAAAACGCCACCATCTCACCAATTACACATTGTTTTGTTATATAACAGCACCGTTTTTGATCTTTTCATTATTAGGCTTAGATTATGTGGCGTGCTCAACATACAAGACCCCATGAATGAGCCGTTACTATAGAAACGTATTAGAACAAGCACATTAGTATAAACCTGTCATTTAAATTACAGTTGGAACTACTGCCAGAATGTGCTTTAATAAAAATAAATTAATAAATAAATAATATAATAAAATCAACACCTTCTGACAATTCAGATTGATTAATTTTTTTTTTCCCCACTGTTTTTTTTTTTCTAATCCACCATTTTCTCTCGAATTTGATCTCTGCTAATTCCCACCCACCAGCCATATGACTGCTAATCATCAGGGAGGGTGAGGGCCAAGACTCATGAAACCAGCAAACTGTATCTTTTTAAACTGCTGCTCATGCTACATCACAAGACAAGACACACTCGGATGAATGCGCTGCCTGCCTTCTTCCACATATCTGAGCTCACAGATGTCCATGATTGGCTAGTGCTGCTGTGATTGACCGGGGAGAGAGTATACCATCCCTTCCAGCTAGAGAGTGTGTCCAAGTTACTGTCTTGGACTCCCGGGCACAGATGCCAACCAATCAGATTTGAGGATTCAATAGCACTGTGGTATAAGTAAATAGAATAGTGGACAATAATAGATGCCTCCTCCCGTGATCTCATTTATGGCATTTGGCAGATGCCCTTATGCCATTTATCTTTAAACAACTGAGCATTTGAGGGTTAAGGGCCTCACCCAGCAGTGACAGCTTGGTGGTGCTGGGATTTGAACTCATGACTTTCCAATCAGAAGGTCTTATCCACTGTGCTACCACTTCCCAGTGAGAGTGCCAAATCCTAGCCACTGGACCGCCAGGGACAATATCATTAGTGAAGAGTGGATGGCATATGCAAAGGCACATGGAAATGGAAGCAGGAGTGACAGATGAACCAGTGACTGTGAAGTTTAATACCTCCTAGCACTAATGTTCCATTAGTTAGAAATATTCAAACTAGCTTTTAATAATGGGCCGTTTTTTTTTTTTTTTTCTTTTCTTTCTTTCTCCTCTTCTTCCCCTCCCCCTTTTAATGCTCATGGACATGGTGAGGAGCGCCATATGGGGAAGTCCTCTATAATGAAAACCTTTTAATTAAACAAACTCAAAAGGGGCATTAGAACAAAGGAGCACACAGCATGAGAAGAAGGCAGAAAGCTTCAAAAGTCCATGTTACAGCCGTAAAAGAGTGAGGAAATGTATGTATGCATTGTAAGATGGTAGTGATATTCACATGATCAACATTCTCAGACAATTGGAAAATGGAGTTTTGAGCTGTGGTCAAGCACGTATAGATCGATATTAATCTGAGAGTTTAAATACTGTTTGGTGTTATAAAGTTCTATCTGACTCCTTCTTATAAAGCAGTCTCCGATCCCCTATGAAGTTGTTTTGACTCATTTTTGAACGAAATGTCAGATACCTTGTTACACTAAGGTCACGGTTTGTTTGCTGAATGACTATATTGGGAAAACACATTAAACCCGATGCATCAGCTTTTCTCGTTCTAGTAGCACTTAATTAAAATTAATGTTGACTGAAATGTAAAAACCATGCTTCTAAAAGATATTGCTAAATTCAGACACCGCTTGATGTAGATTCCCCCAGCATTATATCTAAAGGTTAACATGACTTTGCTCTCTGTGCCAGGATGAAGCCTTTTATTAATGGCTGGTTTTTTTTTTGTTTTTTTTTTTTTAGATTTTTGTCTGCAGCAGTAAGCTGTATTGAAACCAGTGCAGTTTAGTGTTTTTTTGTTGTTGTTGTTTGTTTTTTTTTTTTTTTTTTTTTTTTTTTTTTTTTTTTTTTTTTTTTTTTTTTTTTTTTTTTTTTTTTTTTTTTTTTTTGCTGGTTCCTGTGATAATTATACTACAGAGTCAAAGTGTAATTTGAGAGAGAGCTGCTCATTACGCACATCTGAAATGTATGTTTAATATAGCCACGTGAACGTCACAGTATTTGACTGTTAGCCAGAAGAAAGCGTCCTGGAGCTGCACATAATTTTCCCCCCCAACCCCCCCCCTATATAAAGCACATATAAACAGTAGATATTTAGAAATCTGCTGGATACATAGATCCTTTTAAAACAAGGCAACTGATCACTAAATGCACACTCATTTGCAAATAATAAAATAGCTTTTTGGCAAGTATATTTTACACTATTAATTTTGTGATGTTAAACATTCCCATAATTGTTGTTCGAGTATTATTACATGGATTTAAAAGAATGGGGGGGGGTATTATTGTGTAGTATAAAATATTAAAGATGTACCTTACCGTCAAAACCACTCAGTGTATTAATAAAGCTCAATTATCCAATGTCAAATCCAATCCAAGTCAGGCGTGAAGACTTATGAATCTGTTTATAGTACAGCTCATTTTAAGAAAATGGCCAATAAACATAACTTTAGTAACCCATCAAATCACAGATCATCACTTCATCTAAGGCAATGTCTATAAATGGACTAGACAACAAGCTTTATCTTAAATAAAATATATAATGTTCACTTTGGAAAGATTTAAAGGGAAAAAAAAAAGTCAATGAATTTCTAAAAATGAAAATAAATTATTCCAGTTTGTTACATACAGTAGTTAATAACCAAGAATAAATGAGTTAAGGAGTCAGTAGTTAAGAGATGATGGATATGGAAAAAGTATTTACATCAATAAATGCAGATTTCCTTTTGCATATTGTTTGAACATGGACAATGTGAGAAATTCAAGATTTGCAGTCCACTTTATATTATCTAAAACCCCACTTAACTATGACGGGCTATTCGTTCAGCAGTGGCAATGATGTAGCATCAGCTACTTGTCTGGATACGATGTTTTTAATGAATTAATGAGTAAAATACATTTTTAGTGGGTTTTAAAATGTATATAGACGCATCCATTGTATATGCGATTCAACATTGTTATTGCGTCTATTTGAAAATGCTTGTTTGGTGAACTAAAGCTCTGCATCATGGTTAAATAATGGTTCAGATCACCCAGGTAAGCCAATCTATGTAATTTGTGATCATTATTTAATTTTCATTTGAAACGCTTCAGTCACAGCGAAGTGTTAGGAGGCCATCTGTTACCCTAACACTTGATGTCACTCTTGTTGTTTAACGGTATAAACTGCAGTTAATCTTCAGCTGAACCAGCCTCCATCATTATTTCTGTGTCAAGGTCATTTACATTTACAGACTTTGCATTTTGCTCCTGTGTTTAATTTCTACCTGCGGGCGAAGTTTGTCTGACCCTCATATACCTCCCAGGTCTCCTCGTTATGTGATGTGTGGGAGCATTTCGCATCCAAGCACAGCCCCTGTCGTTTGTGTGCCATCCTCTGTGATTATAGTTCCCCAGGTCGTCAGAATGGGAGATTACTAAAGAGGCTACAGCTGCATTATATTGCCGGGAAATGATGGATACAGTGAAATGACAGCTTGAGAGAAACGTGAGATTAATGATAGCGTGTCCTATCCCTGAGATGTTCAGAAGACAACGTGACAAATGTGTGCGAATGTGTGCGGTTGTGAGTGCTGGAATTAATGGCTCAGTATGGATGCTGTGCTGCGTCCGTTAGACAGTTGGAGGCTATAATAAGGCACCACGGCCCTGCCTATTCTCGCTGTATAATGAGTTTCCATCTCCTCTGTTTTCCCACTTTCTCATTTTTTTTCTTCTTCTTCTTACTTCCTCTCTTCTCTCAGCTCGCATGCATTTGTACATAATGTTCTGTTGTGGATCCCGTGTACATCGCTTAAATATGACTCAGATTTCTCTTGCTGTACCATGACCTTTTTAAATATTCAGTCTCCTTTCAGATTGCCTTGTTTGCTCTTGTTTATTAGCTAATTGTGATGGAACTCTATGAATACTATGTTTAGACAAGATCTAGACATCTAAATTATGTCGTTCCAGTGATGAAGTGTAAATGCAGAGCTCCTTATTGATGAAAATGCAAGATAAATCCCTTCGACCCCTTTTAACGTTATTGACTATCGAAACAGGACGTGATGCGTATACGTCCTTTCCCAGGTTAGCGTATCCTTTTCTCTTTCTTTGATTAGGTTGCATGCATTTGATGCACAGTAGAGGTAGAGGATATGCCAAAAAATATGATTATTAAAAAAAAAAAAAAAAGCGCAGTAAGCATGGAATCTCAAAGCGTATTGAGACATAGTGTATCGTGATATTTATTTTAGATCGTGTTACCCAGCTTTAATTCCTAGCACACCGTTTTAGCTCAGAATCTACTGAGAATCTGGGATGGGTCTAAAGTGAGCTTGCAATTAAGTGCTTAAGTTAAAGCAAAGGAAGGGGGAGGGGGGAAGAGAAAAACGACATTCATTGAGGAAGCATTCATTGATGTATGTAGCAAGATGAAATACTCAACAACAGACGGTAGCATAGGGAATATAGCACCACGTTTGTAAAAAAAAACTAACCGTATTGTATTCGAAATTATTTACTTTTTATCAAACACTAGAATAAAAACTCTTGCTCGGTCACCCAGGCGTTCCCACCCATGGTTGGGAGTCGGACCTGCTCCAGCTTCTCCTACCATGATGGAGCTGGGTGGAGTCAAGCCAAAAGTCCAGGGGGTGGAGTGCTTTTCAGGCTGGATAAGTGTGTTTTGCTGTGTTGGTTAGGGATTGGGGTTTGGGCTAGGTTTTGGAAGAGGTTATAGGAGGAGTTGGATCAGATTCAGCTCCACCCCTTGGAATTTTTTTTTTTCTGCAGCGAATCTCCAGCTGAACGATTTCACTGAAGAGAGACCTGTGTATGAGGACACCAACCCATCTCTTCATCCTACAATGAAAAATAAATGTTTGGTTTTGGTTCCTGCATGTGTGAAGGGTTTTATTAAATCTGATGTGCAGTGCTGTAATTTTCTGTATGGTTATAGGATGTAATATTGTGTGTGTGTGTGTGTGTTTTCAGACTGCAGAGAGATCCTTCTGCCACTTATGACTGATCAGCTGAAGTTTCACTTGGAGCAGCATGAGGAGCTGGAGGCCTGCTGCCAGCTGCTCAGCAACATCCTGGAGGTGTTGTACAGGAGTGATGTGGTGCGTAACTCTGCTCTGTTCTCTCTTAACCCGCAGCACAGAGGACAGAGAAGGTCATACACACGTGAACACAAGCGCACGGTCACACACTGTTGCCACTCAGACTCACTGCTGCACTCTGCAGTTGTCAGTCTGCATTTAATTACCCAGTGTCCCCTTCTGCACCATAGAAACAGATGATTATTTTATGGGCGTCTCGCTCCATAATTCAACCCTGCTTTATGAATATGCTGAGGTTTAGTCCACTGAACTCATTACCGTGGTAGCAAACTAGCTTTATTTAAAAAAAAAAAATGTTTCTAACAAGGTAGATGCATTGCTGATGCTTCTGTCTGTCCTGATTGACTTCTGTGTGTGCGCGTGTGTGTGTGTGTGTGTGTGTACTAGGGGGTGTAAAACAATGCCATTATCTGTATATGTTTAGTGCTCCAAGTATCTGTGTCTGTGTTTGGATGTAAATTCAAAGTAGGTGTGGCCTAAACGGCTCTGTACCTATTCGTTCTGAATAACGTGTTGGTATTTGGTTACATTACTAATCTGTACATTAGAGACACCCCATTGTATACCTGATGTGCGTTGTGTTTTAATTTTTTATTTTTTTTTCTTCTCCACACTTTAAAAGTAGGTTGAAAGGGTTTAAAAATAGCAGCGTTTATAATTCACATGCATCCAGGAGTTTCATTTCAAACGGATTTCCCTGCTGAGACTCGTACCAACTTCCAATTTCACACCACCGAGTGTATTTAAAGGAGGAAAATAAATAAATAAATAAATCAACCTACACACATACACACGGAAAAAGGCCCACTTGGCTTTACTCATATACACTGTATGTGAGCGAGTTCGTTGAACTTAATTTGTTCTTCATGCTTTTGTGTAATTAAAATTCAGTGCTCTTTTCTGCTACAGATTATATGTATGGCACGTTTTAATACAGCTTATCGGATCTAATGTGAGAGATCCAAGCCTAAGCATATAGCTGTTTAAGGAAAACTCCACCTTGAAATACATGCCGCGTCACAATTCGCTTACGATCTGTCCTAAATAGTATCCGAGATGAGAGATAGTGTGTCCCAAATTGTAGTATGTTGAAAGGAGCGTCTCAGAGGTACCCGGATGGTCTACTATTTCCGGTAGATTTTGGAAGTGTGGATCCGTGGACACTTTTCTTCTCCCCAGCTAATATCGCCCACAACTCCTTTTTTTTTTTTTTGTGACGGTTTGCGTCGCTGAATTTTTGGAAAGGTGTAAACGAAATGTGGAAAAAGAAATCAAGTGAACGGTTAATGAAATTCCATAGTGTAAATTCTATAAGGAATAACGAATGAAGAAACCGCGAAATGCAACGAGGAGTGCGTTTACGGTGACGGCGTGCGTAACTAGGCAACAGCGTTCTCTTCCTTTACATGACGTGTTAGTATGTCCGAGTGCTTGCATACTTTTGCTACACACTCAAAAGTATGTACTTTTTCCTTCACAAAAAGAGTACATACCTTTAGTGCATAGTATTAGTATGCGAATCGAGACGCAGCAACGTTACATCTGTCTGTATTGACATATTTATGATGGTGGTGATGTGTTGGTTGAGGTTGTATTTTCATTATTCCTGTTAGAGGTTAGCAGTTGTCCACCATGATGACATCACACAGTGAGACATTGCTAGAGTAGCTAAAATGGTGTAATGGGGGGAAATAAATTCTAAAAAGAAGGGATTATGGTCTAGTTTTACTGTTAGCTCCTAAAAACAAAAGAGCAAGATTTCTTAATGAAATCTTGAGAGCTCATCAGTTACCATTTTCAGCATCATATTAGTGATAAATCCAACATAGAAGTAGTGGAGGAAGATATATTCCTGAAGAGTTAAGAAGTGTGGGTTTAGACTATAGCTGCAGAGAGAGTTCTCTCTAGACGCGTGATTGGCAACAGATAAGTCGTCCTCTGAAAATATCTAACTGCTGTTTTGGTGATTTCTGTGTGTGTGTTTATTTCTAGGGTCCGACTCAATGGCATATTCAGATCATTATGGAGAAGTTGTTGAGGACCGTGAACAGGACCGTGATCTCACTGGGACGTGACTCTCCTCTCATTGTAAGTCCAGCTATTACTCTGTTCACAGATTAACATCGTTTTTTCCCCACACGCGTGAATAAACAACATTTTTTTTTTTTTCAATCTGTGTGATGCGGTAACAAGTCAGCGATTTCTTTATTTCTATTGCCAAGTGTTACAGTAAATAAGTGCATTTGGTCAGCCTTTGCGTCATCGCTCAAGTCAAACAGCAACCTTTTGTGAAAAGCCATGAGCTAGAATTGGTTTTCTAGCAGACAGTACTGCACAGCGGTGTTCAGCGGAGTCTGATAACATTGACGGTACGGAATAGCTGCTCGGTTGCTGAGCTGTGGACTTTTGTCAGTGTGTGTCTGGAGAATCAGATCCAGAGAGCAGCAAGAAGGTCTACCAGGTTACCATAAGGCAGGCAGCCCGTGGTCCAAATGCGGACCCTGCAAAGTGTTTATGACCAAACTGGGAGAAACAATGTGTGTGATCTTGAGAAAAAAACTATATTTTATGTGTGGCCATAGTTCTGATTTCTTCACATGAACCTGAGCAGATTCTTGGTTGCAGTTGCGAATTCAGCTAAAGGCAGGTCATGTGATCGGAGACTAGCTACACGGTTAAAGAAATGAAGAACTAATATCCAAGGGGTGGACTTGGACCTGATCCAATGCTGCCTATATCCATAATCCTAACTGTAAGCTAGGAGATATTGTACAACACAGAACAACATCCTCATGAACAACACACTTATCCTGCCTGAAACACACTGAGTTGTATCAACCCCTTATACTTTTGGTTCGACTCTTCCCAGGTAGGAGGAGCTGGATCAGGTCCACTCCCTGGCCCGAATTTTTGCTTCTGCATCAAGGGGTAGTTGCAGAAATGGAAGAGTTGTGTGTTTTTTTTTATTTTTTTTATTTTAATAAACCGACATTCACAGATATCGTGCGATGTTCTCCTGCCATCTTTGAATTTGTCTGGCTCTTATAGTTTTACTTCGGAGTGCATCATTGGAACTCCCATGGGATCTGTAGCTAATAATGCATCATATACAGAGCTTAGTGCTTCAGCAGGCTTTTATTGTGTTTTTGCAGATATGAAGTACACACACACACAAACTGCTGTAGTGCACTGAATTGTCAGTGTGTTATTGCTAGCGGAACTCTGGTCCCCTCTCTCTACTGCGGTCTCGTGTCAATTACAATACGAATGATTCACTGCAGAAATGCGCCCTCATCATCTTCCCCTGTCTTGTTCCCTTGTGATCGTTTCTCTATTTCTCTCTGATGTCCACACACACTCACACATTCTCTCTGTGACTGCTTCATTAGCACTGGGGACTCAGACCTCAGTAATTATTCCAGCACACTGAAATACGTGCGTGTCTTATTACAGGTAACTTCTGGCTTCTTTAATTAACCTTAACGTCAGCGTTTGTTGAAGAGCTGCAAATTGAAGTGGATCGACACTCTGAATTTTCTGTAATTTGTGCTCGGATTTATTTCTAAGAACTGAATTTTCTTCCCTGTCAATCTTGCTTTACTTTTGTTGGCTTTTGTGTGCACGCACTTTTTCTGTTTTTATTTGATCCTCTGATGTATTGCAGCCAGGTGGCCCATTATAGAGAGGCTTTTGGTTCACTGGATATTTTATGAGCAGAAACTTCAAGTTCGTGATTGTTTTGACTTTCCTTTCTCCTCCTGTAGCCTGTTTTTCATCTGGAAAAGTGTTTGCTTTTCATTTTCTTTACATTACTCTCCTCTAAATGCTTGTAGCTGTCAGTGACCCTGTGTATTGGTGTATGATGGAGACCTTTTGCAAGAGTAAATCATACAGTGTGTTGTTTAACATTTTGTGAGTCTAAAAGTCTTGTAAATTACACCAACACATGTGAGAGAAAGGATGAGTGGCACGTGTACACCTAGAAAGAAATACTTTTCTGTTGCTTGGTGTAGTGCTAACTGTTTAAGAGGAATGATGATGATGAATATTTTGTCTAAGAACATTTTTTTTTTTGTTTTTTTTTTTAGATAGAGCTAGGACTTTACTTTTTTATATATATATTGAGGTGTAGAATTGTCTATAAATAAATAATTCTTCAACTCGTGTCTGTTTTCGGTTATTTCCAGCTCGTCACATGGTCCTATGAATTCTGCATTTAATTTACACTTTATTAGCATGATTAGCACATTCTGACACTTTTTAAAACAAAACCTCACACGCAATCTTTCATGCCATTTTTAGCATAAATAAAAGGGATAATGGATTTCTTTCACACCATTGAATCTGTCAGCGTTGAGTTTCTTTACCGTACGCACATGGTGTCTGCATTCATGAATATTTTATTACAAAGCTGAATTGAAAAGATTCTACTTGTACAATCAACATCTCAAAGAGACGCCTTCTACGGACTTATTTATTAATAATAATTAATCTCATATTGAGAACTAATGTTTAGTTTTTGTATTGTATGGACATGCAGTGATTGAAAACGTTAGTCTGGAGGTTGGAGTTAGGGATGTGTTTGATACCGAAATGAGCAACTTACCCGCTGTTAGTCCATCAGGGGCATCATATTAAACATTTTCTTTAGCTCTGTTTGTTTTTCTGTTTACAGAGTGACCATGAAACCTACACATGTATCTGTTCATGCACTTATAGACGTTCCTTGGGCAGTAATGCTGCATTATTTTTAGTTGAAGGAACAATAACATGAACACTTCCATAATGTTAGCTTTTGCTAAATGGAACCGTTGTCTGAGGAAAATTTTGGAAACATTGACCGCGTTTACGTGCACATCAATATTCCGATATTAATCTGAATTTGGCGATATTCTAATTAGTATTGAGTCACGTAAACATTGCAGTCCGATTGCCCGATTCAGATCAAGACAGTATTCCGATTCCCCAAATTCCGATTCCCACCCCTGGAATATGCCCGTTTTATTCAGGAATTTGTTGCATGTAAACACTTTATTAAGAAAATCCACTGAAAGGAGATATATGCGCATGTTCAGTCCGAGTTTAGGAATTGTGGGTGCTAACAGATGCTTAGCTGTAGACTAGGTATTTAGGAATGACAACTCGGACATACTGTACACATGTAAACATCGTATTCGGAATACGGCTGCAACCCGGATATGGAGCTTAAATGGAATTTGATGCGCGCGTACATGTAGTCACTGTGAAGGAAGCCATGTTACTGGTAATGTTAAAGCTTAATATTTTACTGAATGTCCTGATGATGTTTGTTGTTAACTGGGTCACGGATTTTTGTTCCTTTGTCCTTGTTGTTATGATTTAGCTAACATGGATAACGCTGTTTATGTTGAACAAATCCTAATTCTATTAGCTGTCTGACTGAGCAAGTGAAGGCTCCTATGTGCTGCCCAGACTCATGTTATGCTCACCCAGAAGTCCAATTAACCAGGCTGGAAAGATGAGCTAATTATGAGCACTAGTACAGATTTGAGAGGGATGACTTTACATGGCTGTAGTCTTTATTGTGTCTGATAAAGCGTCATGTTTTCACCCCTGATAAAAGGCGGGAGCGTCTTTGACTGCCATTTTGACTGTGAGCTGTGGAGTCTAATAATATGTGAGCTCGCATCTTCGTTTTCACTCGGAAGTGTTTAAATGTGAGGTGCCTTCATTTATAGTGTTTGAGATATTTATCAATGTGTCTAACCTGGGATATTAAGTAATACTATATAATAGTGTCATGTGACACGGACGCTATGATATAGCTGTGTAAATCGTATGTGTGTCGTGTGCTGCAGTACTGCTGTGCAAATCACCTCTCCTCAATATTCCACCTCCATCAGTCATCACATTCAGATTCATGCATTTATTTTCTCATTTCTCTTGTGCTGTGTATGAGTATGAGAATTCAGATCACACACACACACACACACACACACAGTTATTATAATGAAAATCGATAATGTATGCTATGACTGAAATAGCTAATGAGTTACAGTAGTGTTATGTTGTGCTCTTTGTTTTTTTTTTTGTTTGTTTTTTTGTCTCTCTGGAAGCTTAGCATCCCTGTCTTCATTAATTCTTCTCTTTCTTGATCACTTTCATGTTTTCCCACGAGATCTCTCCTCCTTTTTACACACTGGTTCCCACTTGAGCACGGTCTGCATTCTGAGTGTGTCTGCAGTGGGCGGGGACAGTAGAGCAAAGGCTTATCGTGATTGGGTCGCTCTTCCGATCGACAATCGCTGCGAGTTCTTGCTAGAGGAAGCCGAATTGCCTGATGAGTTCTCGGTGCATACCGAAGGAAGCTGTGCATTCATAAGACATCAGAGGTTTAAGGGAGGAGTTCTTGGCCTTTTTAACAATTTTCCCCGAACCACGTCTAGCGGTGTGTGGGCGGAAGAAGTGTGGCTTTTATGGTGAAGTTTAATATTTATCCTTAAGATAGGTCTTGATTAAGACTGTATTTTTGAAATCGTATTCAGTTTACCAATGCTGTATCTGTGTACGCACTACTGAGTGCTATCATTACCTCACTGATGTATTAACTGTGGTCGATAGTGGTATATTATTTTAGTAATTGATTTGTAGGTTATTGCATTCCTTACATGGGTATAGCTTGCATATATTATGTGCTATGGTCATGTGAATTACTAACGATCAAAAGCAACTCGTGCTACAGACATGTCCAGCAATCATATCCCTTCCAGGAAGTACTTAAAAGTTTCAATGACGAGAGAAAGAGAGGAAAAAAACAACAAAAACACACCGTTGCAACTGGCAAGAAATCGATTCTCCATACTGACTATTTGTTTTTTAAAATATTTTAATGTTTTAATATTGTTTTACAGTACATCAGATATTATAACTTATGAAATATGCTAACTTTAATTGTATGTCTCTTTTATTTAAAGTTTCACGCTTGTACTGTTAAGTCTGTAAAGTTATCGTAGCGTGGTTGTTTTTTTTTTTTTTTTTTTTTTTTGTGATCGTTGTGTTGCGGCCAAAAATGCTTGATTTTGCTACGCTTTTTTTTTTTTTTTTTTTTTTTTTTTTTTTAAAATCGCAATCCAACCTGCTGAGTTCTTGTTTTTTGTTTGTTTGTTTTACGGGAAACTACTCGAATTGGCGAAATCACGATTGCATGAAATTGTTTTGCACGCTCTTTCACAGTGATGTTTGCTGGTAAATGAGACCTTTTAGCTGTACTCATGTTTCACACACGCGAATCGAAGAGGGCTTTAGCTGAATGCGTGCTGTGACGACGTCACAAAACGTGTCTTGGCCCGAATCTGCGGAAAATGTGCAGTCGTTTAGAAAAATCGCGAGCTCCTCTGAATATTGCGGGGTTTCCTCGATTTTGTGTTCGTTCCTCTGATCGCAAAACCGCAAACTCCTGAAACGACTGCTCAGGCACTGGCTCCGAATACAGCCGCACGTGCACTTCCAGTTAACTCCTGTTTATGACGACTGGCCAATCGGAAGCTTCTAAACGTGATTACATCCATTTCTGGAATCTTCCAGACTGTTTAAAGAGACTTTGTGTATGTGAACTTTTGACTCACTGGAATTGTGATGTAATGAATTAAAGCGATTGTTTTAAAATGACCTCTGATGTGAACACGGTAGATGCCCTAAGTGACTTGTGTAAAATTGGTTTGAACGTCTTTAGCTTAGGTTTTGCCCTCAATTATGTGTGAAAGTGTGTGTGTGTCCCTGTGTGTTGTTTGTCTTTTTGTTTTACCTCTAGTCTTCTGACTGAAGTGTAACTTGTGCTTACGGTATTACTTTTAGTTTAGCTGACTGTTCTTGTTCTCGAGTGTTTTGAGGCAAACGTCAGAAACTGTGGTGCAGAGCACAAACATATCCATAATGTATGTTCACTTCTTTCTGGCGTCTGGCCTGTGTGTGATTGCTTACTCCCACTCTTTACACGAGGTCACAACAAAAGCAATAAAATATCGCTGCGTTTGACTAAAACTCGTAGCCCGCCATTCCCGATCTCCGATTAGGAAGAAGCAAAGAGAACGCGCTCTCGACTCTGAATTCCTGCTCAGGAACTCGGGAAGGTCTCCTCAACTCTGAGTTGAGCAAGTGACATAAAATCAACATGGCTGCTCACAGCATCAGCCGTAAACCAAGTAGTACCTCTTACCTTTATATGAGTTATGCTGCGCGTTTGCTTTAGATCAATCCGCATCATTAAATCTGTAACACTGACTAATGAGGTCGCAGTTTTGAGGAGGAAAATATACATCGCTCATCACCGTTAGCTGGCTAGCTTGTTGCTAACAAAAGACAAACATGGAGATCGCGTCATTCCGAGCTCACAGTTCCCACTTCGGAGGCAAGTCGAACGCTTTGTGTCACGAAGTCTGCAGTTTGCTCATGACATGGCCACATACTCACATTAGACCGTTTCTCTGTTTATTTCTCAGGTTTTATTTTGTGTATTAAATAGTCTGATTTTAAAAACAGTATAAAATGCACAATATTGCACATAGTGAATCAATTGCACTTCTTTAAGGTACAGATGTCATCTAGGTCTCTCTTCACGCTACAGCTGAGCTATTCGAATGTCCGATCCTTTCACGTACAAGATAGCTCGTGACCGATCAGGTGGGATAATGTGTTTATCTAGTCTAGAGTGAAATGTGGAGATGTCAGCATCAAACAACCTTTAGAGTTCATTATTTAAAATATGAATGTTTGCCCTCGTAAAGCACTCTGGCTGGGTCTTTTCTACATCGTGCTGTTTTTGGCTTCAGAGATGCCGTGACCAAAATGCCCTGATAAGACCTGTTCCTGTTCCTGGAGATGCTAGAAGCCCTGATTTTTAGATGCTCTGCCTCTTAAATTAATCCATTACCACTCAATTTTTCTACAATGCTATATGTAATGTTACATTAGATAAATATGTAATTTTTTTTTTTTTTTTTTTTTTTTCTTTTCGAAATGAAAAGCTCATATTTACATTTAGAGTTTAGAAACGTACGTCTTGAGTCAACGTTTAGAAAGCATGGCTTGGCATCGTTTAGGATAAAATAATTATTGGATATCCTGAAAATCATGACCACCTAGCTCACTACCAGCTTTCTTCCATCCTCATCTGTTTCACACAATGCTAGCTGGACCAACATGTTGAAGCTCTGAGCACCGTGCTCGTCAGTTCCCTGATCCTCGATGGACTTGAGGAACTTAAGATGGATTTAAAAATAGAACAGGCTTTCCAACCTTCTGATGCATCTTTTCTTTTTTGTGTGTAGTATTTTCATAATCCAGTAAAGGAAGATGTAACTTCATACATTATGTGTTAGAAAATCTTAATTTAATGCTTGATATTACGAATATATAAAAATATCTGGTACTCGTACTTTTTTTTTTTTTTTTTTTTTTTTTCCCCCCTCTTTAAATGAACATCACAAGAGATGTCTAGAGCTCCTGAAACGTGATATAGAAATTTGATAAATAGCTGCGGAATTTCTTTTCTTTTCCTTTTTTTTTTTTTTTTTCTCCGTAGATTAAATAAGTGTCTCTTCCATTTTCTCTAAGTGTCTATGTAAAATCCAAGTCCATGTGTTGAGTCCATTTCAGCTGTAGTGAAGTCTGTAGTGTCCTTGTGCTTTTGTCTTATTGGTGAGACTCCAGTCGTGTTGACATTCATGAGGAATAATAACTTACTTTAGTCCAGGGAAAATGGGACTTTCCTTTCCTTTTCTTTTCTTTTTTTCTTCTTCTGAGAGTAAGAGGCCACTCAGCCATCAGGCAACTAAGTAAATAAACCTGTATTGTGTGTGTGGATGTGGCTGTGGAAGGGAGTTATATGAATAACCTAAGCAGAGGTGGTGCACTCGTGTATAAATAAATAATGGTTTGATTTTTTTTTTTTTTTTCTAAATATACATTTAAATTCAGGACTTTGCAGCAGTGTAATTCAGTCTGGTTTCTCACCTTGCTGAATTGCAAATAAAGCTGTTTCACACTCTGGGCACAATTGGCCAAAATATTCTGCTTTTCTGAAACTAAATGAGGAAATCCAGGTCCCAGTAGACTCCATTTTTAATTTGTTGCAGGCGCTAGCCAGGTTCAGTGTTTCAGGATCCAACTTGTTTGTTTGTTTGTTTGTTTGTTTTTTTTTTTTTTTTTTTCCTCCCATCTTTTTCAGTGTCGATAAAACGATGAAAGTGTAGAAAGACACAGGGCAGGAAAGAGAAAGATGAAGACAATGTAGAAACGTGTGTGTGTGTCCTGCAGCGCGGCGTGTTCAGAGGAACCACAGTTTCCAGCGCGTGTGTTTCTTGGCCTCGGCTTTAGCCTTGCGTTTGGGCGTGGACGTGTAGGCCTCCTGAGGGTAAGGCAGCGAGGGGAAGGACGAGTCCTCCACTGAGCACAACCTCCTCATCAGCGGCTGCAGCTTGTCCTCCTGCTGCTTAAAGTCCAGCTCCACACTGAGAGAGAGAGGGAGAGAGGTTTGTTACTGATCAGACACGATACATAAGGAAAAAGTCCCTGTATATCTTTATACTCGGATCACGCATGGATGCAGCGAATGCGCAGTCATACTCGATTGTCGCTTTATCATATTTTTAGGTGATTAAAGGCAGTCCAGGCATGATTATTTTAAACCGGGGTGATGTATTGTGAGATCAATATGAAAAATAGATTGACCCTCTCACCCTTTAGACCTGATTTGGAAAGGGGAGTGTATAAATCTGCATTAACAAGATGCATCACGAAGAACGTGTCAGAAAGGTAGGCCAAATGTTAAAGCAGAGAGAATCCCAACTCTGTCCAGAGGAGCTCCAAAGACTTGAGGCCATTATAAAGGCAAAGAATATTCATTTCACATTCAAGGAGATGCACATTTCTCTGTTAATTCATTTTCTATACCAGCAGATTGGTCAGTAATCCAAAGCACAGGTTTCTATTAATGCGCTTGTTCCACTAAGTTATCGTTTCCATCGTAACAACTCTACGCTGTAAAACACTGCAGGTGGTTAAACTTGGAAACGAAGGTTCACCTTCTGGCTAAGAAACCTGAGGAAACTCAACTTGAAGATACTCTTTGTTTCAAGTCAAGATAATGAATTACTTTATTTCATTTTTGAAAACTTACAAACTTGAGTTCAGTATCCAAGACTTGCCCTGACAATTGGAGTTAAAGAGAAGAAATAAGTTCACATAACTTAATGGGGCTACATTTACAGTGTACATATAATCTTGGGTCTAATAATAAAGTAAATGTAATCTTTGACTTTGAGGGTGTGTGTGAGAGCGAGGGGGTACGTGTGTGAGAGCGAGGGGGTACGTGTGTGAGAGCGAGGGGGTACGTGTGCGCGGGTGTGTGTGAGAGCGAGGGGGGGCGTGTGAGCGTGGGTGTGTGTGAGCGGGTGTGTGTGAGAGTGGGGACGTGTGAGCGGGTGTGTGTGTGAGAGTGGGGACGTGTGAGCGGGTGAGAGTGGGGACGTGTGAGCGGGTGAGAGTGGGGACGTGTGAGCGTGTGAGAGTGGGGGCGT
>JANDJT010000032.1:5761219-5778483 GCA_024331685.1 Stegophilus panzeri
TATATTTTTTCCAATCATATGATTAAAGCTATTTACTGTGACCATACCCGGATTCAGTACAGTATATTCAGAAGTCATGAACTGGATAGGTCAATAACGCGACCGACCGAACGTGCCGTCATACAGAGCCCCTTTGTATTAGCGTGCTGTTAGGAAACGTGTAGTAAACCCTGATTTTTGATGCAGTGCGCATGTTTCTCTGTGGAAAGAATAAATTGTAGCGTTTTATGATCAGCTAATTACAGAGGCCATTAGTGCAGTACCAGTAAATATTTGAGTAATGGTGCAGCGCTGCGCTCGGGTGCTTTCTGAGTAGGTGTGATGCGTGGAGGCTTTTGATGCACTTGCTTTTCTTCAATCTCAGCATAGCGGTGCTCATCTTTCTGAGAGTAAACGGTCTCTCTCTGCAGCGTGATGCACCAGGGATTAACCTCTCACAGTGATTGGGGCTGATTGCAGGATGGTGTTTGGAATCTGTATTAGGGATGCATTGATACCTTTTTCCCCTCTCCCCAGACTGAGAGTGAGCGCCTGTTCTTTGGTACTTTTTAACAACGAGTCCGATACTGATATCAAAATGAGTAATTTATTTAGTAGTGATCAATCAAGGGCATAATGAAACATGTATTTAGCTCTGTGTGTGTTTCACTGGTATATGAAAAACACTTCTGTACAGCTGTCTTCATTGCAATGAAATAACATACCGTCAGTGACTGATATACCTGTTATTTTCCTATATATATATATATATATATATATATATATATATTTTTTTTTCCCACCTTCTCCTAGCCAATGGTTGCTGCGCTATACTGCTAGCAATGATCTCTTCATGTTCAATCCTTAAATCTTTTTATTGTAGGAACATGCTGTAGTCCCGATATTTTTGCCTCAGTTAGCAGTCTGCTTTGCTTCGATCGACATCAATAATTGCGAAATACATTTATTTTCTGTCGTCTGTTCATTAGCATGACAACATGCACTTGTTCTTCATCCAGTTATATTTCGTAACGAAGAAAATACAAAGAAACCATCCCATCGACTAGGAATTCTTACTCAGGAACTCGGGATTTTAACAAATCAACTCGGAGCATCAGTTCTTCCCTTTTAAATGAGTTATCTAGTTTATACTAATGTCTGCTTGTTTGTGTAGATCAAGCCATGTACAGATATATTTGCTTTATAAACCTATATAGATATGTATATATGTGAAATCGGTACAGTTCACTGTTTAAGAGGAAAATATACAGCACTCCTCACAGATTTGGTATTTTATATTTGTGGCAAGAGAACTGAAAAACAGAACACGTTAAAGTGTCAGAGGAAGCGAAACTCACCCCTGACCTTCAAGAGAAATGAGGAGGCACTTCGAGGGGATAAGGACACGGAAACATTTCGACCAGTGCACGCCGCACGATCAGGGTTGCGTCTCGGACTCACGGATCCCTGGGATAGCAGACACGGTCCACTGTTACGTTCTTTTAACAGAAAATATGTCTCTGTATTTGAATTGTCCAGAGGCTTCCTCAGGGTATAAATTGGCTTTTAGGAGCTCAGTATTGGCCAACATGTTGTGCTGTTATTTCCACTCCTGTAGTAAGGCTGTCAAATTCCATCAAATCACTGCATTTCATTTTTTTTTTTTTTATTACTTAGTACTTAGAACTCTTTCCATATATGTGTTTTCTATAAAGCGCTTTTGAACCTGAAACTGGGTGCAGTTCTTTCTCCTGTGGAAAACCATCACAGATAGCTTTCATATCTTACTAATGAAGATATTTTAACAACGAATGGCCTTCATTTAAAAAAAAAAAAAAATACAATACATTCAATATTTGCGCTGTTGAATGTATAGAATATGTTTTAAGCGTTTGCTTGCTCTTTAGAGCTTGTGTAGGAACTGGAAATCTGACATATTGAAAGTAAAACCAGTCTTAGTAGTAGCAATGGTGTTTTTAAAAACCAAAAAAAAAAAGTTTAAAGGAAAAAACGAGATTGAGCTTGGTCAAGTGCTGAGTGATGTCTACATGCTGCTGAGAGGTTATGTAGAAAAGTCATATTCTTCAGTTTCTGACAGCACCTTTAGGTGAACAGTACCAAAAAGCCTTTTAACACCATATACCCAAAATCCCTTTCCAATATATTTTTCAGAAGTGGCTCAGTTTATTTTAGACTCTTCTCTCCCAGGATGAATTCTCAACTGAAGAATAAAATATATCTTGCAAGACGTGTTTTTTTTTTTTTTTCTTTTTTTTTCTTTCTTTTTTTCCCTCCCCTTTTTTGGGAGTACGAAGATCCATGAATCTGTTATGATTAGTTTTGAGCCAAAAAATGAAATTCATCCGCTTTGCCTTTTGAAAGAGATTTAAGAGAATGGTGCAGAGCAGAAAATCTGCTGACTGCACTGTATAAGCTCATTAGTTATGAGCAACCTGAGATATAATAACAACTCCAGCAGCCTGACGAACGCTGGAGGCAACACTAGCGTAGAAACGTTCCGACAAAGTTGGAGAGACAACAGAGCTGCAGAAGATCTTTCTGAGCGCTCAGCAATTTTTAGCACGTATTAGTCGCGTCCTTTCTCACAGGCCGAAGGCAATGCTGCTATTAACAAATTAATCGCAGCACACACCCATGTAATTATGCTCTTATCAATCCATTCAGACTTGCTAGCACAGAGCGAGCGAGCGAACAGAGCGAGCAAATCACTGATTATCTGCATGAGACTGGAGTGGGTGTGAGGAGCCACAGCTTTAAGCTGCCTGCAGAATTCTACAGTGTAACTGATGATTATAGCTGTTTATCTCCATCTGACTGTCTTTTGTCCCAAGACTCCAATTCTTCATGGTTCTTGTCAGCTGCAGACAGGAGCAGTTGTTCCTTCACTTCAAACATCATTTAGTTCAGCTATCTCAGTTGTATAGATCTAATGGAGATGGGAGCGTATTGACACACTACATAAATCATATCATTAATGTTATCAAATTACGGCATGTTTTTAAATGACGCAGCACCTAAATCCTTCAACAAGTAAGTAATAAATCACACCAGGGGCATGCTGTTTTGGGAAATTCATCATAAGGGGAGGTTACTACCCCAACGTCTTGTACCACTGTTTAACCACAGAAATTTGCCAGCAATTACATTTTTTATTTTTTTGTAATTTTCTTAAAGAATGAAGCTTTTTATATATATTTTTGTCCATTAATAGTTATTTTTGATGTTGCGGAACATTTGTGAGGCGAGTTAGTTCCTCTTATCACTTTACATTATAACAGCTATAAATAGTGAGGCTCACCAGCCTTCCGTATTTCTCTCGAGAAACACAGCTTTTCATGTTAAAAGAAACCGCAAAGCCTAAACTCCTCCGCCCCGAAGACTTTCCTGTGCTGAAACTGGAGACTTCTTCCAAAAAATGCTAAATAAACGCCTCCTCACAGAAAGCTTCACCACGTCAACAATCGAATCTGTTTGTGTAGAACATCCACCATACACCTCGCTGTGACTTTTAGTGTAGAAACGCTAACACGGTGGAATGAGCACAACCGTTGTCCGAGATGCTGCTATAGAAAATTAATCAGCACTTTCTGACTAATCAGAATCACGCGTGCTTCGGTATAACGTATAACGTCCTAACGTTGAGGAATCTTCAATGTGTCCTACACTGCACGACTTTAAAACAAATGCAAGAGATTTTGTAAATGGAGTAACAGCCTCTTTTAACACACGTACACACACATCGCAACCAGCAGGGTAACACACACGCAAGCCTTTGAGCATGTAGGCAACCAAAATAAACCCTTATAATAAATCCTGAATCTGGATGGAGATCGCATAACCGGAAAGAAAGCAACAATTCACCTGGTTGTATGGTTTCTTGCACAGATGATTTAAAAAAAAAAAAAAAAGTGTATTTATCCCTGTCAGTCCATTATTATTATTATTTTTTTTTACTTAATTAGATAATAACAAGGTTAAATCTTGAACCCTTAAAAGTTCTTTGCACCTCTCTAGGAATTCCTAAAGCAGGGATCTTCAATTTGGTTCTTTAAACTCTATCACGATCACATTCAAATTTTCATTTGAAGACTAAGATCAATTCATTAAACAAGTGGATTCAAGTGTGGCCTCTACCTGAATGGGGGGAAAAAAACAACCCATAAAAAAACCTCCTTTCATGAATAAGATCGGAAGACTTAAATGTTCTTTGTAGATTCTTGCAACTGTTTCCTTTTTTTTTAAAAGCAGGTTGGAACCCTTGAACATTTTTTGCACTGTTAGAGCACGTGTCTGTTCGACAGTGTTACCGTTTTTCCTCCATCCGTGCACTCTGCCGCGCACATGGAAAGCAGTTATCGTTACCTGTTGCCAAATCGGTCTTCCAGTAATAGTGCTCATGATGTCACATAACAAAAACAACTTAAATCTAACATCTGATCACACCTAGAGTGAGACCGGAAGGCTTAAGCTGGACTCAAACCACTTTCTCACACCACCAGGTCGTTTGTGCTGCCAATCAGGTTCCCGAGTGAGAAATTTGCTTCAGAATGAGGGATAATCAGACGTGAAATCAGATCAGAATTCCCGTAGAGTCTACCCAGCTTTAGTGTACTTTGAGAGAAATTATTTGACCGAGGGACCCTGATATTCTTCTGGCGTTCAGCTATGACTAAATAACGCAGCTTACTGAATGACATTACAGTTCAGTAGTGAGCGAGTGTCACTCTGAAGAACTCATAAGCCAAGGTGAAATTTTAACTTTCTGGTGATACAGTTCAAGCTTTATTACAGGGTCTCAACGACTCATGCTTACTTCACAGCATGATGTGATCTCCGGTGTCGTCCTGAAGATATGCCCAGCTCCCTTAAAGGCAACGAGAAACTAAAATTCAGGAGCAGCACTACTACTGAACATACCGTGTATGCATTTAAGTAAAAATGCATACTTTTAGTGGAAAGAAATTATACGCTGGACCTTTTGATTTTAAGCATCGAGATTTGATTGGCTTGTGAAAACGATGCGTGGTGTCAGATCTCGGCAAAACCATCAGCACTCATGTTAGAGGAGACTTAAGGCACAATTATACTTGCTTTTAAATACGCGTCTGCAAAATGGCTGCCACACGTATCCTGCGTTTATTTGGATATTTATTTGGGTATCCTGCGTTATGTCCTCAGAAATGAACCCGATGCTTCTGCATGGCGCAATAGCAATATAAATACTCGAGGCAGTATTACACCGTATGATACCGTGTCCACAGCTGAATAATGATCTCAAATCAGATACTTACAAGTATGTACTACTCTAGACTATTATTCCTATTCCAGTTAGTGTTCAAATTTTAAAAAATCTCTCACTGTAGTCTTTTAACCTGTCCAAGGGTCTGTTTTGAGTACCAGTCTTCTGGAGTTTCTACATACATCAATACATTTGAATGTACGGACAGGCGTATTGGCGGCAATCACGCCGACGTCATAACGTTTTTAAAGAGAAACGGAGCGCGTTAGAATGTTTAACATTGCTATGCATGAAATCTGCTAAACATTTCCGCTTAAGAATGAGATGGTCAGGGATGTTTTGGTGCTAACGTGCCATTTAGTGGACATCTCTTTTAATTCTGCATGTACATAAGCTATGCCTGTGGATAATGGTGCTCGGTGAGCAGCTGCATGCACGTGAATGTGGTGAAAGTACAGGATGTTTGTACCTTTAGAGTTACTGCTTGCTAGGAAGTATCTCAATGACTTGCGTGTATGCTGACTCATCATTTTCTGCTCCATGTATATATGGAGTATATATTTATACAGAGACAGCTTGCTCTCAGTATTCCATCCCTGCATATTTTTGTGATTTTTCTCTTTCTCAGCTCTAACAATCTTTCAGAACTGCCTGCAGAGCTGAACCCGGTGTGTTAGTCTAGAGCAAATAAAATATTTGATATTCATAAAGTTTCCATTACGGAAGACTAAGAAAGCACTGATATTTGACACATCCCCCATTTGATTACTCTGTCTCGAATCGTTTAAACATTAATTTCCAGACTTGATATGAGCCGATGGAAACGAAGCCGAGAGCATCACAGAAGTCAGAAAGTGGCGGAAATTTTATTAACATCTCACAGCAGAGAGAGAGAGAGAGAGAGAGAGAGAGAGAGAGAGTCAGCTTGGAAACACTCGATTCTAGTCACGCTAGTCTGTCTGAGACCCGTTTCTCTGTTTCACACCCACAACCATTGTCGAAAGAAAAGAGCCTCATACATTTAGCTGTTTCTGAGCTGCTAATTACAGAGGGAATGGTTTTGATCTGCACATGCATCCACTCTTATTCCCTCTGTGAGTGTTACGGAGCAGTGTAGGACAGCTTGCTTTCACATAGCGTGAGGAGAGTAATGTCATCCTCATCTGCTTTTTCCTTCTGTCACCTTATTGTTTTCTCATCATGTGCTCATGGCATTATTTACTGCATGACACATACGCACACGGAGTGGTTTAGGGGTTTTCAAGGGTTAACTGTCTAAGATATCGAGCATACAGAGCTGCTGATGTCACATTGTTTATTTTGTTATAAGGCATGGCCATGAATGAGTATATTGAGGTCAGCTTTTGTCCACAAATTGTCTAAATACCTCATGTTTTGGGATATCATGCTTAATACATGACCTCCAGTTAATTGTTTTGAGGGAATGTGCGAAAAAGTTTATTCACTTTGATAATTCTCTTAAAGTGACTAGAGTGGTCTAATTCAATGAGTCTGTCTCTGTCTAATTTTTAAATAAAATAGCTGCCATGAGTTAACATAACCATGAAGTTTTGTGGCTTTTAGTATGAATGTTATCTACAAGCTTGTGTGCTCCAAAACAGTGACAAAATGCACTTTATATGCACTCAAAATGTACGGTCTCCCTCTACCACCAATAAGGATCAACAGTTTTGATGACATCATTCTGCACTTCTCATCAGATTTTCCTTCCGATGAAACGCTTCTTCGAATCTGAAGTGTCCCGCCCCCAAAACACATGGCACTAAGTGTCAAGTACGGCTTAGCCCGGGCTATGAGGTAAGCTAAACGCTATTGGCTATTTATAAAGGGGGAGGAGCCACTCAATATGTCCCACCCTGAATTGCTGTTTCAGTGGAAATGTCAACACATCGAATAACGCTGTGTGTTTCAAGAAGCTTCACGGGGACTTTAGTACTTGAGCAGCTTGAGAATCTTTACTTGCTCTGTACAAACAGTCTTTTTTTAGCCATGATAAATACATGCAGTATTTTAGAAGCACACTGCAGTGCTAGTAAACGCAAACATTTAGGCTACGTTCACAAGCGTCAGTGAACAATTCGCATTCTTTATTCAGATTAGGTCAGAGGTCAAGGAAATGCATGCTGCAGAAAAGCCGATTTGATTTCCAGTTTGACCTTTCTCATTCATGTTGCATGACCACCTAGTGGGTATATATATCTGCTATAGGGCAACACAGGAAAGTGACTCAGATCTGCTTTCAAAAAGATTGGATTTTTGTGTCCACTCAGTCCTGACAAAGATCCGTCACATTAACGCAGAAAATCGGATCTAATGTGAACTTTGAATTATTCATTTAGCAGATACTTTTATCCCAAATGATTTCGAAGTGAAACAGAACAGAGTTCATTTATCCTTTTCACACTACCTTCATTGAAAATAATTTGTGACAAGTGTATCCTCTTAAATGAGGAAGTATAATTAGGTAATAACTAATGAATTACACAGTTCTCATCTCTTTTCACGCAGACTTTTTTCACGCCGTAATCATCATGATCTCACACTTGCAAATGAGTACAAATTTGCATGACTTAATTCCTATAAAGGATTAGCATTCCACTCACAATGCCTGTGTTTTAAGTTTATATCAGTGTTTCATTCAATGAGTTCAGTGTAATATCTTTTGTTTGAATATTTGATATTTACACATATGCAGAACCCTTTTAATGGGCTGATGCCAGTACCTTTCTGTGTCAGTGTATTTATGGTTACGAAATGTCAAAGTGCTGCTAGATCTCATTATTAAATATTTTAGAACTCATTATTAAATATTTTAGATAAACACACTATGCATTGATATTTGAACTTGAGGAGTAGCATTCCGACATTATATGGTCCACCTTGACCCTAAACGTACAGTACAGCCCTGAAGCTGAGTCTGATACTGAATCACACACTCGGGGCACTCAGCATTTACATTTCCTAGTAAGTCTCTCTCTCTCTCTCTCTCTCTCTCTCTCTCTCTCTCTCTCTCTCTCTCTCTCTCACTCACTCACACACACACAGAAATGTTGATGTTAGAAACCTTTTGTGATGGGAATCTATTAAAGGAATACTTTAGAGTTTTCAACCCAAATTCTATCATATGTATTACAGGTTTACCATATCTTTAAAAAATAATTAAATAATTTTATAAATTCTTCCAACAATTTTGACTGAATAAACAGTGTGTCAGTTGATCATTTTCCCTGGGTCAGACACAAAGAGCTCCAAAGTTGGCTAAAATGCCCGATTTCCACAGCATTTGTTTTTGTTTGAAAACTACTGAAAACCTCTTTTTAACTCTTTTACAGCGTGGTCGTGTAACCGTAGCAACCCGGAGCTATTGGCCTATCGAACTTCACGAGCAGATATCGCAGGCTCCCCATGAATTAATCCGACCATGTGACTCTCTATAGATTTTAACGCTATGGGTTGGCCAGATTGGGATAATTGGATGATTAATAGATTGCTGACTTGCACAATGTGATGTATCGTTCCCCCTTAGTAGCCATTCATTTTTTTTCTTTTAAAAATGTAGTTGCATTTTTAAAAAGACAAATTATACAGATTTAGACCTTTAATTTACAAAAGCATTCATGACATTAATGCCCCTAGACTTCCATTATAAATGACTTTTGACATTTACTAATAACAATAATAATACCTTACATTTATATAGAGCTTTTATTTCTAGAAACTCAAAGCACTTTACATAGTATGGGGAGGAATCTCTTCAACCGCCACTAGTGTGTAGTATCCACTTGGATGATGCGACGGCAGCCATAATGCGCCAGAAGGCCCACCACACACCAGCTATTAGTGTTGAGGAGAGTGACGTAGCTAATTCAGAGATGGGGATTATTAGGAGGCCATGATAGAGAAAATTCAATGGGGGAGTTTCTCCAGGACAGTGGTGTTATACCCCTACTCTTTACGAAAAGTGTCCTGGGATTTTTAATGACTACAGAGAGTCAGGACCTCGGTTAAACATCTCATACGAAAGACGGTGCTGTTTTTATAGTATAGTGTCCCAGTCACTATACTGGGGCATTAGACCCCACACAGAGCACAGGAAGAGCACCCCCTGCTGGCCTCACTAATACCACTACCATCAGTAACCTTAGTTTCCCCCAGGAGGTCTCCGATCCAGGTACTGGCCAGGCTCAACTCTGCTCAGCTTCAGTGGGAAACCAGGTGAGAACTGCAGAGAGATATGGCTCTGGCCATTTGACAATGAAATGTCAGGAAATTTTCCTCCATGTTAATGACACATACAGTAGAGATGTAGAAGATGGTAGATGGAGACGTTGAATAATGCTAGATTATTCCTTTAAAAGGTTGTTAATGCTGTTAGCACAGATGTTATTTTTCTTGAAGACACAGAGAAAGTCTTAGAACAAAACTTTTGTTAGATATGCATCCCCAAGCCTCTTCCATGAGAGCAGTCTTCAGGAATATGTCTGAGTCGATGACGTTTGGCTTTTCATTCACAGTGTGTTTTGAGAAGTTTTGAGCAGCAGAAAGGAGACCCAATTTACAGACACAATTTCTTCATCCTGCCTTTTTTTTGCAGAAAGATTGAAGTGTTTCGTAAAAGATGAACCCTCTGTCTCTCTCTCTGTCTCACACAAACAATAAAAAAAGGCTTTCTTATATCTCTCAGCTTCATTCTGGTATCCATGGTAACCAGGTGGCTCTGTGAAAAGCAGAGCTATCTCTGTGTGGAGAACCTCTCTGTCTCTCTCTCTCTCTCTCTCTCTCTCTCTCTCTCTCTCTCTCTCTCTCTGTCTCTCTCTCTCTCTCACACACACACACACACACACACACACACACACACACTCACTCACTCACTCACACACACTCACTGCTCTTCTGTGTCAAGTTTCCACAGTGATGTAACACCGATAGTCTCCATCCCTTTAACACCAGTCTAATGGTGTGTGAAGTTATATGCTGTAATGAGCATTTCAGCACTGTGTTCCCTCTGTAGGTTCTATCTAAGGCAAAGCACAAATGTTGCATGATGATATGCGTGTCTCTAACATAGTAGTTACGAGTGGAACCGGGTAATATAGCAAGCGAGGCACCTCACTTTTCCCGCACATCAAGCATCTTCCTCCAGTAATGAACTGACACTGATCTGATAGCGACACATTTTAGTCTGTTTTAGTCTGTGATTATTACTTGCAAGCAGAAATAAGGTGAAGAGGAGGAGTTTGGAGCTGATCGTGGCTGGGTAAAAGAGGACACCATTCATGCCAATTCTTCTTCAAAGTCTGTGTTATGTAATAAAGACACAGGAAGCTGTAATTCATCCACTATTTTTCCCATCCTTTTTAGCCCTGTAATGATAAAACTCTGATATGACATTAAAGAGACACAATTCAACTCAGGGATGTTGGTGGGTTTCCTCACATGAACTGCTTGCTTCAGGTCCTTCCACAACATTTCTATTGGATTATGGTCAGGACATTTATGTGGCCATTCCAAAACATTAACTTTATTCTTATTTAACCATTCTTTGGTAGAACGACTTGTGTGCTTATTGTCATTGTCATTGTCTCATGACCCACTTTCTCTTGAGATTCAGATCACAGACAGATGTCCTGACATTTTCCTGTAGAATTCACTGGTATAATTCATTGTTCCATCATTGATGGCAAGTCGTGCTGGCCCAGATGCAGCAAAACAGGCCCAAAGCACGATACTACCACCAACATGTTTCACAGATGGGATAAGGTTATTATGCTGGAAGGCACCGTTTACCTTTTTACAAACATAGCCCTTCTCGTTGAAACCAGAAATTCTATTTTGGTCTCATCCCTCCACAAAACATTTTCCAACAGCCTTCTGCCTCGTCCACGTGATCTTTAGCAAACTTCAGACAGGCAGCAGTGTTCTTTTTAGAGAGTAGAGGTTTTCTCCTCTTAACCCTGCCATGCACACCATTGTTGTCCAGTGTTCTTCTGATGGTGGACTCATGAACATTAACATTAGCCAATGTGAAAGATGCCTTTAGTTGCTCAGAAGTTACCCTGAGATCCTTTGTGACTTTGTGACTATTACACGTGTTGCTCTTGGAGCGGTCTTTGTTGGTCGATCACTCCTGGGCAGGGAAACCGTGGTCTTAAATTTCTTACATTTGTACACAGTCTGTCTGACTGTGGGTTGGTGGAGTCCAAACTCTTTAAAGATGGCTTTGTAACCTTTTCCTGCCCGATGAGCATCACCAACTTTTTTTTTCCTCCCCCTGAGCTCTTCAGAAATCTCTTGTTTGTGCCATGATAAACTTCCACAGACCTGTGTTGTGAAGATCAGACTCTGATAGATCCAAGGTGCTCACTCACACCTGAATTTCATCCCATTGATTGAAATCACCTGCCTCTAATTTCACCTTCAAATCAAACTGCTAATTCTAAAGGTTCACACACATTTGCCACTCACAGATATGTGATATTGGATCATTTTCCTCAGTAAATAAATGACCAAGTATAATATTTCTGTCCCGTTTGTTTAATTGGGTTCTCTTTATCTATTTTTGGGACTTGTGCGAAAGTCTGATGTTGTTTTAGGTCATATTTATGCAGATATGTAGAAAATTCTAAAACTTTCAAGCACCACTGTATATGTCGTATCGAATTTTGCTGAGGTTTTAAACAGTTCAATAACTTCATAGCAACACAAATAATGACTGGCATGCTGTGAAAATAATCCATACCCTTCAGGGTGACGTGTTACCATACTGAAGTTAATTATTTCCTTTTATCTGGACATCCTAAACCATTTCACATTACATTTAAGAATGTTAAATATCTCCTAACAAAAAACTTTACCAAATCAAGAACTATATGCTTTTCTGTGCTAAATGATCATTTAAATACATTTATCATTAGACTTTGATCATCTAGCTTGTCCGCCATACAAGTTCCTGTAAATTAGCCATCACTACTCGAGCTGCTGTTATAAAAATGAATCCACATCCTCTGACCAATAGATTTGAGAGTTCAACAACACTGTGGTAGAAGTAGCAGTAAAGACTGCTGAATACCAGTCCTGCTTCCCACAAAGTCCCATTCACACTCTTTTTGCACTTCGAGCTTGATCATCACATTAACAGACGGTCTCCTTCTCTGAAATAATTCCTCACATGATGAGAATTCCACAAAGGCGGCATGGCTTACAGCTGGATGAATTAAAAAAAAAAAAAATTAAAAAATCACTGACATCCTCCATCACGGCTGTATGCTCCCTTTGTGCTGCTTCCCTGAGGATTTCTAGATTAGGGAGAACAAAATGGGAAGATGAAAAGAATCGAGTCATCCTCTTCATCCTCATCTGCTACATTTAATACTCTGTTCTTCTGGCTCGATTTAACGCATAGCACGTTCATACATTCAGCTTGTGGTGGGCCGGTGGGATGAGATGAGGAGGTTGAAGACGGGTAATGAGAGGAGAAGTCAGAGGCGATAACATTACTGAGGTGGCTGTACACCTCTGGGGGAAGTA
The DNA here is from genome assembly GCA_024331685.1 of Stegophilus panzeri. Taxonomy (NCBI): domain Eukaryota; kingdom Metazoa; phylum Chordata; class Actinopteri; order Siluriformes; family Trichomycteridae; genus Stegophilus; species Stegophilus panzeri. The sequence continues at coordinate 5,774,007 of JANDJT010000032.1, forward strand.
TTCCCCACACACACATACACACACACACACACACACACACACACACACGCACGCACACTGTTGTAATGGGATGTACAGCTATGCCTGCTGCAGCTCTAACAGACATCTCACATGCGCGCAGACACTCTCTAACACGCGGATAAGTTTCATTTCTTCCGTATTACCATAACACTTCCAGAGTGACAGTTATAAATTATATAATATAGTTGCCTTTCATTTCTTGTTACGCGTGCGCGCACACACACACACACACGCGCGCACTCTTACGAGGAGTGCCGTCATGGTGCTGTATGTAATTAGATAGCGGTTAATCCACTTTCTCTTTGAACGGAGCGAATAAATTTGATTCCGGCTCCCTCACTGAAATTCAGCAGTTGTCACCTATTTAGAGGATCGCTGCATTCGGTGTGTAATGTTCAGAAAGACCGCTGCCTCTCCATTCCATCGCCACACACATTGATTCTGGGCTGCGGACTGAATTTGTGTTGCACATCTTATGAAAACCAAGTATATTCCAAACACTGCAACGGTTTGAAACCATTACCAATACACACTCATACACACACACACACACACACACACACACACACAATCTATTCTGGTTAGATTCGATTTGTTACAGAAATAGTTGAAGCAGTTATACTCTGTCTCTCCTTGTGTCTGTTATTTCTGTATCCTGTATTGTTGTGTATGAAGATATTCATTCATTCATTCATTCATTCTTCCATTCGAACATTTTTAAATTGTGCTCCTAAGATCGGTGTGATGTGCAGAATGAAAACTGATCCCTCGTTACCTTAGTTACCTTACCTCAAAGTTTGTTTTGCTGGCTTTGTTGTCAAAATTTGACAATTTGGAAGTTTTTAAAGGGGTCATGTTTTTTATTTTATTATCTTCCGTGAGGTGTATATTAGTAAAATGTTGGGGTTTTTTTGCACAAAAAACATACAAAGTTTAGTAATTTATGACCTTTTTTCCACCCTGTCTCTGACCCTCTGGCTGAAATGATCATTTTTTGTGTCCTTTAAGACTTAAAGGACAGTGTAACCACCCACTGCTATGATTGGCTAGCCCTTTTGCCTATCGATTAATTATCAACGCCCCCTGCTGTAACACATGTGGAACTGTTTTCAGCGACTGAGCGCCGGTGGGCGGGCCCAACGGTGCAATGATGTAAAAGTAGGTGTCGATGTCTTTCTGTAGGGTCAGTCATATGCAAATGTGTTTGCCCGTATGATGTCACAGATCCCGCCACATCCAAAACGAGTCATTTTCAGAGCTTGGATAAATGAATGCTCTTTCTGTATTGAGGAGGACGTATTACGCTATGAAACTTGCAGGACGTTTTAATGGTACAGTGACCTCTTTTATGTCAAAAGATCAAGGAAAATTTAATTTCTCATGTCATGACCCCTTTAAGACTTGTGAAATCTCAGTGTTGAACATCAGGAGTATTTTCATAGTTCAAAACCACACATGTTATTTACATCGGTTGTTCTCAAAGTAGGGTCTGAGAGACAAGCCAATCGACATATGAACCTGGAATGATTTGCGCAGGTGTTTTGAACTCTAAATTACACCACCTGGAAGCCCCACCCTCTTCCCCCAATCTCACATGCTCTTGGTCCGCTCACTTTCTGTCAAGGCAAATGGGAAATATTTTGAGTTCAATAATATGAAATAAAATTGATCAACGTATGAGCTAATGTTAAATTAGTATATACGGTATATTTATTAGGGATGGCACTGAAATATTTTGGCTTAAAATGGTCAGAAATAGCTCTGTGGGCTTTTGAATATTGCACAAGTCTAGAAATCACAACCCAGTATTATTATAATTAGTATAATTATACTTAATTCATTAGACAGTTTTTATTGGTCACTTGAAGTAAATGGGTTTAATCTACACCTCAGTAACTCAAAAACAATATTCCAATAATTATCAGCTTGGCTACTTAAAATACAAATTTGTTCTTTTTACAAGAAATAAAAGCTCTTCGGTAAATAGCCAAAACATTAATTTCCACATTTGCATAATGAGCCTAATATATGAATAATTATACTAATAGGTTCAATAGTGTTATGTTTGTAAAATAAATCAGAATGAGTCATTGGCTTTTCTGTAAAGGGGGTTCCTGGCTGCATAAACGTTGAAGAACCCCTGATCTACAGTACATCACACCAGAGCTGAATTTGCATATGATTTGCATACTCTACTGTGATTGGCCCACTGCTTCTGTCCACATAGAGGTGTGTGGCTTTCGTGTAGTTTCTGAACTTCGATTAAGAAAACATTTTGAAAACAAATTTTTACAATCTTCTATTTAGTTTTGTCTCACGTTCCAGTCGGATTGGCTCAAGACTTCTCCCATGTGTAATAATCGCATGGGAGAATTTTAGTATGGTTTCAAAATAAGATATTACAAAATATGACAAAATAATCACAAAATATTACAAAATAAGAACAAGAAACACTAGCATGTTTTTAGATTTGTAAAGCAGACTTTTGTGGGAAGAAATGTCTGAAAGCATATAATAAAACACGCAGCTTTTATGTAAAATCAAATTGTTTTCCCCAAAGAGGTATTTCTCATTTAGACTTTGCATTTAGGAGAAGCAGTGAGGACCTTGTCCTATTTGGGAAGTTTAGGAAAACCTCCTGGGTGAAGCTTCCTCATGAACGTGGCTGTGAAGACACAGTGTACAAATCTTTATCAGGAATCCTGCCTTCATTTTTATTTTAAAATAGTAGGTAACCATTTAAAAAAAAAAAAAAAAAAAAAAAAGTAGAAAGCGTTTCTCTGAGTGTGTCCGTGCTAAGTTTGAGTGCTTTTGTATATATACCTAATTAGCTCAGTTGACCTGATGAGAAGCAGAGGGCTTATCCTGATCATGACCATGTCTTCTCACACTGTCCAGTTCGTGACCGAGGATTGTGTTACATAATTATTGGGAGGGAATTATTCACAAGAAGGTATTGATTTTATTGGGAATGTAGGTCAGAGCATAGTAGCAGAGAAGATGATAAACTCCGACATCCCACCCTGCCAAAACTCATTTCACGGAGGTAGCTCCACCACCCCTGCAACCCCATCTCACACATATACACACTCATTCTGAAGTATTTTGTTGGCAGTCTCAATTCTAATAGCTAAATGCTAAATGTGACATTAGAATATGTACTTATTATGTAGTACTATATTATATTCAACTCATTTAATTATTTTTTTAGTCTATTACAACTTGAAGCAAGTCTACAGAGAGTTTGGCGTCATCACGTAGGACATCAATAGAGTAGCTTCTTAGCAGCTAGCCAGCTAGTTTAAATAACATTAGCTATGCTAATAAACAAATGTCACCTGTTAAACTCACCTCAACATGTCTTTTACAATCATTTAACCCACCATCGAAAAGTCGCTGTTGAAAACTTGCAAAACTGTTGATATTTTTGACCCCTATGAAGCAGGGGTTCACTTTAGTGTCGTCTGGGGGTGAAGTGCGGATTTCCGGATTATTGTATATAATATATATATATATTGTATATAACTTCTGGTAGAGGTTGGATGTCTGGATCTCTTAACCTCTGCCCATCATTCTGACAATACGGTTTCCCCCCAAACCTTCAGGAATGGCTCTAACTAACTTCCGTTTCTGTCCTCCTACTAAAGACAAACAAGGGACGCAACTACGACGCCACAAGATTACAGCCATTAACATGTACACTGAGTAAACTGCACTAGCTCTAAGGCAATATTTCTGCAATTGCTCACTGAGACTTTAATGTTTTATTCAGTGTTGATCAGGATTTCAGGATTTTCAGACAAAAGCAATCAGACAGCAACACTTGATATTCCTCTCACACCTCACCTGCAAACACAACGGTGTAAACACCTTTCTGTGGCCGTGACTGAGTTTATGGGAGTGTGTGTATGCGCACATAGGCGTTTTGGGCTTTCTTACATAGATAAAAGGCCTGCGCATGTTTTGTTGTTTGTGCCAAATCGTATGGCACGTGAGCAAATGTCACATGCTGGAAATATGTTGTTTTTGCAGAATTTAAAAAAGGCAACAAACAGAAAAAAATATTTAAATCTGTCAAAATCTTGCTGCTTTCAGCTGAAAACCTGTAAAAGGTTTTTTTTTTTATTATTATTATTCATAGGGTTTTATTGATGTTTTCATACTGCATTTTGTAGATGATTTCTCTTTGCTTGGGTTAGTTTAGAGGGCCTGAAAAACTGAAACAGGCTTCTGGAAAAAACACCCCAAAAATCCCAAACATTGTAGTAATAGCATATAATGATAGTAGTACGCTATGAGGACATAATTTAGAAGTATGGGTTATCGGACTTTTAAGACAATTTATTGGATTTTACAAACACTGCAAGTCAGAGCTGATGGATAAAGTCAGCTCCAGAACGATTGGCACCCTTGGTGGGTTAAAAATGTTTATGAAGGGGAGAGTGTCCTTTCTCTT
>JANDJT010000032.1:5780182-5797541 GCA_024331685.1 Stegophilus panzeri
TATAATTGTTTTTTTAAGATAATTTTTTAAAGATTTCTGTGATCAAGGCTTTGTGCTTTAGCGAAACGGACATAAAGCCAATAGATTCAGTTTGGTCTAAATACCAGCTGTCAAAATCTGTGATGCACACTGTAGAGATGGCAGCAAGCAAAATATGCATAGAAGTTTAAAAAAAAAAAAAAAAAAAAAAAATAGATAATGGGAAGTTTAGCCAATAGAACTAACTAATCATAATAGTCAGTGATAAATTTCAGCGCCAGTGTAGACGGACATTGATCAGTCCAATGACTGACATGTAACTGAGGTGATGAGACCGAGACTGCTGTAAATGATGCTGATAGATTTACTGATTACTACATTTTTATTGTAAACTTATATTTATTGAAGTATCATATATCCCCCCCCCCCCCCCCCCCCCGCTAAAATACAGCCCACTAGGTCATTAAGGACTCTTAATATAGTTCATTACTAATGTTATTATTATCACCATTATTAACCATGTAATGACTGCTAGTTGGACTAGTCTAGGCTAAAAATAAGGCTGGTATGAAGATAGACATAGTTTCAATCCTCTTATTTGTACTGTGTCTTATTTATTACATATTAATTTTAAGTCAAATTAAATTAATGCATACATATGGCTGTGAATGTGTGTTTAAAAAAAAAAAAAAAGAAAAAAAAAAAAGAATAATAATCTTTAAATGTACTTTTCTCTCTCTTTACCTGCGGAGGTAAAGGGGGTTTAAACGTGGTATAACTTGTGTTTGAGATAAATGCAAAATAGAAATACTTTTGAGTTTTAATAACTTGCTAGCGTACATAATAGAAAATGTTCTCCACGTCCTCTACATTGTGTACACCTCCAGGCCAAAATCAGATTTCAACTGCCGATTCGGCAAAACATTTCCCCCTGCTGTGTTCTACTCACAGACAAAACACTCCTAAGACCCAAGCAGTCTAAACCAACCCAGAATTGTCCTGCTCAGCACCACGGGCTACAGACATCATTATCTCCTACAGGTACATTTTCAAAAACAGTCATCTCACTGCTCAGAACTTACTCTTAGGTCTGTCTCACACATAAAAAAGTGTAAACCGCAGCACTTCTCTGGTAAAGGAGGGAGAGAAGCCAACCTGTAAATAATGCATGCGCTGTTCCGGCATGTGTCGCAGTTGGCTGTGTCCTGCCCGGTCCGATAGGAGAGACTGGAGGAGATAAAGAGAGAGGACGGGTCATTAGGAAGTCCGGATAAGTCAGTCCACCCTCCAAAACCTACATGTCATCTGCTTTGTCCTTCCTTATTATCAACGCAAGGTTAACACACACACACACACACACACACACACACACACACACGGATGTTGCATGTTAGCATTCTGTACGCATGCTTCTTGCAGAGGTTCTGCAGGACTGTGTGTGTCCTCATAGGTTAGAACAACTGGAGTAACACACATTAGTAACACACTGCTTTAACCCTCGCTCATGCAGCCTTAATGGAGCAGCTTCACGTCAGTATTTACATAAGCATCCCGACATGCGTGTGCTCAACTATGTATTGAGGAAAAACCATGAATGAAAATGCATTTACTCACATCATACATACTGCAGTTATGCACTCAAGAACGTAATCAAGCAGCCTATTGTTATTAACATTTATACCACAGTGCAGTTAAATTCTCAAATCTGATTGGTCGGAAGGCGGTGATTTAATCTTCTCTAATAGCAGCTCTGACAGAAGCTCCAGCTGTATTTCAAATTATAGGGTTATGTCAGTGAACTCATTGTTATATTATTATTGTTTCTATAGTAACAGCTCATTCACTGGGGCCTTTATGGCAATGCTTTGTGAAATCTAAGGATAATAATAAACATTAATAATAGATATTTTTTTCTTAACAAAGAAAATTGTATACCTGTTGATAGGGTGGCGTTTTCTGTTAGGAAACTTAACATTTATTGAAGGAGTCTCCGGTGTCAGCACTTTTTAACTGTCAACTTTACACCACAGAAAAGTTTCTTGGACATGTGACAAGCTGCTTTATTTTAATTATTAACGTCAAGGTAAAGTTTAAAAAAAAAAAAAAAAAAAAAAAAAAGAGAGATTGTGAAGGAACAACTGTTTCTTCTGCTATAATGTAAGTGATATCAGAAACTAACTTGTCTCACACCTTAAATGTACTAGAAGTTGATAAAAAGCACGAAGTGTTGTTCAGTAATAAAGGAAAAACTGTACTTGTTGGCAAATAACTGGTTTAAGAGGAATAAAACCCTTCCAGACATGCTGATATTGGAAAATAATCCTCTCCTGGGTGGTAACATTAACTCTGTTTTGTGTCAGGCCACATCACACCACCCCATCACTGATTAATTTCCTATAAAACGTCCCCAAACATGTTATTCCTTACTTATTTATGGTGATGACTGCTGAGTCGGCACTGTTATCCAGAGTGACTAACTAGCTGACCTTTCTACTGATGCTGGACTACTACTAATTATCTTCACTTGTAAGAGATAGATTGTATTTAGACAAAGGGGGGATTAGTTAAGCGCTAACAAGTCATCGAGCTTTCTCAGCTCATTAGTGTTTGGTTTCTAGGGTAAAGTGTAGTGTAGGAATGTGAAGTGTAAACTGTAGGATGCAAAATTTTCTTGAAACTGGGGTGGTACCGTTTATCTTTTGTACCTTTTAACATAGCAACGGGATGTTGTAATTAAAAAAATAATAATAATAATTAAATATAAAAATAAAAGATTTTTGGTGTGTGTATATAAAAACTGTAGTCGCCTTTTAGAGTAATCCTAGGTACCAATGGCGTACCACCCCAGTGACCAGGAAAGGTACAGTTTAATAATTTTTTTTTCTTTTTCCATTTTGGATTAACAGCAGTATTTAAATAAGCATTTAATTTAATGGTGCATGTGTGTACCCACCTTTCAACCCTGCACTGATCAACCACACTAATCACTGATTAATGCCTGATCTTTCTCTAATCACCTAAATTTGTTTGCAAAGTGAGTGAGTGTATAAAAATCCTCCTCTGTCTAATCGACCATTTCTTTTGGTCTCAATTTGATTATTTTGGAAAAATGTGGTTACATTTCTTCATAGATATTGAATTCATGGTTGAATTTGTTAAGTTATTTAAAAAAAAAATTATTCATACATCACCAAATGTAATGTATTCATGCATCAAAATTGTACATCAGCATAACACTTGCTCATTTCAAACTACATTACGCTAGGACCAGTTAGTGCCAGTCCTGCGAAAATCGTTTCAGTTGCTCAGCTTATGTGTATAAGCTATAGCTGTGAGACACGGTGACCTGTTGACCTTCAGACAGAATGCAGTGAAGAGCCTGACCTTGTGTTTACAGCAGACTGATTTGATTTTGCTGGCAAGACATCCACTCTCTTCTGTCCTGTCTCTTCATTCCTCCCTCAGTCTCCCTAAATCAGCCTCGCTAAGTGACAGTAATACCATCCAGCTCGCTTTATCTGGGTGTCAGACTCACGCCAACTTCTCCATTAACAACTTACCCCACCTGCACCAGCTCTCTGCATCCTGCCAACACTGCTCAGAGTTTCAAACTCGAGCGCAGAAGGAAAGCGGCAGCCATGTTGGCTCTGGACTGTGAGTGATGCAGTGTTTGCTGACGCATGGGGTTTTTTTTTTCCGAGGCCGGTTTGCAGTGGCTAATGGGGACAGTGATGTATAGCGTTGCTAGAGGAGCCCAGGGGAGGGCCACAGTGCCAGTCTGGCACATGGAGAGAGGAGAAAGAGAGTGCTAATTGTACTGACAGGATGACAAGACTTTGCACAGGATGTTTTTGGAGTGTGTTATCTTCATCCTGCAACATGTAGGCACATGAAGGAACACCTATAGGCTCATCCATCTGTGCTTCCAGCAGAGAATCTCATTTGCACTTCTGTAGGAGAACAGCACTGTGTAGTTCATCAATCCCCAGATTCAATTATCCTGATTCAGCTAATTGTCAAGCCCTTCATAAGTTTAATGATACTACAGTGAATGAGGTGGCACTCAGTTGCAGGGCTGTTTGAATTTGAAATCATTGTTCTGTTTAGGTGAATGGTGCTCTGCTGATTTGTTGGCATGATTGTCACAGTACACTTTCTGGAAAGGTCTGCTGAAAATGGATTTGACCTCCACACCATTCCAATTAGCGATTTAGCTATGTTAGCACAAATGATCCTTATTGATGTATGGTATAATGAACCTAATGGTAAACATAATCACTATTGATTTTATTAGTAATTGGGACTCCTAGTCCAAGGACATCTCTTGTTTGTTCAGCACCTGACATTTTACCGACTGTAGAATGGGACCAATGCTCCACGTCTATGCTAGCATTATCGTTTCTGCACTGCTTGCAAGAAAGCCAAATTTTGTGAGGAGACTTTATACATGCAACGAGCTCAGAATATATAATAAATTATGTACTGCTGTTAGAGCTGGAAATGAATGGAGCTACATTTCAATTCAGTGGATTACTGATGAATGACATGACTGACCACATTTTTAGCCATTTAGTATCAGATTCTTCAGCATCTACACAAATGCCAAAAGGCATCATCGAAAATGATTACACTCAAAATGACATGCATTTTTTTTTTTAAAAATAGCTTTTACCTGTTTATTCTTTGTTGTAGCTGCTGAAGTTTTTTCAGGAGTGGTATTAGCAAAGACGCTCCTACATATTTTGTTGTGAATAAAAGATTTTTCTTTCTTTTCCCCAAGAAAATGCTTCAAACCCCATTTATGGTTTTACAGTGTTTACCTCTGGCTTTGAAAACATTTCTCCATCCACAGTTATAGTAGAATATCACTATTATATATCGTCATAGGAAATGGTAATGCTCAGGATGAAATATTTTTGTTTATTGAGCTGCGCAATGGAGATTTATATTTACCTCATTAGGTTGATGCTGTTATCCACAGTGACAATTGAGACCGGATACAACGGAGCTAACGAGGGTTAACGTTCTTGCTCAAGGACCTAACAGTGCCAGTGGTGTTGCGGTGTTGGGATTTGATCTCATAACCTTCTGATTAATAGCCAGATGCAGTCACCACTGCCCAGGGGCCATTTAATTCATTGTAATGACCAGTCAGGCAGTTGTTACTTCCACTGACCACTGAGTCACAATTGTATTGTTTTGTTTTGTTTTCAACAATAATATAAAAAAAAAATCCATCAATGTTCATGGTGGTCATGAAATTTCATTAAGTTGCAGGAGTCGTTGTAATGGCAATGAACTGATGTCTCCCTAAGTCCCTACTTCTTGCTTCTAGACCAGGAGCATTCTAATGTATATCTCCTAAAATAACAGCACTATACTACCATACTATACTACTGGTAGAGCAGTTGTAGATTAGACAGTCAATACGTTTACATGGACGACAATAATCCAATATTAACCAGATAAAGACAATACTCTGATTAAGAAACTAGCATGTAAACAGCAATTTTTTATTACCTTAATCCGATTAAAGTCATACTCGGAGTAAACACAAATCGAATTAAGACGTGTGGAGTACTCCAGTTTTAGTCGCATTATTGACGTGCGTTACAGACATGTACACACCTTCATCACACTATTAACGTCGTGTGGGAGTTTTCACCGCATTTTGTGACCGGACACGTTCACACACAACAGTGCTCAACCGCTTGACAGTAAACAAGAGAGCACAGCTGCATCCGAAACTGCGTACTTACCTACTATATAGTAGGCGAGATATGTGTTTCGGCTAATATACAGTAGGTAAGTATGTGGTTTGGGACGCAGCCCACGGTTTCAAGCAGTCGTCTATTTGCATTTATAGCATGACAAATAATTAAAACGCCCAAAACTGTATACGGTACCATAATGAAGACGAACTGTATGTCGATACGTGAAATTCTGGAGGGAACGTCGGACGGCGTGACGTGGGGACGTAATGACGTGTGCTGTTAATCGATCTATGTTCTACAATGTGTAAAACGGGAACACGAAAGGAGTATTCTCAAAGCGACTCATGTAAACACCTTAATCACAACATTGTCTTATTCAGAATAAGGTCAATAATTAGATTACTGCTGTCCATGTAAACATAGTCAGTATCAACTTGTGGTTTTACTTGTTTCCTCTTAGACTGTTTGGTGAAGTCTACACCACTAGCCTCTCCACAGGTCAAATTGTCTTTTGGGTTACATAAAGAAATAGTGTTTAATCACTCCCTTTGTTGTCTGCCAGTGTAGAAGTGTCCACTTTAATCCCTGCAGCATTAAAACACGTGCTTGTGTGTGTCTGTGCATGTGGGTGGCCCTTGCTACCTGGCTTTACACTCACGTAACCTGACACACTCTCAAATGATAGATGCTATCTTTTAATAGCACCCCTCTCCTCTAAAGTATGTGCAAGCAGCCCTTGAAAAGAGCTAATTTCTCTCTTAAGACCCTACCATTCTGTAGGTCTTGTCTGTGACCACTTAATTGCTATGTCATGCCCAGTTGGCAAGCTGCATGCTAAATATGCCATGGCATATTTTACTCGTGTCACTGAGGGCAAATCAGGCATTTCACCCACCAACTGCTCAATCTTCTGATTGTAGCAATAAAGAGATTAGGCCATTATACATGCAAATAAGCATGATTTCAACTTAGGAGGATCGAGGAGACCGACAGAGAGCAAGTTATTCATTTATTTTTGTATAAGTGAGAGGCTGATTAATATGCCACTGGTGTATTTTAAAGTGCAATTTTAAAGCCCAATTTGCTGAGGTGAATTGCAATGACATTTTTATTCTTTCAATGGAAGATTAGTTTGCTGCTCTACACTGCCGGTCAGAAGTTTGGAGACACTCCACTGAAATGTTTCACTTGATCTTAAACACTTATTGATCTGAAGGTGTATGATCAAATGTTTGAAATCGGTGTTGTAGATAAAGATATAATCGTGCCAACTTATTCGTTTCTTTCGTTAGAAAACTTAACATTTTATTTACAAATTTTTTTTTTTTTTTTTAACGGACGACTCGGATCGAAACATTCTGAAAAGCAGCCGATAAGTGTCCAGCGTAGGTGGGAACTTCTTTAATACTGATTAAAAAGCATCTCAGGGAAATTCCTCAAGAAATTGGGTGAGAAAACGCCAAGAATACATTTCTGGAAATTCTAGGCAAAAAGGGCGTCTACTTCGAAGATGCTAAAATACTAAATTATTTTGATTTTTTGGGTTGATTTTTCATCACAACATAATTCCCATAGTTCCATTTGTATTAATCCAGAGTTTTGATGACTTTATTATTATTCTAAAATGTGGAGAAAATAAATAAAAATAAGGAACGAGTGTGTCTAAACTTTTGACCGGTAGTGTATTTCCTGCATTAGCATTTACTGTTCAGCTTATTTCAGTCTCACCATCAGGTCTCGCTGCCTTTCCCCTGCCTATCACTGGGAACAATGTGACTGACATTTGAAAGAAAAGTGTACAACTTTTTTGGCTTTGGTTTGGCTTGGACCTGAACAGAGTCTTGGTAACGCAATGGCACAAACTGATTGATTGTGAGTTTACAGTTTTGATGGTTGTGAACCTGTAGCCTGGGGGTCACGAGTAATACTGTTATCACACATGGGCCCATGAGCAGCCTGGGAGGAATGACGTGAAATTTCTACAGCAATACAATGGCTAATAAAAATAAAGACTGTTAAATGATCTTCCCTGAAGTACTTTGCTGGATAATGAATTTTTTTTTATTTTTATGTCTTACCCTTCTCGGAGAGCCTCTCCTTTTTCCAGCTCCTGAATGACTCCCAGCAGGACTTTGATGGTTTCCTGACTGGAGCTGATCATGTTCTCCATGGCCTGCAACTGTGCTTTTACATCCTTATCCTGATTCACAGGCACTATCTGCTTACAAGCCTCACTATTCACCTGTAGATTCCCTGTGCCTGGTACTGTTCCTGTCCCAGCCTCACATGTGGGTGGTAGAACGACGGCAGGTGCAGCAGCAACCGGTGCCGCTGCTGCTTCCTCCATTGCCTGTATGGGCCGAGCAGAGATCATTCCAGCATGGCACTGCACTTGTGTGGTGCAGCCAGTCCTCGGCAGTGTCTGTGATTGCAGACCATTTAGCTGCAGAACCTTTTTGCGCTTGCTACGTGCCGTCGGGCTCTCCAGACACTCCACCTGCGTTAAAGAGTTCCAGGCTACGGGGCTCGTCACTTTGGAGCTAGAGTTTGGCAGTGTACTGCCATCTCTGTCCTCGGAATTTATTATTTGCCATTTTCCTGAGCGGTCCAATGACTCCGAGTCCCTTTGGAAGCTCTTTCGATGTTTGCTCTTCACCATACAGATCTGGTAATTTGATTGGTCCTCTGAGGGACAGGGTAGCAGTGTCCTGTCTGTACGCTCTGCAGCATGTGAGTGGTGCTCTATGGTGGCTATGCACTCATTAGTGTGCATCAAAGCTTTGGTCTTTTGTACAGTGTGAGATGATGTTTCTTCCTTGCCCCCCTCAGCTGCTTTGGCCCTCTTAACGTCAACAACATATCCATTATCCTGGTCCTTATAGGTCTCTGCTGTAGCCGCATGTTTCACACTTTGACCCTTTTTCCTCTCCAGTGGGAAAGTCTGGTAGCGCTTCCTCAGGTCCGGAGAGGTCTGCACTCCAGTGCTTTTTGTCACGTTGGGTATGGATCTTCGGGCTGGAACAGTCATGTACTTACGGTATGCCACTTTGTACGAGGCAGGCTTTGCTCCCCGTGCCGCAGCTGCCTGCTCACTCTGGGCCTCACAGATGTCCTTGAAGCGTACCTGCAAGGCTTTGTTGCGCTTGCGCACCTGCCGACTCGCATCTGGCGGTCCTTTCACCTCCAGGGCCATAGAGGGTGCCGCCTCAGAGTCCGATTCAGAGTTGGTGAGCATGCATTTACCAACCTCTTTGCTCACCATGGTTCCTGACAAAGAAAAACACAGAGAACAGAAATTAAAATTGGGCGGAGTTGATTCTTTCAGCCTGTCTGCTTGAGCTCTTACCTCAGCCTCCAATTTTATTCCACTCATCTTGCCTGCGTTAATATCAAGGACGGCAATCTCAGAAGTGTTGTCTTAGCCTGTGACTTGTTTCTCATGGATGTTTTATGGGATCTCTTAATCCTTCTCCCGAATTGAAGCCCTCACATATTTACAGAATAATGAGATGTCCTGCTTCCACCGAACCACTCTTGCATGAGAGAGACGAGTTTCTCAGTGATCAAGCAATTTCACCATGACCTATTTTTCCTGTGCTAATCTCGTTCGGATTAAATCAGTTAAATATTCTTTTTATGACCGTGAACGTAAATAAATATGAGAAACAAAGGGATATTTGAAATCTCAGGATTGCACAAAGGTTGGAGCAGCTACTAATATACTCTTATTCTCTTGAAAACAAGTTCTTTGGTTTTTTTTTTTTGGGTTTTTTTTTGCCATGGACAGAGATTATGTCCATTAACATTTACTCACTCATTCACTGATGGCTGGGAGGAAGGGATAGAAGGTGAGATGGATGTGGGAAACAGGTAAAGACAAGGTCTTTGTGCCTTCAGCCATCCTGTTTTATGAAATCAGTGTCATCCACTGATACCATTAACAGCTTGTAGCTCGAAGCCCAGACAGGCAGGAGCCTCACACACACAAAAACAAACAATGAACTCTCCTTGGTACGAAAATAGACTGGTAGAGTACCTGAATTGTACTTGTAGAAGCAAAATAAACCAAGATTAATATTTGACATGAAGTTTTTGCATCAATTTTGAATCTCTTTCAATCTTTTTAATTTCCGGTCCTCCTCATTCCAACAAATTCATTTTAAAAGCATGCAGTGCTTGTTAATGAGCTAGAGTTCAGCCAGGTGTGTAAGAGCAGGGAGCACAGTAAAATATGCAGAACAGGGGTACTTCAGGGCCATGATTGTAAAACACTACTCTTGAACAAGTGGCATATGTTTGTGCAAGTAGGGAAAGTGCTTTGCTAGAGTGGTCATTGTTACGCAAGTGGTTGTTGCCTTTTCCATTAATGCAAGAACACCAAGGCTTCAAGCAGCAGCTGAAAATGCTGCCTGGCTTGGCTTAATTATTTATTTAGTTTTATTGCTGAAATTATTATGGCGCAGAATGGAATCGAATATGGTCTGGTAAGTGGAGTCTTTGGATTGATCTTGTCTGGCTCTGTGGGTGGGAATACTTCCTAGATGTTCCTACTGTTGTATTGATTTCCTGCATTTTAGATGTTGTTTATTGTAACCAACAGAACTTTGGAGTTGTAGTTTGCTTTCTACCATATTGAGAGGCGGCTGGACAAGTTACAATGGCGACCATGAAAGTGACCATCAAGTGGAAGCATGGAAGAAGTGCTTTATTGAAAATTGTTCCTGTTTGATTAGCCATTTCATTAACTAGCTTTATATTTGCTTCAACATCATTACTCATGAAAGGGTGCACGGTTAAAACCTTTTCAAATGTAGGCAATGATATGACAGAAATATGCAGTGCGGCCAAAGGGAAAAGTTGGTAAAAGTATGGTGAAATTAAAAAGGGATAAGGATGTTATCAGCACATTAAAAATCTCTGTGACACTGTTGCAGCATATTATTAGAAAACAAAACATATCAGTGTTTTTGTGCTGTGTTTTTTAAATAGTCATTTACACAATTCCAAGACCAGGTCTAACTGAGTCTAAAGGGGGTCGAGACCAAGTCGAGTTCGAGTCGATCTGAATGCGGGAGTGAGTGAGGATCGAGAGTGGAAAAACCTCAAATCCTTTTTGGGCCAAACCTTTAGATCAAAGACTTCCTGAAGACTTTGGCTGTTTCACAACTCTAAGAATGCAAAGAACAAACTTGGGTTCTCGTGAAGACCGGTCTTGCTAGGCTACCTTGAAAGAACGAATTCGGAAGGACAGGAGGACATAGAACCCGTCTTTGCGAGAATTGAGATGTGCTGTGAGCTTCCTGTTGTGCAATGGACTGTCCCAGCACATTTCTAGTAATGGGACAGAGTCCTCATCTCTTCAGTGCTCACTAATATGTTCCAGCTGGTTAATAGATTTATTGTTAACTGGCTCATGTTAACTGAAAACTGAGCTAATGAGTTTTGATACTCGGGAATGGAGGCTAGCGTAGTTTAATTAAAATAATTCTGAGGGATACTTTTTCTGAGGGACTTTTCTACAACCTCACATATATATCATATATCAGAGTCATTCTTTTTAGATGCATATTTTGATTTATTTAGATTATTTTAACTAAAAAAAAAATGTTAAAACTGCAGGTATGGGTCAGGCTTCAGTCATCCTCTGATGTTTTTCCGCAATGACTTCTGGGACTTCAAGCGGGTTCGGTGTGCTCAGGTCTGCATCCGATGCATCCTCATTATCGAGAACACATCTGGGTAATTTCATGCATCCCTGGTACTTGGGTTCTTGAGTATTGAAATTGGACTTCGGCAGCAGATGATGTAAAAACAAGTACACAAGATCGCATAAGAACACATATTGAGAAACAGCCATTAGCTCCAACCATAATCCTGCCCACTTCCCCATATAATCAATGCAAGTTCTTGGTTAACTGAAACAGGGGTGTTTTAGATGAACTAGTTCACTTCATTTGTGCATTGTGCCAATTATTACTCTGTGTTCTTATCAGACTTTGTGCACACAAAAAGAAAAGACAGCACAAACATTTTTTTTTTTTTTTTAAACTCTTGGTTGAGACAACCATATATTGGTGAGCCCAATGGCCAAGACATAGACAAGTTAGAGACAAGTCAATACAGAAATGTCTTGAGACCAGATTGAGTTCAAGATCTTACTTTTCTGCTTTTAAATGATCACTTGTATGGTTTTTTTTGTTTGTTTGTTTTTTCTTTAAAATAAAATAATAATGTGATGCTCGTATCCATTGGGTCTGTTTGTATCATTACACTCTGCAATGAACAGCAGTGTTAGCTCCACTATGAGTACCATCAGTTCCTCTTGGTACTGTTTTTGAGCAGGCACCAAAACACCTACCCATGCGACCTTGATCCCTGGTTTGGTAACGAATAGAAAAAGCACAGTTCCTGTTTTGTTGTGGCAAAAGTTTTGATGGCACTCTGCTATCAGAGTTTTTTTTTTTTTCCCCTGTTTATGGTTCTTTCTCTGCTCAGACCCCTGCTTTAGGCAAAGTACAAAAAAAAAAAAAAAAGAACATTTCTGTTTATCTACCTGACAGTAGTAAATGCATCCCCCTGCCTTGTTCTTTCCTAACACACTCAACATGATGCTAAATCCATCGCTCATTGAGTCAAAGACTCATACCACATGCATTTTCTCTCCTGCTTCCCCCTCTCTTCATCTATCCTTTACTGCCAGTTAAGTGAACTGGCTTATATCTGATCTAAGCATCTCAACACACTCTCTGACACACTTCCCGCTGCTGTCTCATGCTCTCGCTCTCCTATTGTGCATTCAAATCTTGCTTTCTCGCCATAAATTGTTCCTTTCCAAAGTGTAAAGATCACGTGCTACCCTTCTTTAAATGGAAACAATAGTCAGCTTCTACAGTAGATTGAATCTCCTTGATGATTAATGTTGGAGAGCTCCCATTTTATTGCTCATGCCTCTTTTTTATATCCTGTCTCTCTCCACAAGACTTCACGGGGCCTGTTTATAGATCTTAGTGGTGGCAGAGAGCCAGTGGAGTGGACTCTAAATGAGATGGGCTTCTTCCTTTGCATGGTGATGTAAGATGAGACTCTTAACCTGGCTCCTTACCCAGCATGAACTTTGCTGGAAGATAACCTAGCCAAGGCTAAAAAGTAGGTAAAATATTTCCATAGAATCTTGGTGACACACATTCTTAAAGTTGAAGTGTTATTAACTGGGTTTTTTTTTTTAATTGATGTATATGTTTCTAGAATGCTGTCAAAGCACCTTTTTCAAAGCCACCCCGCACATGTATACTGCATAACATATAAAACAGGATTTGGCCAGTGAAAAGATCAGGTTGAGTGGAGTCCTCAAACTCCTAAGGTATGACACACATCTGTTGCAGAAAAGCCCTCGTTCCAAAATCCTTTCCTATCCTAAGCCTTATTTTCATTGAGCAAGTCATCCTGCAATGCTGCTTCTGAAAAATAGACGTATGGTATGAGTTCTGGACATTGCTGCAGCAGCAACACTAATCCGGCTTTAGCTCTGGCCTTGGCTGTGTTTATCTATTTCAATCTGGTGGTTCTCTTCTTTAACGCTGATTAGTGCGGCTTTCAAGACTGCCATGCAGGGTAATAATGTGAATATTTATTTATTTATTTTTTTTTTTTGAGGAGTGATGGATGAGTGGATGGCTTTGATCTTTGTTTGGTAGCTTGTATGTTTGTGCAATATTAAAGCCAGAATAGGAAAGTAGGTTTTAAATTATTTACACAATACTGTAGGGAGGGGTGTGTGTGTGTGTGTGTGTGTGTGTGTGTGGGGGGGTGTGTGTGTGTGTGTGGGTGTTGGACAGAGTAATAGTAATTGCACTGGTCATCAGTGGAGCGCACTCTGAGGCATTAGCGTGTCAGTTAATCACTCTTTAATGCTGGAGGATGCCTGGGTCCTTCTTAAAAGTGTGCTTTAGCTTCGTGGGTCTTCACTGATTACATTACAGACATTACAGACCGGGCATTTGAGAAGAATTCTGCACGTTATTTGCAGCTGACGATTTGTTCTTTCTCTTTCCTTCCATTAAAGGTAATCTGTCGATGCTCTGACGATTCTTTCGTGTGGCGAGAAGAGATCGGAGACTTTTTCTCTCAGGGTGACCCCTATAGACCCTATCACACCAGAGCATCATGCTTGATTAGTGATGCTTCCACAAACACATTGTGTGTCATATTTGGTGCATGTACTAGGCTTTGCCTGGTTGGGAGCTGGATGCTGGGGAAGATGAGGGGAAGGATAATTGTGTGTGTGTGTGTGTGTGTGTGTGTGTGTGTGTGTGTGTGTGTGTGTGTGTGTTAGACTTTGCATGCTCTGCCTGAGATTCGGTGCGGAATGTTAAAGCATGTCACATGGCCAGGGGCAATATGCAATGCCGTCTCATTTGAGTCATTTTGGAATAGAAATGAAACACACCAGGGAGCTGTATGTGCTCTTTCAGCACGCGCTTGTCCACACACACACACACACACACACACACACACACACACACACACACACACACACTCTCTTGCATAAGGTGGGAAATATTATTTCCGCTGAAATATCCTGCTGGGTTATTTCTCAGGGTTTTAACAGCACATTTTCATAATAAATCAGTCGGAAAAAAAGGTCATAACGGATCAGTTAGGGTGTTATCAAATGTCTTCTTGCTTAACCAGTCACCATCTGTCTAAGTCAGGAGGGCATAGTATGCGGTCTCTCTCTCTCTCTCTCTCTCTCTCTCTCTCTCTCTCTCTCTTTTTCTCTCTGTGCAAAGGAGATGTGATTAGTAACAGGGATGAGGCTTGACCACTCTTTTTTTTTTTTTTTTTTTTTTTTTCTTCTTCTCTCCGTGTTTCCCCATCACTGTTTATCCGTGTAGGCCTTATTGTTACACTCTCCTGGTCTCCCACTCTCTCCGATTCTCAGCTGTGTGGAAGTGAAATGAAATGTGTAGCAGGAGCAGCCCCCTGCAGCGCGCCTATTCCAAAATGCAGCCATTTCATCCCCCTTAACGAGAGTGAAGCACAGATGAGCAGAGATAATGAGTGAGGAGATGTTGATGATGATGATGATGATGATGATGATAATAAGTGAGACGTGCACTAATGAAAGACAGAGCGTGGATTGACAGAATGAAGGGTAGAAAGAGAGACGCATGGTGGTCTTTCATGATGGACCAGGTGTGGTGTTTGTGGAGGAGAGTAGTCTAATGATCCAGGACCTCACTGCATAAGATGAAACAGGAAGCACTGCACTGTTCCACTTCAGAATAAGCTGTTTACTTTTCCACACAGTTGATGAAGCTAACCGAGATCTTCAGTATTGTGTGTAAATCTGATATAAAGGCTTTACCTGATGAGTGGAGGTGATGGGAGAGGTAATGCCTATGGATTTGGTTTAAGTTGTCACTTAGCAGAAAAGAGGCTAGTCAGGGTTTGATTGGATTAGGGGTTGTGATCTTGACTGAGTCGAGATGGAAATACCCTTTGGTTAAACCTACGCTGAGATCCTGAGTGGCACTGAAGTCAAAGATTTCTCTCAGGGTCAAGACAACACACTGGCATTGATCTCTCTTAGTAACACCAGCATGAGGTAGAGTGAAACAAGTGATGCTTGGGATATTCCTCAATATCCCCATAACCTGATCGCCACGTCATCTCCTCGCTCCATCTCCTCGCTCTATCTCCTCAGGTCGTCATCTCTTCCATCTCATGTCATCTCCTGTTCCATCTCCTCACTCCACTTCCTCATATCATCTCCTGTTCCATCATCTCCTGTTCCATCTCCTCACTCCACTTTCTCACTCCACCTCCTCACATCATCTCCTCAGATCATCTCTTCACATCAATCTACTCACTACATCTTCTGTTCCATCTCCTCACGTCATCTCCTCATGTCATCTCCTGTTCCAGCTCTTCACTCTTCACACTGAAGATGGAGTGATGGGATCCTCACTCATCATCTCCAGTTACATCTGCTAACTTCATCTCCTCACTTCACCTCCTGTTCCTCCTGGTCTCTCTGTCTGTCTATTTCTTTCTTTCTTTCTTTCAGAGAGAGAGTTCCGTCCATCCATCCATGATGTTCCAGGATGTTGGTTTGTCGATTTTGTTATTTTGAATAATTGTGTCCTTTTATGTACTTGTGTATAATTCCATACACCAGGGTATGCACACACTGCGTTTTGCACAGCAATACACTGGCTTCAAAATGACAAATAGGCTTTTAAAAAACTCCCATTTTTCCCATTGTAATCTGTCTGTTGCACAATAGGGTGAAGCCTGAAACACGTGTCTTCTGAAACACATGAAGAGACCATGTCTCTTATAAATTATGATCATGCAGTGCTTTTTTGCTCTCTTCCATTTGCGTGAGCTCAGACATCCGAGATTGCTACCATTCCGATCATCAGAGAGAGAGAATAAAACCAGGTGAACCTGGGAGGCCTTTGCCTGTATTTCATTTCAAATCCAACGTGCTGCACGTCAGAACTGAATCCACACATCTGATGACTTTATGGATTGATTGGACATCACAGCTACTGCGTGATTCAACTCCCGGCAGCATGATGTTGATGTTACTTGAGCCATGCCAGACATGTTTTCCTGAGGGCAGACCTTCATATGTGGGTTTATATGCACTTGGACACACTCACACACACACACTCTCACACACACACACACACACACACTGCAGAATGATTAGGTCTCAGGTGTGCTTGGGATCTCTTTAGTATGCGATATACATTTCTGCCTCTCTTTAAAACTGTCAGAGTGCAGGCTGAGAAAAAGGCTCTTAATAAATAAACCCATTACCACATGAAAGCCAACATCTGGTTAGAGGGAACACACCGGTGGTGGGCGACGCCTGTGTGAGTGTGTGTCTCGGTGCATGCGTGGGTGAGTGAGCGAGTCCTCAGCATTGGGGCTGGAGAGGTTTCCTGCTCTTTTTTCACCGATCATAGTTTCACTTCATGTGGGCTGCTTCCTAAGTGCCGTGCTCTCTCCTGTGAAACGATGCTCTCTGTAATATGCAACTTTTTTCTTTTCCCTTCTCCTGCCTTGTTGGCGGTGTCTCCGGGGAGGTTAGAGGTCGATATGGTGGAAGAGACGTGTGATGGGTGCAGTCCACTGTGAATGAAGGACAATCAGTCTTTGGAGAGGAAGAAATATAAAACCTTTTTTATTTTTTTTATTTTTTTCCATTTCTCTTTTCTTCCTTTCTTGCATTTTTTTCATGCCATGCATACAAGTGCACTTTGTTATACTTTGTGTGTCTGTGGCTATGGATATGCATGAAATCCTATTTTGTGTTCTAATATGGAAGAAGCTGTGTGTGTTTGTTGTGGAGGACATTAGGCATGACAGATTTGTTGCGTTGCTCCTTGAGTGCACTCTGTGCTGCATGGGAGTGTGTTAATCTAGATTACTTTTCAATTAAAGAGTCTTCATACTACACACATGCATAAAAACATCCCCTGCATGCATAGGCTAGAGGTGTGCTCTGATCGGTGCAGTATGCATATCTTGTTAACTGTTTATTATATATGTATATGTGTGTGTATATATATGTATGTGTGTGTGTGTGTGTGTGTGTATGTATGTATGTATGTATGTATGTCTGTGTGTGTGTACATACATACATACATATT
>JANDJT010000032.1:5818040-5829002 GCA_024331685.1 Stegophilus panzeri
AGGTCCCCCCCCCCCCCCCCCCAATCTATCTTTCTTTCTGTCTCTCTCTCTCTATCTCCTCCCTCCCGTTGCTTAGAAACAGCTCTCAGAAGTGGGCAACTGTTTTGTGTTCCCCTCCATGCTCGCTCTGAATTTATTATTTATTTTTTTTCCCTTCTGGATGCTAATGGCAGGGGCGCACACGCGGCCTCCGCACCAGTTCTATCAGATGTGCAGTGGCTGCACAAACAATAGCATGAATTATAAATACCTCGCATTTTAATCTCCAGCCTTGCTGATCCCACACGCAGCGTGCTCACACTTTGTTGTCTGTTTTGTTTTGTTTTATTAATGTCTCTCTCTCTCTCTCTCTTTTGTTGAGCTGCGAGCTTGTCGAGAGCCAGAAGAACACCTCGGAAGAGGTTCTCATATGCTTTCACTACTGGGTTTTCAACATGCTCGAGCTTCTTGAAGCGATGCATGTGGGTTTTGAGTGTACTGTGTGTTGTTTGAGCTTTGTTGGGTCCAGCGGGACATGCTGTTTCTCTTCTACACTGCTCTGGTTCTATAATTAGGCATGTAATCAGTAGCAGAGTGGGCTGATGTCAGAGGTACCAACATGTTTGGTGTAGCCATGGAATTTATGATTTTTGACTCGGTGCTAAGGCGTTACAGGCGACACCTGAAAACTGTGCTTTTCTGCTTCCTCGGATGAAGCGTTGGTCAGACCAAACATGAATAATTTTCACCCTGCGGAAAAGCCAGTTCACTGAAGGGGAAAGGACACAGGTTGTCAAAGACATTTGTGGTTACTTTCACTTTGCTGACTTTCTCCGAGTCTTCTGAACCAGTAGGAAGCAATAGGGCAATTTTTTTGCCTTTCTGAGCAGGGTTACATGCACTGTTTGGCTTCGTTTAGTCTGCATCACATAGACCTACTTCATAAGTATGTATATATTTTTTATTTATTTATTGAGTTGTTTTGTGTTCCCAGTTCCAGGGTTCCTACGCATCATTAAAAAAGTCTTAAAATTCTGAAATTTGAATCTCCTGATTTTACCGCCATTAAAATGTCTTAAACGTGTATTTTTTTTCTGCCAAGCATTAAAGTTTGAGTTGAGGTCTTAAATCTGAAAAATATATCTGTTTAGGCTGAGTCGCAACTCAACTTTATGTAGTCTTGTTTGCGTACGTGACATTTGTGCTCGCTTCACCACAGATGATTTGGGGGAGTCAAATTTGGTATCACTCCATTTATTCAGAGTGAGTTTGTGTCTGAAGTAAACAAGAATCAGAGCCATAATCACCTGGTTTCCCATTGAAGCTGAGCAGAGCTGAGCCTGGCCAGTACCTGGATCGGAGACCTCCTGGGGTAAACAAAGGTTACTGATGGTAGTGGTATTAGTGAGGCCAGCAGGTGGTGCTTACTCTGTGGTCTGTGTGGGTCCTAATGCCCCAGTATAGTGACTGGGACACTATACTATAAAAACAGCACCGTCTTTCGGATGAGACGTTAAACCGAGGTCCTGAATCTCTGTGGTCATTAAAAATCCCAGGACACTTATCATAAAAGAGTAGGGCAACCCCCCCCACCCCCGCATACTATGTAAAGCGCTTTGAGTGTCTAGAAAAGCGCTATAAAAATGTAAGGTATTATTATTATTATTATTATTATTATTATTATTATTAGTATATACTTTAACGGACTGCAGACTGGACATGCACTTATGCAGTTATGTTACAATTTGTAATAGTTATATGAAGTAAACTTATACACTAAACTGTTTGTTTATAAACAAACAGTTGAATTAATCCAATCAGTGTGTGTGTTATCATTTATAATTTTCGCATGGAACAGTTCTCTGGAGCCGTCTTCTTTCTCTCTGCCTGCTGGGATTTTCTTGTTAACAATCTTGGTACCGCTGTGATTTTACATTTATTCAAAGACCCTGAAATCAAAACTGACCTTTTTTTTTTTTTTTTTAAACTTTCTTAGCTCATGTCCTTGATCAGATTGTGCATGATTCATTACTTAAAAGGCCAAATTAAATTCAGTGTGTGTTTACAGCCTCAGATTTTTTTTTTAATACATTACATCGCAGTAAAATTGTGGCCAGGGTAAATGGTATAATAACTATAATCATTTTAGGTTTCACCTCCCCTTCCTTCGAGTGTTGCTGGAGATGCTCATGAGCACAAACGTTGACCTCAGCATTTGTCACCACCTTTGCTGCAAGCTGGCCGTACAGGCTCAAATAAATATGGCTTCATATTCACACAGTGCTTCTTATCTTTAGTCACACATGCATTAGAGCAACAGTTTCACATGTAAATACGTGCACATACAGTATATGCTACTAAGACTAGTCCATTAGCTTTTTATAATAAGCCACTTTCACTGCTGATGTTTGCTGGAGTCTTCACCTCTTGTTGTCATTTCTCTCTTGGAGTCAGTTTATTCAAGATCTTCATTGACTTTTTTCCTTAAAACTCTTTCACTACATATTTATTCTGTTTTGTTCTCTCACATTACGTATCTCAAGTCATCTTCTTTCAACTGAAGAAAATTGCGAGGGTAAAATGATCATTTTAATTCCTCGTAATTCTCTGTGGGGTGTGTGCAGTGTTCCCCAAAGGTGAACATGATTTATTCAAGTAGTAAAAGCTCACATGCTTCATTAAGTAAAACTTTTGGGTATGACTTGGGTAATTCCAGTAAGCTAATCAGTCAATACAGGAATTCACAGAGGGTGTTTATTTATTTATTTTTGGATTTGTTGCGGCCAATTGCCGTCTATTTTTATTTTTTTCTTCAAAATTTGTAATGCAACTTGTGTAGTTTTTTGTGTTGTACTCATGTTTGATGCACGCGACTCGAAGGGCTTTGGCTGAATGTGCTTGGTGATGTCACATGATGCGTCTTGGCCCAAATCTGCACTAATTTAGAAAAATTGCAACCTCCTCTGAATTTGCTTGATTTTGCATTCATTTATGCCATCGCAAAATCCTAGAGGGACTGGCTAATGGCCCTAAAAACTGACATTTAAAAAAATAACATTTATTTAACCCTTTTATTCATAATTATTTTAAAAACATGTCCAGATTCTCTAGATGTTTATTTTACTTAAAAGTATATGGGTTTTTTTAACTAATAAAAAAAAATAATAATTTAAATGAATGAAATATTTAATGTTGATGACCAAGGTTCTGGAAAATATCATCTTTGAATAATATAAAGCAATATTTTTGACTTTTATACAGGTCAGGACTGTTGCATGATGCAGCTGATTTCAGAGGTGTAAAAAAAAAAAAAAAAAGTAAAGTAGTTCAAAAATAGTTTTTAAAAAGTGTTAATTTCTATCTGAATGTTTTCCTTAATTTGCCATTGTGTGTCAGATATACTAGAGACGTGCTGCACTGAGACCTAGAGAGTGACCGAAATCAGGATAATGATTTATGTTGCGATAATGGGCTCATGTGAGACCATGTGAGTGCATTTACATCTTATATGTTCCTAAAAACAAAAATTGACTGTCCATGAGTATGTACACTGCATTTCCATTTATGGCATTTGGCAGAGCAACCTTTTTTTTTATTTATTTATTTTTTTTTTTATAAAGATCTACATGGTCTTCAAGAAGTATTCCAATCTTGTTTTAAATCCCTTCATAGCAAAGAAACAGCCCTGTTAAAAATTTTAAAGATCTGTTACTAGCCACTGACTCTGACTCTGAGTCAGTGACACTGACTGGTGATTATGTTGTTCTCATGCTCCTAGATCTTACGGCTGCATTTGACACTGTAGACCATAGCATCGTAATTTCTCGTTTGGAGCATTGTGTTGGCATTAAGAGTGCTGTGTTGGAGTGATTTAGGTCTGATCTGTCTTACAGAAGTTTTTCTGTCCACCTCGGCATCTCTCTCGTGTGGAGTCCCTCAAGGCTCCATTCTTGTTCACATTATGCATGCTTCCCCTAGGGTCAATTTTTAGGAAATCTGGCATCTTGTTTCATTGTTCTGCAGATGATACACAACTCTATCTGCCTTTGAAAAGGAAAGATGCTAACTCCATAGCACCATTGTTCGACTGTCTTGAGGATATTAAAGCCTGGATGGCCTTAAATTTTTTTAAAGTTTAATGAAGGGAAAACAGAAGTTGTGGTATTTGTACCCGGGGGTGTCGGTGGGGCCCCTTATCTGGATTTGGGTGTCATAAAACCATATGTGAAACCCACCGTAAAAAAAAAAAAAAAAAAAAAGCAACCTGGGTGTTGTTATGCACAGTGACTTTAAACTGGATAAACAGATTAATTCAGTAATTAAATCTAGTGTTTTTTTTTTTTTACAGTTGAGGCAATAATCCAAAGTCAAGTCTCGTCTGTCTTTTAACGATTTTGAAAGGGTTATACATTTTTTTTTTTTTTCGACTCGCCTTGACTACTGCAATGGGCTTTATGTAGGTATTAGCCAAGCCTCCCTAACATGTTTGCAGATGGTACAAAATGCTGCTGCTCATCTGTTAACAGGAACACGCAAGCGAGAACATATTACACCGATATTGTCCTCCCTTCACTGGCTTCCTGTTCATTTTAGAATTGATTTTAAGATTTTATTTTTAGTATTTAAATGGTTAAATGGACTAGCTCCAAGATATCTGTCTGATTATAATACAACCACATACTCCATCAAGAGCACTTAGGTCCTCTGAGCATGTACTTTTGGTCGTCCCTCGCGCAAGGCTGAAAAGTAGGGGTGACTGTGCTTTTGCAGTTGCAGCCCCAAAACTTTGGAATAATTTGCCTTTACATGTTAGGCAGGCACTTTATGCTTTTAAATCCAGTCTTAAAACTTATTTTTACTCAGTATATGGGCTGGGTTTTTTTTTTTTTTTTTTTTTTTTTTATGATTTTGTTCTTATTTTGTTTTGTTGTATGTATTTACTGTTTTATTCTGATTATGTTTGTACAGCACTTTGGTAAGCACTTATTGTTTTTCAAAGTGCTCTATAAATTGACTTTGACCTTGACTTTTTTTTTTTCCCCTAACTGAGCAGTTGAGGGTTAAGGGCCTTGCTCAAGGGCTCAGCAGTGGCAGTTTGACGATGTTGGGATTTTGAACTCTCAGTAGTCTTAAGCACTGAGCTCCCACTGCACGTTATACATAAAAGGCTTAATATACACTGTGTCCACTTTCCTGTGGTAACAGCAGAATGCAGAAAATCATGCAGATGACAGGTCAAGAGTTTCACATCCAACATCAAAATGGGGAGAAAGTGTGATCTCTATGACTTTGACCTTGGCATGGTTGTTGGTGCCAGATGGGCTGGTTTGAAAATTTCTGAATCTGCTGATCTCCTGGGATTTTCACACGCAGCCGTCTCTAGAGGTTACACAGAATGGTGCAGGAAACAATAAACATCTAGTGAGCAGCTGTTTTGTGGATGGAAAATAGATCAGAGGAGAATGTTCAGACTGGTTCAAGCTGACAGGAAAGCTACGGTATGTTAAATAGCCACTCGTTACAACTGCGGTGAGCAGAACGGTGTCTCAGAATGTATAAATGACCAAAGCACACCTATTCTTTATATTTGCGTACGAGTCCATTTAGAACACGTCATCTCTTCAGTCTGAGTATCGTGTTCATTTTCAGTTACATCTGCATCCTGGAAGGAATTTTCAACTGACTCAGGAGTAGATGGAGGCAGAGACACAGAACAACCTGGAGATTGTTTATCCTGGAGCATGTCCTACATGAGGAACATGAGCCATGACATCCTCTACTTCAATCATGAGGAATATGTCTGAGACTGCTGCTCTGCTCCTGTGTTCCACCGTCTGTATGCTGTCTCCAGGCATTAATGCTGGACGGCTCTATTTCGGGAGTTTTTCATCACCGCTAAGAGATTTCACACTGAGGACTTTGTGTTTTTGGTGGTGATAATGTGGTGATGATGCAATAAAAGGTGCATCAGGTGGTCTTTTGCAGTTTTGGATTTGGTCATTTCCAATTAGGCAATTAACTTCTGATGACTTTTCTTAAAAAAAAAACAAAAACAAAAAAACCCCACAACAACAACAAATAAATAAATCTTACACCAGAAGCCACATGTTTAAATGTGTCATTGTATGGATGTTATTTGTAAGTGAGTGGTGATCGTGATTAGTTTGGGAATTGTTGGGGCATTACTAAACAAGTGTAAAAGTGCATATGAAGCATCTAGGCCACTTTCGGTTCTCCGTGTGAAGAAAAACTCTCAGAATAGAGCTGTGATTTCTGACACGGTCATATTAACGCCTGGATTTTGTAATTAATCACCCAACTGGGTTTCTCTGCGAGCAGCACTTTCAGTCCTAGTCAGTGACTTTGCTTTTCAGTCCATCTCAGAGATGCAACTTTTTTTTTTCCTTCCACTGCTGAAGGAAAACAGATTATGGTGTTCACTTGGTCTTAATCAGTGCTTCAAATGGACTTCTTTCCCTTCCATCTTCTCTAAGTGGATTGATTTGTTGCTGGCAGCCAGGAATATCCACTTCCACGTCCATGTCTATTTTTTGTACTCTCCCTCTCCCCCCCTTTTTAAAGCAGTGACTTAAAGATGATAGCTTGTAATGGAAGTTGAAGGGCAGCCATCGAGACGGTCAGTAAATATTTATGCGAAGCTTGAATTTAAAACTCAGTTTTCTGAAGTAATATCTACATCTGTGGGATTCTTCCTTTTGGAGATTCTTCATTTTGTTCCCACTGTCGTTGTCGGGCATAAGAAGCTAAAAGTACGTGTTTACTGTATTGTTTCTGTATTGGATGGTTGAGTAAAGGTTAGCTGGAACAGCTTTGATGAGCCTTTCTCAAATATCTTTCTCATCCGAAGACTGTTACTGTTAGTGTGATCGTTGTAGTTTTGGCATGTTAATTCTATTCAATTCAATTACATTTGTATAGCAGTCTTTAAGATTAGACTTCATCACAAAAATGCAGATGAGCAAGCCAGATGCGACAGTGGCAAGAAAAACAAAACTCCCTCCCTGAGATGACATAAGGAAGAAACGTTGAGAGAAGCCAGACTCAAAAAGTAAACTGATTCTGGGAGCATACTGTGAGTCCTGGGATAAGCTGTATCATATAGCTGCATATTTGAAAAATGTATTAAGAGAATTTACCAGTGAGTAAAAAAGTGAGTTTTGACTAAACAGCTGTTCTGTTTGTTTTCTCAGTACAGAGAAACGTTGATATTCTTGTCAATGGAAACTGCACATATGCTACAGATGTGATGGATAGAAATTAAGTTGACAAATGCTTGAAATCAGTCTGTTATAAAAATGGGATTTTAACCAAGGTTAATTCAGTTTGCCCACATGAGGAATACTTAATGTTTATGTAGAACCCTACAGCAGAGGGCTTTCTCTATTAGAGGGGATCCCAAATAGACTTTAGGAAGCTAAGAGCCCTTTAGCTATGAAAAAGAAAAAAAGAAAAACCCTTGAGAAACCTTTTAATCTTTTATAGCCCAGTGTAATTAGCATATACCTTTTGTGCTGTTAGCAGAATATTAGACATGTGCTACATTGGTTAATGTGTTAGTAGGAGTACTTAGTAATGCAGTCCCACTCTGTATCTCTATACACTATAGGGCCAAAAGCTTGTGGAGACCTGACGATCACTGCCGTATGTGGGTCTTCCCCAAACTGTTGCCACAAAGTTGGAAGCACACAATTATCTAGATTGTTTTTTATATTAAGATTCCCTTTCACTGGAACTCAGACGCCCCAAACCTGTTCCAGCACAACAAAGTGAGACCATAAAGACATGGTCATCAGCATCAGTTCTTGACCTCACTAATGCTCCTGTGGCTGAATGAGCACCGATCTAAGACATTGTGGAAAGCCTTTCCAGAAGAGTGGAGGTTATTATAACAGCAAAAAGGGTACTAAATCTGGAATGAGATGCTCAACAAGAACATGGGTGTGATTGGTCAAGTGTCCAAACTTTTGCTCATTTAGTGTATATTTAGGTCTATTAATATCCATATCTGCACTTGTATTTGCATTTAATTAGGAAATGGGTCATTATTTCCTTTTATGAACCTTACCACTATACAGAAGATACTGGAAAGCACAGGAGAAAAACGCAGAGGTGGAAAAGTTAACGCTGTATTCAGAGTGAATTCCAACTCTGACAGTTCCTCAACCTCAGCTACATCACTGAAGTTCGTAGCTGGACTTAAGTAGTGATGTGTGCATGACTTTTTTTTTTTTTTTTTTTTTTTTTTTTTTTTTTTTAAAATCCCATTTGCACAGTTCTTATTTTTGCTTGTACCACTCTGTGATGAACTTCATTGGTTCTAGTTCTCAAATATTAAACAAGCTATTAGCTTAATTTAAACCACTACATTGCTTAGCTGGCAGTTATTAAAGATGAATGCTGCAAATGCGTGTATTGGAACGCAGTCCTTTTTAGTCCTGTGAGCTTCGTATTTGACTTTTTTTTTTTGTTGTTGTTGTTTTTGTTTTTTTAACTTGTTCCTCGGGATTGCATAGTCCGAATCCATACAGTGCCGCTAGTCTCAACTTTATAAGTATGAAAAAAAAGTATAGTGTTTGTAACTGTATTTGTTTTGGAAACACTATCTGTTCATTCTGAATAATGTGTTCATATTCTGTTACATCCCTAACATACTTTCTTAATACAGAGCGACTTTAATTTTATTATCTTTCTTGCTACCGTCGATGCTGGAAGACGCCAGATGATGCATCATCTGAATGAACTGAATGATGTGCTCCATTTTTAGACCACTTTAATGCACGCTCGTCTGGCTGTAGCCCAGCAGCGCGGGAGGGATGTATTCTGTTAGCCGGTGACTGCACGCTGGTAGATTGTTACATCACGTGGGGTTTTTGTGCTGCAAGAAGACCAGATCTGTCAGCGTGCCTCTGAGTCACCGTGTCCTGTTCATTTTTTTAGACCTCAGAATGAAAGCTTGTCTTTCAAGGTGCTAAATTAACTCTGGCTCTCCATACATTTTCATCCGCCCGCTTGTATTCGGTCTGCTTGTTTATTCTTGTTCTCGCCTTCAAAACGCAAGTGGCATTTCCATCTATCCATTCACACACTACTGCCCCTATCTTTTTCTCTCATGCTGTCTGTCATCGTCTCTCTGTGTTCTGGTTTGCCCATAATATATAGTCTCTGTGATCTGGTTGGAGGCTTTGTGCATACATGTTGTTGTGTTTTTTTGTTTTTTTTTTAAATGAGGCTTTGCAGCCCATCCAAACTACTTACAGTAGTTTCAGTTGTGGTTGTGTTTACATGACCAGCGTGCGTGTAAATGCCCGTGAGGTAAGACTTGTCCGGATGCTGACGTGACTCCGAGCACAGGCAGTGAATGAAAATTGTATTTGTGCATGGGTTTCCTCAATTTCTTTCCCCTCCTCACTGATTTTTCACTTCCTGGTTGGTGTGTCCGAGCGTCTCTGAGAAGGCGAGACTCGGGGGAGTTGCGAGGGCCACCCGCATCTCTTTTCCACCGAACCGACCACGAGTTTCCACAGACGAGAGAAACGGACGGTGACGTAGCGGGTGACGTTACGTCGCTACGTGCTGTTTACGTGACTATGTAACCAGTCCAAATCACGTTTTTATTGTTTCCTCCACTGCCGCTTTTGCTGAGCTCCATTTTCTGATCCCTGTAGTCCTTAGCTGTAATAACCTGGGTACGCACTTCTTCTCAAAGCTTGTTTAAGTGTGTACGTAGACCTTTGTGAATTCTTTCCGACTCATGTAACAGCAAGTGACGTTTATGTTCTCACTCCCAGCTGGCCTTATTTTAAAGAGTCAATTTTGTGTAACCTTCAGCCATGTATTATTAATGCTTCATTTCCTTGGTGATATCGTGCAATCCTTCATAAATTGTGGTAGAGGGAGGTGATGTTGTGGCCAGGGATTTATTCTCATGTCCTCAGCATTTTCTGCCACTTATGAAACCTTCATATCCATCACATTTCCCAGCTCTTTCTCGCCATTATTGCTCATGGGAGTGACCTTTCTCCAAAGCAAGGCCATGCTTTACAAAAACAGGGTGATTTTCATTTGCACACGTTGACATTTCTCTGTATAACTAGCTGCTAGGTGATGCAGTCTTATTGTACTCCTGAGTGCCAAGAAACCTGCGGTAGGTACTGTGTCTGTGCCTGTACACACTTGCACGTTTGTGGCCCATGATACAAGGCTGGCAAAGACCTGTGTGCTTGGTAAGTTTAAAAGTGATGCCCTTCGACATATTTCATGCCTCAAGAGATGCACTATTCTGAATTTTTTTATTTTTTTATTTTAATTCTTTCCAAGTGACTTATATGGATATTTTTTGAAAACATAGTTTCCATTGTCAAAAAAAAAAAAAAAATCCTGTTCACGCAGCGTTTTGGTAAATATCCCGGTCTACTCCAAAACCCAAAAGCAAAACTGATTGCACTGGTTATGGATGGCTCTGCTGATTACCACACTAAAACACTTTGCCACGACTAGCTAACAGATAGCATATGTTTGCAACATATTTAAGAATGTACATATTAAGTTTACATATGCTTTGCATAATCTGCAAAATTTTAATATTTAACATTGAATTGTTATTATTTTGTCTTTTGGGAGACATAAATATCTTGTGTAGGTACTAAATAAAAAAATAAAAAAAATATATATCTTTAAGCAAAATATTAACAATTTACACTGATCATTCTGTTCAAAAGTTTACACCCCCCTGGCTCTTAATGTATGGTGTCGCCTTCTTGAGCATCAGTGAATGTTTGCACCTTTTGTAATAGTCGTGTACGAGTCCCTCAGTCGTCCCCAGCGTGAAAAGATGGATCTGAACATCATATAGTCACTGCTGGAAAGGGCTCAAATGTGCAGAAGATGCTGGAAAGCAAAGAATGTGCAGGACCTGGAGGATTTTTCTGAAGAACAGTGGGCAGTTTAACTGCTCAGGACAAA
>JANDJT010000032.1:5829057-5849365 GCA_024331685.1 Stegophilus panzeri
TAATCAAGCGTGTGTAAACTTTTGAACTGGTTCATTTGTGTAAATTCAGTTATTATTGTGTCTTGTGGATTATATGTAGACATCTGTTATGTGAAATAGCTTATTCAGGGCAGAACTAAATAAAAAAACAAAATAAAATTTTTATCATACCTCTTATTTTTATTTCTTTTTTTTTAAATTATTAACATTTTGCAGATTCTGCATGTATGTAAATGTATGACCTCAACTGTATATGATGTTGAGTGGATAAAGAGAATAATGTCACTCGGTTTGCTTTTCTTCATGCACAAATTGTTAGTAGCAAATAACTTGCTAGATAAAGGTTAACTAATTATCTTGCTTTAGTGAACTTTAGCGCACTAAACTATTTCTGTCCAAACTGTAACCAAGCAGTCATGCCAAGCTGTATAGTCCTACCTGTGAAGAACTTTGTCTAGATGTTTGTATTGCCTCTATAGCACAGAGACCTGGTTCAGAATTTGTCTTGTTAGTGCTGTGTAGTTCAGACTGAGCTTGAAATCTTTGCTATACGCCTGGAAAATATCTTTAGGCACTTCTGATTCATTTAATGCGTTAAGTGCTCAGTGTTTGTGTATTCCCTGCTTACACTATTATGCTAATTTCTGCTAGTGCAGCTATGTCATGTTTTGTATTGTCGAGCTAACGTTATACCAGTGTACTTTCCTTTAACCGTTGTATGACTCCTGGACTAGCATGCATATCTTAGTCACTTGCAATTGGAAATGTTTCGTCTAATGGTATAATTACAACAAAAACGTTGCCCTGCTTCCAAGATGTAACACCTGCTAAAGCAGAGAAACATGCATTTTACAATCTAAATAATACAGCAATACGATTTTCAAAGAACTAGTCACTTTAAAAAAAAAAAAAAAATATTACTGCCTGTAGCACACAGTGATTTTTGCAAGTTACAGACCTGTATTTTAGCTCTGTTTTCTATTACGTTTTGCTTACAACCTTTTGCACAAAAGTTCAACTGTAATCTTCCATGCAGTCCAAACACAAAGACGAAAGGAAGAAGCTTAGTCAAGCCATAGATATTAATAATAAAAAAGCAGCCATGTTCTGTCCTTTGACATGGACCAGGTGACAGTGGATTTCACATCCTGAATTATTGGACTCCATCATGCGAATTCATCTGAGGCTCCTCAGCTGTCCCTCGTGCTTGGCCAGTAGTCCTTTTCATTCCCCAGTGAAGCAGCATGCAGCTGCATATACACTCACCCTTAGGTAGATCAGACCGGAGAGATTGACGTCCAACTAGCAAATGAAGGATGGCAGAACTGCACGAAGAACCCTGCCTGGCTCCAGATGAACGTACCAAACTGACTCGTACAGTCAAAGTGGATAAGTCAGGGCTAATTGGAGTGAGGAATGCTTGCTGAGATTAGCAGAGGGGTTGAAAGAAGAGCAGAGGATGCAGTGGATGAGATATTACAGCACAGGTCAATGACTTACGCTCTCGTCAGTATTGACTCATTAGGAGTGCAAACAGAGGCGACTGTACCACAGCGCCAGCAGGGTGACAACAGCGAACCTGTCTTTCAGTCTCCGTTTTCATCACGTCCTTCTTTCATTTCCTCTTCCTCCGTACTCCATCGCTTTCTCTATAGGCATGTAATACAGAATCACAAAGTACTCGTATTTGAATTGAAATTTCCTGCTCATACAGATATTTTGGCTCAGATTAATTCAGTACATGAGTGCGAGTACACTGAGACAGTGCATTATGAATAGCTTTGTTAAGATAAAAGTGGAGAATTAAAAGAAACGCACTAATAAACGTATGTAGTGGGATATGTGATTATGCATGTCAAACTGTCATTTTCCTTATTGGATTTTTGCATTCTTGAATAATGCATGTGAAATTGCATTAATAAAGACTTCATAATGGAATACGCATGGTAAACAGAACATGCCCCCTCTTTTGCCATTCCATATTCTCCTTACCACAGTGGTTCTGTGGATAACTGGATTTGAAAATGCATTTCAGGTTTCGATTGCATCTTCGGTTTTACAGCCGTTCACCACTCAGGCTGTCCCGAGATCACTTCTGTGAACATTTTACTCCATGTGACTAGAAAAGGAATAAATATATTTGTAGTTTTTTTGTTTGTTTGTTTGTTTGGTTTTTTTTTTTTCTTTGTTTGTTTTGTTTCTTTGACATCACTCAGCACTGTGTCAGTTCCTATAGTCAAAAAGAATGTATTTATTTATTTATTTATTTATTCATTCATTTATTTATTTTTACAATTTTATTCCTCTTTTTAACATTTTTATGATTTTAGAGGTTTATGTACACAAGTGCACATTATACAACCAGTCGATTTAATATGTATGCGAGCACATTTGCGATTACGTTAAGAAAATAGTTCAAATAGTTGACTTTTATGAGATTTGGCAGATGCCCATATCCAGGGTCACTGACAGAAGTGCTTTGAATTCTCTGTAAATAAATACATCCTGATGCTGGTTTACTAGGTCAAGGACTAAGAATATCATCAGTCGACAAAATTCTGTTGTTGAGACAAAATCCATTTAAACCCTATAGTACTCTGCAACACTGCTTTGCGTAATGTTCCAGACTTTGGATGTGATAATATTGCACCTATAAACCTAAAAGTTCAGTATGAAGTCAGAGCTCTGAATATTCTCCATGTGTTAACACCTTTCTAAATGGAAATCCTGTAAGCTGTCTTTGCAACGATCATCGATTTGTTCTCACTTTAAAATTTTAAAGGTATGTAGATGTGTGCAGATTGAAATAATCATGCATATATAGACCATCATCATCATTATTGTATTTTAAATCCAATCCAGGAAAACCATCTTTCTCAGTGCTCCGGTTCAATCCGTTCCTTCAGATATCTGCACTGAGACAGTGGAAAACCTTACTTTCAGCATTAGCCTTGCTTCTTTTTATATTTAGCCTTAAATGTCAACTTACTGTAAAACCCTTCCAGCATTTGGTGGTGCATCGTTTGTGTATAGACTCCAGTCAGGAACCTTGTACAATATTTAGGCTCTTAAAAGGACTTATTTTTGGATGGCTAACGATTGTAACTTTCTAAATGGGTTCTACTTAGAACCGCGTTTTAAATGACGACAATCCAAATAACCCTTAAAAACTTTAAGATGCAAGTCTTTTCCTTCATTGTGTAAGGCTCAATTACTGCACTCTAAAGATCTAAATGTAGACTCCTCGTTCTGGTGTTTCATGCATTGTTGTGCGTTTTATTCTCGTGTGACTTTTCTGCAAGTTAGATCTTTTTTTATTTTGTTCCACGCTCTTCGCAGTGTCTGAGTATACACACGTTTCATTTTATCCGTCAAGTTCTCTGAACTGTGCTTCTCATTTCTGAATCTCTTCTTGAATCTCATTAATATTCCCCACTTGTCTTAGCTCACTATTTCAGCGTGCACCGTTTATGAACTGTAGCACAGGGTGCTTTGTGCTGAGGGTCTATTGTTAGTATTTTGTCCCCTGGGAAACGCTTATTTAGCGTCTGAAGGGCAGTAATAAATGGTGAAATAATTTACACTGATCATCCTGTTCAAAAGTTTACATCCCCTGGCTCTTAATGTATCGTGTTACTTTCTTGAGCATCAGTGAAGGTAACACAAAAAACAGTCGTGGATCATCCAGGTAACAACACACGGTATTAAGAATCAAGGGTATGTAAACTTTTGAACAGGGTCATTTTTATAAATTCAGCTATTATCTTGTCTTGCGGACTATATGTAAATATCTGTTATGTGAAATAGCTTATTCAGGACAGAACTAAATAAAAAAAACATGGGATTTTTATGATCCCTCTTATTTTGTTAGCAGTATTAATATTTAGCAGATTCTGCAAGGGGTATGCAAACTTTTGGGCACCACTGTAAATGCACGAAGAACTGCTTTGCTAATACACGACACCTGTTTCCTTCTCTTCAGTATGGTGTAGCTTCTGTTCAGCTTTCCTAATAATATTTCATAGAAATAGCTTATCTTCAGCTGTTTTATTGGAGCATTGGACTTTTTGTTTTACCATGTTCCCTTCGAGCCTCCAGCACGGCTCGACTTGACCCATCCTCCCTCAAGTTACAAGGAAGGCATGCATCAAGACTCTTTGTTTTGGCACCCAGGTGGTGATGTGAACTTCAGCTTCCCCTACCTGTCCATCAGCTGAGTCACTGTCTGTCTTTAAATATACAGTAGACTGAGACCTGCCACTGGGGGGAAAATAAATAAAACAGCAACTTTACTTGTAATGTTTGACTATTCTTAGACTCTGGCATGAGGATATGTTTCTAATAGAGACGGCAAAGCACCCTTGATAACGGTGTTTGCTAAATTACTAAATAATGCAAATGTAAATGCAAACTTGTGTGGTTGTTTCAGCTACGAGACCGTCCGCTGTAAAAATGCTTTTTGGGTAATGTATTGTGTGACTCTGGTGCTTGTAATACGTCATTACATCATTAATACCATGAAAAGCTAGTCTCCTCCTCCTCCTTCTTCTTCTTCTTCTTCAACTATGTATGGCTGATTAGATTAACGCTGACACCCGCTGTCAGTTTAAAAAAAAAAAAAAAAAAAAAAAAAATCCTTGCATTCGTAGGCCGCCATTGCTGTTTACGTCGCAGTGCATTCTGGGAGGTGACATCAAATGGTTGCAATGGTCTTGGTTCTGCAGCTACCCTACAGCGATATAAACATGTCTTCAGCCTTTTCAATTTGAACCCGAGCGTAACATAAGCGAGGAGACTAATATTGAAGACATTACTCAAAATGAAGACGATCAGAGAGGTGAGGAGGCGAGAGTAGGGCAAAATCCATGGTGTCTGTGCCAACCGAGAGCGTTTGTTGTTCAAGGTAAGCATATGGATTAAACGATCGTTTTATGATGAAACGTATTCGACTATCAATTATGTAAGAGATTATCAGCTATTATCTCGCTGTCGTATATATTTTATCCTGTTAAAATTCCAACGGCCCACCAGTGCGATATCGCCATGTTATGAGCAAATCTATGCTGTCTACACAGCTTTTGTGTGTACGAAGGTACTCATATCTTTGGAAAGCTAAGATTCTTGTGATTCGATTGATTTAAACTGTATTGTGATACAGTCACAACAGCAGCTACAATCAATGTCTCTGTCAGACCACCGACATACATACAAACACTTACGAAATGGAGGCAACTCACCTCATATGAAGCCTCATAGTAATCCACTGATCCGTAACAGCCTGACACAAACTGTCTTGTTAGGGGCCGTTCACATATCGCGTCATTTGCGCGCTCAAGTCCGTTATTTTAAAAGTCGACACGCAGCAAGCGCACTCATATAGAGAGTGCGATGCGCTCGTTTTTTTGAGATGAACAGATCCCAATTTTTCAGAATGTCGCAAGCGCACTGCAGGTCATGTGACAAGAACCAACCAATCAGCTTCACCATTTCCTCAAGCTCAGCCGAGGAGGAACAGCTGATCATAGCTGTACAGGGATACCCAGAGCTGTACGATTTGTCAAACACCCATTATTCAGACGGAGCTTTGGGATTAGTTGGTGAAATCTCCATGTTTTCTACGTGCTTGAAAAATGGGGTGCACCCAAACACTGTGTTGTTTTTCCTCTTCTCCATAAATAATTCTAATAACAGAGCTACTGCAAGGGATTTGCGGTGCTGTAAATCCATCCTGTGCTAAAACTTCGTCATCGAGAGCGCAGCTCATGGTTGCTTAGCAATGGCAGACACCACGGGAGCGCAAGCTCCGAGCGCTTCAGAAAGAAGGTGAAAGCGGCGCGGCCGTGTTTTCCACGCGGTTTTAGGCGCGACATGTGAATGACCCCCTACACTGGCAAAGGTCCAACAATCCAATTATGTAAAAATATTTAGTCCGCTTTTCAAAAGAGACCAAAACCATGCATGAACTCCAAATGGTTCAAGAACAGCTTTAATTTTACTTTGGGTATGCCTTGGCTAAGCGTTTTAGGCTAATTTTACAGGAGCTGTACGTTATGATAATATACAGAAAAAAACGCAGTGACAAGATGCTTATGGGTTTGATTATATTTACAGATATCCCCTGTGTCACAGCACACAAGAACTATAAAATTACAGCCGAAAGCAGCCCAGTGTGGCATTCTTTTCCTGCTGCGGGGGCTAGTAGCTAATTCTTTTGAGTGCTCAAGTGCAACCATTTTACGTCATCGACTCAGAATGCACTGCACGTGTCCCGTAATGGCGGCCTCCGTAGGTTAAAATATGTACTAAATATTAATGATTTTTCAAGTAATGAACATATTTTATGTGTTTCTAACAACGTATTTTAGTAGGAGAGGGTAATTATTGCGCGTTAAGGCCTACAAGTCTTCGTAGTCGAGGTTCCCTTTAAAGTATTAGTCTGTTTATCTGTCAATCAACCATTCTTTTCGTAAACCCTCAGCAACCTTTTGAAGCTCTTATGGGTTACTGCTGTTTGTCCAAACGCTGCAGGTTCTCCCTCAATTTAACATTCACACACTGAGCTGCTCCAGACGTTACGTCGCCGTCTGTTTACCATCACACCCCAGCATCCTGCAAATGAGA
Source organism: Stegophilus panzeri (assembly GCA_024331685.1). Taxonomy (NCBI): domain Eukaryota; kingdom Metazoa; phylum Chordata; class Actinopteri; order Siluriformes; family Trichomycteridae; genus Stegophilus; species Stegophilus panzeri. The sequence goes on from JANDJT010000032.1 coordinate 5,835,658, forward strand.
GCCATGTGTTCCTCCCAGCTGCTGCACACCTTCTGGAGATCCTCTGTCCATGTCCTGAGGAGACGGGTTAATATGTGTCAGGGCATGGCTAAGGCAAGCTGGACACTGTACTCTGATTAGAGCCTTGTAAGGAGATTTTATAATGAGATATTTGTGTGTATATGTACACCAGACAGGACTTTGCTTCTGGACAGATCAGAAGAACAAACTGAGGAATAATTTAGTAGCTTGCTGCCTTCCTCTTTTTTCCATCTTCCTCAATTTATTATTATTATTATTTATTTTTATTTCTTTAAAGAGTTGAGAAGTTTGTTTCTTCTAAGCCAGAGTAAATAGATTTCAGCTCAGGGAACACTTTCTAATTAAAAAAAAAGGTAGAATATAATTGTAATTGATGTTATTTTAAAAGCCATTTCTACATTGTCCTCCGTTCGAGGAGCGATCCCGTTGAAGAGTGCAGCAGCGATTAGCCCTTACTGCCAAGTAAATTGAAAGTGGCGCAGGCTTTAATTATGAACTTACTGCGAACGATAAGAGTAATTACATAGCCGCTTCTCATCTCAGGGATGTAGTCATGTGGAATGGAGTAACAACCTCGGTTTCACTGTGCCACTTTACATATCCCCAATGTTTCCTCTGTGTTGTTTGCTAAGGCATCAGCAGCACTACCAGGCCTCCAGATGATCCTTACCACCTCTTCATGATGAGTCTATTTATGCATCCTCAGAGCTTTCACAGTCTGGACAAATGAGTGGTGACTTGTCAGAAAAAGATCCCAAACACCCATCCTTAGCACAAGCTCAGGGTGAGGCCGTATCCACATTACGCATCCGCCTTTGTAGCAGCTCATTTACACAGCGTGAGGAATGCTGAAGACACTCGCTCCTGCGAGAAGACACCGGAAATAATAGGGTTTTTTTGTTTTGTTTTCTTTTCTTTTTTTTATTATTATTATTTATTCTAGCATCTCAGTGTATTTTTCTGTTGCAGTATTCAGGAGTGAATTTCTGGCTTTGTTGTACAGCTTGAACTTGAGGTGAAAGTTGCCTTAATGTGCCTAAACTCGACTTAAATTGAACAGGAAGAGTTCCCTTTATACTCTGGTTCTTCTTAAGGTTTCCTCCTCGTGTCATCTCAGGGAGTTGTGTTTTCCTTTTTTCTTTTTTCTTTCCACCGTCACCTCTGGCTTTCTCCTTAGTGATTTAAATCTACATCCACATTTCTGTAAAGATGCTTTGTGACGATATCTATTGTGTCTAAAAAGCTATACATCAATTTTGTAGTTTTAAAACTTTTTGGTGAACATTTTCTAAAAAAAACTTTCTGTATCCTCTCCCTGTAAAAGTTTGAACCTTTCTGGATTCTGACACTTTTGTAATGGCTCTGATTGTGCTTAATTGTATTTTTAACTGCAAATCTATTTTGAAGAATCCATTTCCTCATTTGTACTGGTCAGCACCCTTGTGCCTCTTTTGTGTGAATGAAAATGAAGAGAGGAATAGATTGGGCACACAGAGTTTCACGCAGAGTTTCTGGAGACCAAAACTCAACACTATCAGGGGGGGAAAAAAAGTAAATAGAGCAAGAAAAACGAGGAAAAGAAACCAAATGCAGAATTATGTTTTGTCAGAGTAAAGGCACATAGTCTCCAGTGGTTTGTCATGTTTATTTAATGTGACCAATTTCTATATTTGGTAAAAAAGAGTGCCAATAATTATGGGGGTTGCTGTATTTCAAGGTCATTAACGGTTCAAAGTATAAAGTGTAAAACCTAATGCCGACAAAGAGCATCTGATTCTGATATCCCTGCTCCTGCTCACGTCTGCTTATTATAATTCATGCATGCCTTAGTGTTCACTCATTCATTAACCAACCCCCAAACCCCTGCATTCCCCCCCACACACCCCCACCAACACACACACACACACACACACTGTTTTGCATAAGTTCCTGACCTTTGTCAGCTCATACAGCATTACTGGACTCAGTGGTGCATCTTTTTAGATCATTCCCCGTTAAAGGTCAACTTTTATTTGTTAGAGTTCAGTTCTTCGATTCCCAGTTGTGTTGCACCTATAGCGGTTTCATATGGGCAGAGAGAAAAACTGGAGGAGAAAAAGACAAACGAAACGGCGACGGAAAGAGAATGGGGAGGAAAAAAAAAAACTCTTTAAGACTATATGACCGAAACCTCGAAAGCAAAGTCAGCTGAAAGCATAAAAGGTCAAGGAAGAAATTCAGCTGGAAATAAAGTGCTCTCTTGGGCTGCTGCCTAGTGAAAGATATTTTGAGATTAATCTCTTGACTATACTTTAAAATATATTAAGTGTCTGACAAAAATGCGAGCTTTTGTACATTTGAAAAAAAATAATAGACTTTGCCAGGCTTGTGTGATATAATGATCTCATCCCTACGTGATGTTAAATTGCCACACTATCCAGTGATGTTTATCGGTGATTGCATCGTGTTACCAGACCTGCCAGCCTTTCACATGGTGTGTAGGAGTGCAGCAAAAAAAAAAAGTACACTAGTACAAGTTATCACTCAAAAATAAGTGTCTTTCTTCCCAGTAAAATGTTATGACATGTTAATCGTGAATGATTTGCAAAGGTGTTTTGGACCCTGATATTGACCGACACTTCCTTTAAGCCCCGTCCCCTTTCCTTAATCTTATGTGACTCACACAGGCTCCTTCACTTTCTGTGCCAGTAAAGCATGAAAATTTATCCCTCAAAAGCTTAGATTTTCAGCAACTGTTTAATTGATTAACTAGCTGTTTTTCAGTGTTGTTGGTTTGCTGCAGATTTAATCAGTGGTGTGTGTATTATAGTTGGACATGGATCTTTAGATTAGACCCTTAAATGTATCTTATAGTGTCTTCATGTCATGGCAGAGTTACTCGTATAGTACTTATACTACCAACTAACTGTGGAAGTCTCAGCCATTTTTGCGCTCATCTGTGTTTGAGGTAACTTTAAACACAGAAGTCAGAGATTTCCAAAACTGGTTTCCAGCCAGTAGCTACAACTTTAACAAAGGTGTGAAGACTTTTTAATATGATGAGAACGTACTATTAAGTAAGGGATAACCTACGACAATAATAATCAAAAATAATCCATGATGCGGTGGTATTTTGTAAACTCGCATGATCTGGAGCGTGTTATTCTGCTTATACCGTAGTGACATTTTGCCAATTTATTAATGAGCGACAAATTGCACATTTTAACAGTGTATAATTCGATCTAATGTTGTGGATGTCCATGAGACAAGTTTCTGTTCTTACTTACGTTACTCAGTACGTTTACATGAACAGTAATAATCCGATTAAGTAATTGACCCGATTAAGACGATACTCTGATTAAGAGACTAGCATGTAAGCAGCGATTATTGATGACCTTAATCCGATAAAGTCATACTCGGAGTAAACACAAATCGATTAAGACATGTGGAGTATTCCTGTTTTAGTCGCATTATCTACGTGCGTTACAGACATGTACACACCTTAATCACACTATTAACGTCGTGTGGGTTTTCACCGTATTTTGCAACAGGACACGTACACACATGGCAGTGCTCAACCGTTTAACTGCAAACAAGAGAGCACGGCTGCGAAATACATGCATCTGAGCTACTATATAGTAGGTAAGTACGCGGTTTGGGACGCAGCCCGTGACTTCAAGCAGTCGTCTATTTGCACGTACAGCATGATAAATAATTAACTGCACTTGAAGCTTTCATAAAATTTAAAAATAAAAACACCCCAAACTGTATACGGTCCCATAACGAAGACGAACTGTATGCTGATACGTGAAATTCTGGCGGGAACGCCGGACGGCGTGGCGCGCTGACGTAATGACGTGTGCCGTTAATCGATCTATGTTCTATAACATGTAACACGGGAACATGAAAGGAATATTCTAAAAGCAACTCATGTAAACACCTTAATTACAATATTGTCTTACTCAGAGTAAGGTCAATAATTAGATTACTGCTGGCCATGTAAACATAGTCATAGTTATGATAAACAGTTGTGCCCTCACCAGAATATCTCTCTATCTATCTAATAAAACAAAACAAAAAAAAAAAACACAGATACTGTAATTTTACAGATAAACCAGAATAGTCTGTCCTGAAGACTCTCCTTTGCTGGGAAACTTTGCAAAGCACCATGATTGATACAAAACACTTAGAGCATTAATCATTTAATGGAATTAATTACTCTGATTGATGAGGAGCTAATAATATTGGCCTCCGCCTCTTGGATTTCAGCTTTAGTTTGATATTTGATATCTGAACTGAAAAAATAAACATTCTAGAGTTTGTTGCCGTGAAAGTTTTGACTTTGGCTTTTCTTGTGCTCATATTCAAGGTCACGCATGCTAATTACCGCTGAAGTCATTTAGCATTGCTGATGTACTGAAAAACCCTCATAAGCATTAACGCAAAATTTTAGAAAATTTGGAAATGCTCCAAGCCTAAAGATGTCCTTCGGTGCCATTCTATATGGAGATTAATATTTTTATTTGCACACATCATTCTTCTGGCCGATGCTGTCTGTTTATCCGTAAATGATGATGGGTCAGACTAGATGACGATTTGATGGGATGGTTATCAAAACACCGATTAGGTGTCCTAAATTTATATAAATCTTAGGCGTTCCTGTCCATTTAAGATTTCACCGTGCATGGCAGCTGGATGTCTTCCACAGCCACAGGATCCTTTAAGAATGATTTGAAAAACATAAATCTAACGACTGCCTATGAAGCAGGTGTGAGGATTAGCATGGTTCTGAATAGAAACCTTAGTGTAAAGTGGTAACAGGATTCTGCTCCTCTGAGTCTCTGTAATGGGTTTAGTGGATTTATTTTATATAGGGTTTGAGTCCTAGGAGTGTGCGATATGACAAATATATCATATGATATTTATCAGAAAAATAGGTTTGCGAGTCATTTCCTAGCTATACATTAGTGCTGTAGTACATAAGTTTCATATTAAAGTTTACATTTAATATGTTGTCTCAACTTTCTGTTTTAGTTGTTGTACAAAGTTCAGACAAAGGCTCCAAACATGCAACAGGTTCAATTCAGGAAGATTCCCAGTTTTCTTTCCTTCCAGTAAAATCCTTGCCTTACTTTACTAGATGTCATTAATCGCAGTGTCACACTCTGCATTCCTGCTGTGTGCCCAGAGTCAAGAGGCTTGATCAGCATTAAGCTCATGCATCACAAACACCCTCTAATTTAGCTAATCAAAGACATAATTAACATTTTATCTGTTGAAACAGGTGGGGCTGTTCTTTGCCAATAATTCACTCTGAGACCAAATTTGGGGAACATTGCCAACGACGCTAAGGATTGATTTTTAATTTGGTTCTCCTTTTAGTTAAACAGTTTAGCTTTCGGATGCAGCGAGACTCCCAATACAAAGTGTTTCTTGGTGAAGCGGACAGTCTGTTTTCCACAGTTTGGCCCTCAGACAGGTTATCTAAAACCCTGTTCACATCTGGTATTAACATCAGTCTAGGGTGAACTGATCACAAGAGGACAGCCAAGACAAGTAGTTGTTTACTCCTTGCATTTTCGTGTGTCTCAAAGGCATCTCTACTGACTACCTGTGATCGGGTTTCGTGACCAGGCCTAATAAGTTGCGTGAGGAGTCCTTCGATGTGTGTAGAGCTGGATAGTAACATGTTATCTTTATTCCTACACATTTACATAAGTACGTTTTTAAAAGAGATGCTATTTGTAAAAGTTTTAGTGGAAGATTCTGTTTTTTTTTCTTGAGGAAAATAAAATAAAAATAAAAAAAAACTACTTTTGCTCCATTGCATTTGTTTATTTTCTTTATGTTGCTTTTTCTGTTTGAATCCCAAATGATGTTCAGTTTAGCATATATATAGGGCTCTTCACAGATCTTAGAAGTGCATTATATTTCCAATGTTAAATCTGTCTACAGCAGTATAAAGTAGGGCTGCAACTAATGATTATTTTGATAATCAATTAATCTTTCAATTGTTGCTTCAATTAAACGATTAGTTGGGTTAAAAAGCCAGTTTTTATTTTCTGTATTTTTTCACATTCTGCCCGATGTTGTCCTTGAAATGAAAAAAGTATGAAATGTATGTGCTATGCTATACATTGTGCAAAGGATTTTTTTTTTAATTATTATTATTATTAACAACATTCTATTTTGAAGACAAAACAACTGATTGTCCACAAGCTTTACAGCAGAAGTTAAATCACTACTTTAAAAATGCTAAAAAAGAAAAGCAAAAGCACAGACTAAGTGTTAACTGGTAAGAGGTTGAATGTTCTGCAGTAACACACATTCACTCGTCTGAACACAGTAACATGTTACTTTATTCCGTAACTGTATGACACTTCTTACATTTATATGCAATTACATGTTATAACCCCATTACAGTTACTGCTCTCATTTAAAAAAAAACAAAAAAAAACACTATTACTTTTGTTTCTAAATAAAGCTAAATATAGCATCAAACAACATATTTGATCAAAATGAATATTTTAGTCAGAGTTATTGTGCTTCCTTTCTATCGCGTGCTGTTTGATTGATTCAGTGAAGTTTAATGGAGACTCGCTTGCTGTCAGGACGAGCCTTTATGTAAAATGGAGATACTGGTGTGTATTTCTAACATTTACACATAATGATATAAACGTAAAAATGTAATTTCTGCCCTGAAGAAAATATGTGGGGAACACATTAAACAGCACATGAATCTGTCGCAGCATCTGACATGACAAGCCACGTTAATACACTTACGGGTTTGTTTGAAGCGCTTAATATAAAACATTCTCATGTTTTGGACAGCCTGGATTATACTTTAAGTATCAGCAATATTAATTAAGAAAGTTGATTGTACCCTGTGTGTCAAGGAAACTCCGGGACGCATCATGGTTCAGATTACTTAAGTGCTTTGTGGCCTTCATCCCTGACTACCAACGAAAGTGGTTTGAGCCATCTGATCGTACGGTTTGAGTTACTGGAACCGGCAGGTTGAGTCCTCAGATCAGCAATGTGGCTCTGTCCTGAGTGTATTGAGTGGTTTGAGTCATCAATTCAGGTGGTTTGAGTTATTGGATCGGGTCGATTGCGTTATCAGATCGAGTGATTTGGGTTGCTGAATTGGGTGGTTTGATTTATCAGATGGGCTGGAATGAGGCATCGGATTAAGTAGTTTGAGTCGTTGTAGCAAGCAATTTGAGTCATCGGCACTGCAATTTTGTCTATTCCCTGATCATATATGGGTGGGATGATTTAAGTCAAGTGATTTGGAACTTTAGGTGGGATGGTTTGAATCATTAGATTGAGTTATTTGAGTCTTTAGATCAGATGGTTTGCGTGATTGGATTAGGTGAGTTGAGTCCTCTGCGGTTGGTGAGTCATCTGATCGGGTGATTTGAGACATCTGATCGGGTGATTGGAGTTATTGGATCGGTTAATTTGAGTCATCGAATTGGATTTTTTTAGTCATTGAATCAGGTTATTTGAGTTATCGGTTAGTTGGTTTGAGTCATCTGATCAGGTGATTTGAGTCAGAGGATCACAAAGTGCCCCAAGACACATCTGACCACATCCACACCTGAGCCAGTTATCTTTGGATCACCCATGAATATGTCCATGGTCCTAGAGGACAGTTGACTGTGCCTTGATTCAATAATAATAATCCTGATCATGAATGTACAGGTGGATGAACTCATTAACTGATCACATGGAGGTGATTGTTTATTTCTCTGTACAACGCCTCCGCACCTTCAGGTAGATCTTCACCATCACATGCTTGTATTTTGTCCATGTCCAAGTAAACACGACTAGTGAGTATATCATACCGATCTGCTCTGTGTAGCACAAATCGAATGACATGACTGGAGTAAAAGACTATCAGGATGTTCTTAAGTGCTTGGGTTTAGGCTTGAGTGGATAAACCCAGGCACTCAGAGTTTAAAAGGAAAAGTAGTCATTTAGTGCTGAATTAAGAAAACTCTATTATTTATCTGTTCATTTATTTTTAACACACAAGGTACATCCATATAGACATTCTTTATTGACATCTTGATAAAAGGAGAGCACACTTCTGTCTTGTCTTGTCTTTGCTTTGACCGGTAGATGATTTCGACTTTCGTCCTGACCCAGATGCAGTCATGTGTCCTTCCTACTAAAAGCTTCCTACCACTTCATTTATTAACATTTTATTGCATAACATCAGAGTAGATTACTGTCGCTGTCTACCTATTAGAGTTCACTGCAGGCTAGTTTCCTCTTTTTTCTCTCTAGTTCCTTATATTTCTCTTTCTATTCCCTTTTCTCAGTAAGAAAATGGACTCTTTTATGTATACTGGTATAAACTGATCGGAGGCCAGCCTCTTCTTATGTGAAAGCCTTCTCTGTTTAACACGCATTGTTTGCTTTGCATTGAAAATGCATTTCTGTATATTTGGGGCACACTATTGAGGAAACAAAAATTAGCCTAATTAGCCATTCATATATCAATGTTAATAAATTGTCTAATGACACTTAAACATGCTTCCAAAATTGACACCAACCATGAAAGCAATTTTGTCAATTATACTAAATGTTGGTGTCAATGTTGGAAGCACATTAAACTGTTTTGGAAACACCTTTTCTTTTTTTTCTTTTTTTTTTTTTTTTTTAAAGTGTTTAAATTGTATAATTAGTATAATTGTATAAATTAAGCAGTTTTGAGTAACAGTCGATTTGGCAGCAAAAACATTTATCGTAAGAACATAGCTCATCATTAAAAATTACATAGTGTTTTATAGTTGCACTGAGGATATTCAGGATATTCAGGCTGCTAGCTGTGATGCACTCAGTTGCACTGATCCTTCCAATGCAAGTAAATAAGAGCTTGCTAACTAGCTAGCACTACTGAAGAAAATTACAGTACAGCGCAAATATTTGCAAAACAATTATGTCAACGAAATAGTTTATAGTAGTTTATATAAGATATTCAGTGTGCTCGGTTTCACAGACATTCCTACATTATTACCAAAAATGCATTTTTTTGCCTTATGTCACTCAAGTTGCTCTATAATGATTGTTATTTGGCTTTCCTATCTTTAGTTTGCTGCCAGTTACCATGAGCTCACTGGTAGTGCCAGGGTTGTGTGATTATCCCCACAAGCTAACTACAGAACATTTTTTATTTTTATTATTATTTTTTTTTATAAATGTTATTTCAAAAATATGCCATAGTTCTGAAAACAATTCTGGAAGGAAGCTTGTGTATAACATATATCTGTGCAGTGCATCACTGTCTGCTAGTGTCCCTTTTCATGATTTCTGCAACCTACTTTACAGGATTCAGGGGGTTTGATGTACCTAAATAGAACGGGGAAAACACTAGTGCTGTCCTGTTTTCCGTAAATCAAACACTGCCTACTGGGAGTAACAGGGACTCACCGACTGGATCTGTAAGTAGGAACGAATATGTGGAAGCAAAAAAAAAAACATGGATAATGTTCCGTAGGGTAAAGCAGACATCTCACTGCCCCTCACCCCTATTGCATAACGTTACTCTCACCCCTCACTCTCATTAGCATTAAGTTCAACTGCGCTCAGCTTTGTCGCATCATTAAAAGCTGCTTTGTCGTCGGTTACCGGAAATCACCAGCTCTGAATAAAAATGAATGACTTGTGGCCGATATGTTGCATCACATCACTGTCACACAAGAGTGAGCTCAAAATTTATTTCACTCCCATTGGTTGAAAGCCAGTTCAGTGGTGTTTTTAACGCACGCAAATTGTTTTCAGGTTGCTTAGCTTCAGGCTGAGTACTACAGCGCCTACATGTATAACCGGCACCAGAGTATTAGGCCGCTATTTAGCTTGGTCAGAGAGAGAAAGCGAGTGAGTGAGAGTGCGCAGTACATCTATTTGTTGACTGTACGTGACTGGCTTACAAGAATATATAGGAATAGAAATGATGTGATCATTAGCAGAGAGATTTGTTTGACCCGCTGAACTTTTATTGACGGATGACGGCGATGAAGGAATAGACTTGTCTTGCACAGCGTGATGCTCCATGTCATGATCGCTGACAATAGTGATGTAGTATAGCCGAGCAGTGTGTTAGAGCAATGAGTGTAGTTTATCACTGGAAGAGCCAGTGCAATGAGCGTGAGAGAGAGAATCATATTTAACAGGTTGGATGTAATGTGTTTGTGTGTGTGTCTTGGATGCGTGGTTACAGTCTGAAATGATACTGTCTGTTAGGAACTCAGTGATCATAAAGTGATCGCAGTAATAAGTCAGAGCATTGTGTGACATTGACTCACATAAGCTTGCCAGAACTAATTTCTTTACCATCGGTGCAGACAGTAACCTGGTGAGAAGAGGCATCATTTGTCAAATTTGTGTTGGGATTATTAAGAGGTGTGGTTAGTCACGCTGCCAACTTCATGAACACAAAGCCCGCTGTATGTCCCTTAATGTGATTGTGTATCTGTACAGTGACAGTGGGTGGTGATATTAGACAAGTGGCTAATTTAATATCGAGCAATAGCTTGCCAACGAAACTATTCGAATTGAGAAATGCATTATCACAAGGTCTCATCAATGGCACGATAAGAATGATGTGGACCAAAGTATTCCAGGCGCATAGGCAGCTGCATTACTGATTTCTTAGCTTTGAAAGTGTCTCAAGTCCATACCAAACATGGTAAACAGAAAAGCTGTGATTCTTTCGCTCAAACCAAAAGAACACCAAAACTTGTGCTTCTGTCTTCTTTCCTTTTGTGTAAATTATACTTTGATTGGACAATGTGTGCTTACTCTATTTTTTTTTTTTTTTTTTTTTTTTTTTCCTTCCTCCAAAAAGCATTTTTTATTTAATAAATAATCCACCTTTTTCACATTCATTACATGCACAACTGTACTGTATTCCACATGTGCCTTCTCAATCCCATCATATCTGCTCACCTGTATGGGTTTACATCTCTACGAAACTGAAAACGGCACATCTAGCATTTGGTCAATCCTTCATGCTTATAAAATCTCTCTGCTTATTTGATCTTGGTATTTACAGTGCTTTTGGTAGTTTGGATTTATACATCCTAATAAGATGACAGGGATGTGCAATATTAACCGTTAATATACTTATACCTGAATTTTAGTGGACTATTTGTTATTATTATTATTATTATTATTATTATTATTATTTAATTATGCTTATGTTTTTGGGTTGTCCGTCCTTGCATCTGCCCGAAATTCTCATTAGCGAGTGGTTGAATGTTTGTAGGATTTCTATGGAATTATCATCATAACCAACAGATGAACTGATTCGATTTTGGAATCGATCCAAACAGGGTGAAGGTCACAGCAAGGTTAAATGTCTCAGATGTTTTTTCTTCAATAGCTTCTTTCCTGTTTAAAGTATATGTTAATGGTATTTGAGGCATTTGATTTTGTATAAAGAAATTTGTTTGCTTGTTTATTTGTTATTGTTTTTTTGTTTGTTTTTTTTAATAGAAAATGCATTTGCTCATTGTTTCTAGAAGTGCTGATGATGTAAGCAATGTGCTTAAAAAGGGGGAAAAAGTAGACCCTCATATAAGTCACAATCATGATGATGTTATGAAGTCGTCTTGTCACATTTAGGACTTTCACATGATTGTAAATGTTACAGGTATAGATATGCTGCAATGTCGTCTTAAACTTTACTCTTGAGATGTCTGAAGGACCAGTTGTAGTGTACATGCCTGCTGGTTTAATGATATTTGCGCTCTCTCTCTTTCTCTCTCTTTCTCTCTCTCTCTCTCTCGCTCTCTCTCTCTCTCTCTCTCTCTCGGTGTAGCTAAAGTTTCACATGAACTTACCCCTCACAGAATCAATCCTCTCTGTCCCTCATTATACCGGTCCACACTTCAAGTATGTCAATTGCTAGTAATCAGCTGCAATAAAAGGCAGTCCTAGTAGTTTCACATACATTTTAATCATTATATATTATTATTTTTAGTTGAGCGCAAGTCGAGTACTGGAATTAACTACTGAGTTGTTGCAGGCACTGCGGCCTTCAAGGTCTGGAGCCTGAAGACTGGAGCTGAATAATGTGTAAATCATGTCAGTGGTCATCAAACAGCATCCTGGCGATCTGCCCTCCTGTAGCACAAATCCGAGCATCTTTATAGATCTTTACCAATACGAAGCGAAGCTTTGCATCGTACAGGAAGTTGTGTGTCCTGGAGCAGGGATGCTGACCACGTATTTAATTACTAAATCAAGCTAATAAGCTAGTTATGTATCAATGCATAAATGCTCATTTATTTAGTAGCATACTGTACATACTGCATGCCTTAATACCGGGTTGCATAATGTATTAAATATTTGTTCATTAGAACACACTACCAGAACTCTTGTTGAACTCTTGAATCTGACTGGTCAGAAGGTGTTGATTACGTTTCTATAAAGACCATAGTATGCGCAGCAAGACAAACCACGGGTTTATATTAATTCCCTCATAATAATGTTGTTTCTATAGTAACAGCTCATTCACAGAGACCTGTATACAGAACGCTGCATGTAATCTAAACCTAATGCTTTACATCGGTCTGCATCACACCACCCTGTTGATTATTTTTCTTTAAATCATGCATCCATGTGTTTTATTTCTTACTTAACAGTACAGTATCTGTAATGCAGCTTATTGTTTTTATGGGTTTTTTTGATAACCTTTCAATATGCGGTTATTACTTATCAGCATTTATACAAATGTCTGATAGACATTATATGGTGTTATGTCTATATTTGGAAGTGTTCTTTTTTCCCTTTGTAAAATTATAGCTAATTTTATTTTCTGTTTACTGTTTGTTTGAACTGAGGTTGTATTTATCAATATTAATAGCATATTTTATATTTGACATGTCTGCAGATGTACTGTATTTCAGAATAACTAAACAGCAGACATTTCGCCATGAACCAGGCAGAAGATTTAAGTTTTCCGTAAATTATTTATTTATTTATTTATTTATTTTACAGCAGCACTGAGCATCTTTGTTTATTTTTGGCAATCCCATATTCATCCCAATCCTGTCATCCCAGCCTTCATGCTAAATTACAGGCTGATTTAGAGCCTTTCTGCTCTGTTTACATTCTCAAATCCTGTAAACTATTTTTATTCAGCTCCAGTGAAGACAGGCGGTGTGTTTGACATGGAGGATTGAGGAAGGAACTTATTTATGGCTAAAAGCACAGGCATTAGCGACATGCTCTCTTATAGTGGAGACAGAGAATCATCTTCATGTGCTCTCAGATAGTGACTTATCCCCCTCTTGTTGTAGTAGCAGAGCTCTGCTTTGTAAGTGGTTTGAAAGAGGTGTTTAATAATGGTGCTGGTGTGCAGTGGGGTCAGGAGTGATGATCAGGTTAAGGGCTGTCATGCTGGAGCTCATCTTTCTGAACTGATTGTGAAGTGTCATTTTAGCATGTAATCATCACTTTAGCAGATCTGAGGTTACAGGTCAGGACTTAGTGTTCTGTCAAATTTAAGATTACATCGTGAGCAGGAAAAGGTTCTGTGTACAGACGGGTGTCAGTTGCAGGCTTATTTAGGAACTGAAGTCGTGATGCAGTGACTTTTAATGTGTGTAACTATATACGTGTGTGTGTGTGTATGTATATATATGTGTATGTATGTATGTATGTATGTATGTATGTATGTATGTATGTATGT
>JANDJT010000032.1:5853365-5867194 GCA_024331685.1 Stegophilus panzeri
ATGTGTGTATATATATATATATATATATATATATGCGTTACTCAGGTCCTGGTGACCTGGTCAAGCACTGTTTTTCTCTATCTTTTTTTATTCTTCTCTCTCTGAATAATGTGTTTTGTGAGGAAGGGTGCCAGGGTGCTGCAGTTTTGCAGTGGTTTGTGGCAGCTTCTTATTTGCCCATTTAGAATTTGATAGTTTGTTTAGTTAAAATCCAGGCATTTTAATAACTCCAGAAATATACTGGTATATAAAAGTTTGTCATGGTGTCTGAAATGCAGAGGGAATCATGGGTCAGTCATTCTTCTGGATCAGTTATTGCTTATTAGGACAAACTCCCCCAGTTTTGTTTTGGCCAGTTTCCACCCACTAGGTAACCATCGCCTATCACACAACACCTATCAACTGGAGAGTGTGGGGCAAACCTGTTTCCTCTGAGACAAGTGAAACCAACTGCTGTTCATGCCATATAACCAGGTACTGTAACACATTTGGAGGAAAGCGAGATCTACCTTCTTCCACATACAGGGCCTCACAGATGCCCTTGATTGGTTAGGGTTAGGTAATGATTAAAACCTGTTTAGTATCTCATTAATTGTTTTTCAGCACAGCCTGCAATGAACTAGGCATTCAGTTTTATTTATTTAAACAGTATAGGATCTTGGCTGTCCATAAAGCAAGGGAGCTCAACGAAAGTTTTGTTGTCTGTTCTAATTGAACAACCATCACAATAACTTCCTCCTTCTTCTTTTTTAATATGAGGAAGAATGATTTTACAGAATTTAACTGTACAGTGGGAAATTCTGGTTGAATACATTATTCAAGGATTTAGCTCATTTTGTTTATACTTCATTTAAAACTGATTTTGTTCCATATTACAAAATAAACTTGAATGGGCAACTGTGTTACAAAAATAAATTCAGTTAACCAGTCTAAAACTTAAAAGGTTACGAGTTAAAAAGACCCTAAACAAGGCTCCATCCAACAGACTTGAAGTTTGTGACTTGTTCGTAGCAGTGTAGCTGACGAACCTCTACGTCATTTCATTGTTTCGGTACAGAACAATGGTGGGTGTTCTGCTAGTCAACTCATAAAATAAGCATATACAATCTACTTGATTTACAACGCAATGACTCAGTCTTCACTATTTCCGACACTTCTCTGTGATATGATGTGAATGCGATGTGAAAGGTTCAGACAACTGTGGCTCTTGTGCTTTCTACAAACCCAATTAAACCAAACATCTCAAGAATTATGGGAGCATTTCTTTTCCCCTTTAGTCTTACCAAAAAGGTCGCCATTGCTGCGTTCTCCATATAATGTTAGGGTTCATACAGTTTCCGGTCAGCACTAAACACTTTCAGCACAAGGAGACCTAGGTTCAGATCAAGCTCGAGATGCTGTCCGTTTTTGTGTTAATAAGGCCTTGATTTCTCCTGTCCTTGTCACCATAAATTATGGCACTTTGCGAGCTTATTGGCAAAGCAATCAATGGTGGATGCAAATTCAAGAGATTGCCTCAGGTCCTCTGAAATGTCACTACGTGACAGCGTGGTGATGAGAGGGTATTAACAAGAGAGCAGGCCTGGCTCAGATTTATTGAGTGTTTTGGAGCAAGAGTGTTGATCTAGTGTCAGATCCCTTGTGTGTGTGTGTGTGTGTGTGTGTAGCTGTGGTGATTCAGGGTTAAGCCGATTCCGGTATAGCTGGCTAGCAAGTGTGGCTTTTGCTATAGATATCACCTGTATAGTTACTGTCTCTTTTTAACCCTAACCCTACATCTGTCTCTGACTCCCGATTTTTGCAATACTATGTGCACCTGGGTGGTATGTTGGTTACAGTTACATTTATATAGCGCTTTTCTAGACACTCAAAACGGGCGGGGGGGGATTGAGGGAATCTCCTCAACCACCACTAGTGTGTAGCATCCACCTGGATGATGTAACAGCACCTATAGTGTGCCAGAACACCCACCACACACCAGCTATTAGTGGAGAGGAGAGAGTGTAGCAGCTAATTCAGAGATGGGGATTATTAGGAGGCCATGATAGAGTAAATGGACTGCACTTATATAGCGCTTTTATCCAAAGCGCTTTACACTGTGTCTCATTCACCCATTCACACACACACTCACACACCAATGGTAGTAGAGCTGCCATGCAAGGCGCTAACTTTTCATCGGGAGCAACTTGGGGTTCAGTGTTTTGCCCAAGGACACTTCGGCATGTGGAGTCACGTGGGCCGGGAATCAAACCGCTAACCCTACGATTAGTGGACAACCCGAGAAATAGGGGAGTTTTGCCAGGACACTCTACTTGTTACGAGCAGTGTCCTGGGATTTTTAATGCCCACAGAGAGTCAGGTTTAATGTCTCATCCGAAAGACAGTGCTGTTCTTACAATATAGTGTTCTCGTCACTATACTGGGGCATTAGGACCCACACAGACCACAGGGAGAGCACCCCCTGCTGGCCTCTCTAATTCCACTTGCATCATCAAGCTTAGTTTGCCCCAGGAGGTCTCCCATCCAGGTAATGGTTAGGCTCAACCCTGGGAAACCAGGCGAGAACTGCAGGGAGAACTGCATGTTCATGTCTGGCATGTTCACGTCTGTCCACAAGGTCCAAAATAAGCAAGGTGGATGTGAAAGTGACCTTACGCAGGCCACTTATTCATGTGTATATGCTATGCACTTGCTAGTCCTAAGTCACTAAATGAACACCATTTACAGATATTTTAACCAGGGATGATTAAATTTTTGGCTGAATGAACATCTTAAATTAGTATATCTAGACATCAACAGTTGTCGCGGTTCCCACACAGGCGCAGCTCTTGTCAGATGTATCCAATTATGATATACATCTTCATGTGTTACTCTAACCAGAAGGAGGAAATTGAGTGGGATTGTGTGTGTGATCATGCAAATATAATCGTTCAGTGGCAGGATTTTAGCTTGTATTATTTTCTACAGTGACAGACTCTGAAAGTTTAATTATTGCACTTTTGAAGTCATGACTGTCCTCTTTAATGTTTTTGAAATTTTTGTACACAATTTTTTGTGATCTGCTGCTGAAAGACATGCTAGGGTTGTTTGTAATTAGAAACCAATCCAGTGTCACTGATGCTACTAACGATAAGAGTCCAGAAGAAGATTGTTTTTTTTTTCAATGGGTAATTCATTATGGGCCATATCCAGAGTTGAGATAGGACTTAATACTCAAATTGCACGTCAGACTACTGATATAAGTGCAGCTCTTGCAGGTACCTCAACATATTAAATATGACAGCAGAGGAAAAAAAAGACACTATGCTTTTTTTTTTTTTTTTTTTTTTTTTTCTTTTTCATTATACGATCACTGTTTTTATTGCACTTAAAGGCAAGTGTTTGTGTTTAAATGAAGTGGTCTGGAAGCTCCTGTGCTTCTACCTCGCAGGCATGAACTACATGTAAGTAGTTTGCTGATTTTTTTTTTTTTTTTTTTTTTTTTTAAATCCATTTAAGCAGCTGTGTAACCCAACTCTTTAATGAAGTTACCAACTTGGAATACGGCCCATTGTGACATTATTTGAAAGATATCGTGTTTTTGAGAAAGTGCCTGAACCCTGTCCAGGGTGTCCCCCACCTAGTGCCCAGGGTTCCCTGGGATAGGCTCCAGGTTCCACTGCGACCCTGTGTAGGATAAGCGGTACGGAAAATGGATGGATGGAGAAAGTGCTGGAATAACGTGATTTGTGACGCTCAATTGGAACTCGGCTACATGTTTTCAACTGAAAAGTTGCTAACCATTACAGAAGCTAAACCATTACAAAATGTATTAATGAGTTTATTAATGCACAGCATAAAATAGGTCCATTTTAACTCCAATTTAATTGTCAGTCAAGGAGTTATCTTTGGGCCGTTCATTTTTTGGGCCTTTAATTTACATTGGCAATATACAGTATACACAGTATACATATGTATATGTTTATACATTTTTTTAACAATATTATTCAAATGGTAGACATAAAAGTTACTAGAGTTTGCTTAAGCTGTCGCCATGGTGACCGAATGACCATCGCCAAGCCTTGACACCAATATACTTGGCTGTGCTGCAACAGAAGCGAACCAGCTTCTTTATGGTTCTTTTCATCCCAAACGGGTTAAAGAACTTGATGCTGGATGTCACATTAGTCTTCAGTTCCATTGCAGAATACTGTCTTTTGGTCACTTTCAGAATTTAAATGCGAAGCTTATAGTATTTTTTGACACGCCATTTTTATGAGGCACAATTTTGGACCAACAGCTCAAACGTATAACTTCTTTCTTTTAGCTTGTTTATTAGTCCTGTTCTGTATTACTTACAGGTGCATGTACTCCTGTACCAAAGATACCAAAAAAAGCTAGCATGATTTATTGTAATGTGTTAATGTGATGTTCTTTTGGACATTCGTTCTGTAATGTATTATTTCATTTGTGCCACCACACCTGAGGCCCTTTGTGTTTGGAGAGCATGCAATCTTCTGAGCCAGGGAAATCATTTAGTCTCCCTGTTCAGCTCCTCGAATGAGAGATGCCTTGGACAAGGATGAGAAAACTGTGTGCTGTGTGCTTCTGAAATGCTTCTGTATGTCTTCCAGGTATCAGGACATGAGGCGCCAGATTGGCTTTGAGATCCGGGACATGTGGTACAACCTGGGTGAGAGTCTCACTGCAAAATCTACTTTTAAAGATTGTAAATTTCATCTTAGATCTGTGTTATCCGTTATTTTGAATCTGAAGGTACTTCAGGCATTTCTTTAGCTCTTTGCGTATGAAAGACTATTACGATATAAAGGCAGTGGTAGCTCAGTGGTTAAGGCATTGGGCTACTGATCAGAATGTCATGAGTTACCCCAGCACTGTGAAGCTGCCACTGTTGGGCCTTAACCCTCAACTGCTCAGATGTATAAATGAGATAATTGTAAGTCGCTCTAGAAAAGGGTGTCTGCCAAATGCCATAAATGTAAATGTAAATAACACAACAAATAAAGAAATTAGTGGCTCACATTAGCTTAATAGCTAAATGCATACATCAGTATTGGTTTAAATTTATATCAAATCCTAATTGAGGTTATTACTTTTTTTTTATGATGATGTCCTTTTTTTTAAAAAATAAAAAGCATTCCTCGTCCGAGACTGGCTATAAATGTGGGCCTTTGTATCAGAAAGCTTTTGAACTTGCAGGTTTATTTTTGCATCTAAATCAGCTGATTAGCCACAGGCTTATTCTCAAAGAACACTGTCTGTGAATAGTTTATATATGTAGGTGCTAATTGGAGCAGGGGAATGATTGTTAATCACATTCAGAGCTGAGAACATGTTGAGCTCTCTATTTCAAGCTCATTTCTAAAGGAAATCCTACATCTCATTACCACCTCTGTCATTAGGTAGTGCTCTTTGTGTGGTTTCTAATTAGGGCTTACAGCTGTGGGGCTTTTTTGGTCCCCTTCAATAATCTATCTATATATATATATATATAAAATATACACACACACACACACACACACACACACACATACATATACATATATATATATATATATATATATATATATATATATATGTATGTAGGTATGTATGTATGTATGTATGTATGTATAATGTCAGTATAAATAATCACTCAGTGTGCTCAAAACATGACACAAGTAGCTAGTGTTCGCTGCTGTTTAACAGGGATGTGATAGACAAGATGTTTTTCCAAGCATCTTTGGTTGAAGACCATGCTGCTGCATTCTGAATCATTTGAAGGGGTTTGATGGAGCTGGCTGGGAGGCCCGAGAGTAGTGCATTGCAGTAGTCCAGTTCTGAGATGACAAGAGCTTGGACTAGTAGCTGTGTAGCCTGTTCGCTGAGGTAGGGGTAATAAACAAAATAAGACCCAGATGCATATTCTTGTATTTCATAAAGTGAAATACAGACAGCACTCTGGGTGATGTGCATAATATAGATAGGTTGAGCTGAACTCTCTAAGCATAGCGCAGTCTCTAAAACCTTTTGCTTTCAACAGTTTATTGTTCTGACCTTTTTTTTTTTTTTTATATGAATGCAGTGATCACCTCCAATGCAGGAGCCATTTCATCATACCATGGCTTCTTTTAAAACTTTGGCTTTGTGTCCTTTGAATTGTTGCCAGGTCCACACAAGATCAAGTTCATCCCTGAGATGGTGGGACCCATTCTGGAGATGACACTTGTTCCAGAGATTGAGCTGCGCAAAGCAACTATCCCCATCTTCTTCGACATGATGCAGTGCGAGTTCCACTTCACGCGCAGTTTCCAAAGGGTCCGTTTATAACCACAATACTACATTACAAAAAGAATAACAAAGTTTTAATAGCTGCTTAACCCATACTTTCCGATTTCCACTGTATGGCCTGTGGCACAATATATATTAAAAAAAAAGCATGTCCAAGTCAGAAGAAGCAAGCTTTGGTAGGAACAATGTGTTCCCCTCTCAATGATCAAACTGCAAAGTCTTCATGTCTGTTGCATATCGAATAGAGATGAATCAGTATTTGAGCAAAGTTAATAATACAAGTTGTGCTATAAGGTCTCCAATTTAAGAACCAAAATTGTGTGGCATTTTTGCGTGCTTGCGCTAACACAATTATTCGTGCCCTGATAGCTATTATATGAAAATAAATTGCAACCTTTCCTGCTGAACGCTGGCATTTACTATCTCATAATAACTATGCATACTCAAATGTAAAGCACAGAATATTCGATTATTATTCCGAAGCCTTTGGGATAATAGTTTGCCTCAAATGCCCATCACCTAATATCCAGTTGGGCAGTTCATTTCAAATCACATTTGTATGCTTCATATTGGATACAATTGGATTTCTGGATATAAGTCAGTGCATCATTAGGTGCATGAAGCATGTTCACATCAGACATCAGAAGGAAGCCTTGGCTAACTGTAGCACCTGCAGAAACACTTAAGACAAACGTCCAGCTATTCACTTCTCGTCACTGCTGTTGTCTGTGCTGAATGCATTCAGAATCCTGACTAGTCACTGCCCTTAGCACACTGTTACCTGCACTACTTATCAGACACCTACCTGCGCCGTTACTATAACAACCAACGTGGATATACAAGCAAATGTGACAGCTCTAATTAGATTTAGTCAAGTTGCAATGCAGACACTTGGTTTAAAACTTGCCTTGCTGTATGAACGAAGTCTGCGATGGCTGTACATGCAGCGACACCACCACACACAGTATGTTCTAGCTCTTAGATCGCAGTGTCGTTGTGAAGTTTGAGAGTTTGGAGGTGTGTGAAATTTGTAGTAGTAAGTGTGAAGAGAGGTTTAATGGTATCTCTGTTTATTCATTATCTGTGTTAAGAGATATAAAAACTGGAGACGAAACAGAAAGTCTGCCTCTCTGATTTCAGATAAACAGTGCTTTCTCACTATAGCTATAAACAATCAGGCTTCTGTTTTTTTTTTTTTCTTTTTCCTCTATCTTTTATATTTAGAAGCAGAACACGTTATCATTTGCTATAAACCTTTCTTTTAACTGAGTTGAGCGTCAAGATTAAGATTTGTTTGGGCAGTGAGATACAAAACGTTGGCACTTGAACCCAGCTGGTAACGTTTAGATTCTCATGAACACCTTGATTAGCCGGATCATTCATTGGATTAGTGTTTCAGTTGATTTAAAAGCCAAATAAAAGTCCCTAAGAGGAATATATTGGGCATGCCAGTGTGACACACGCTGCATAAAAGGCAGTCTCTCTGAGGTATTCATTTGAAATCGAAATGTGTTCGGCTTCCTCACTTCATCAGTATTCATTTTCAGGTGAGGTGAGCTCTGCTTGTGTACTGTGCGCCGTGCATTCCTCAGATAACACCGCCATTTTGAGTTTATCCTAACACGAATAGACTATCAGTTAGATGTGCTCAGGAAGATCTTTTATGATCTTGGAGGCGTAGTGCATTTCAGTCTAAATGCTGTGCCTAATCCCTTTGTGTAATAGCACCACATTAACATTGGTTCTGCCTCAGGCTCTCTACTGTTTAAACTCTGCCCTGTTTATTCCCTTCAGAGGAACATGAGTTGTCTGTGCTCAGTTTGACCCTACTTTAGGAGGGCAGGGGTTTTCCTCTCTGTACAGCAGCCAGGATAAATCTCCAGCTTCCTCAACTCTTACTCACCGCCACTGTAACACTGCTGGGGTAGACTTGCTGCTTCTCTGCAAATACTATGCATTAACCTGTAGCTCCTACTACCTACTGCTTTTGCTTGCTCTACAGTATATCGTTTTCTTCTCTCTTTTCTCTCTGACCGGAACTCTGTCCTCCTGAGTCGAGTGTTTCATCGCCAGCGATGACGAGCAGATGAAGATCTAAACACTGATTACGCTTACAAACGGAGAGAGAGAGAGATTGAAAGAGAGAAGCTATGGATAGAAGAAAGGGAAGCGGATGGTGCTAATGGAATGGAAAATTAGCCACGGTGATTATTTACAGCTGCTGTGTTTAATTGCAGTTTGAAAACGAGATCATCACGAAGCTGGATCACGAGGTGGAAGGAGGCCGCGGAGATGAGCAGTACAAAATTCTCTTCCAGAAGATGTAAGGCACGATTACAGGCTCACACTATTTACGGGCTCAAAAGCTCCATAATCGAACAGCACACTCACAGTGACACTGCCAGAGACACGCTTTGGCAGCTCCGAAGATGGGGCTCAGGCCTGTTTCATGAAAATTTGTTTGGCATAATTTTTCTTGTCAAGTGCAATTGCTGTATTGTTTTTCTCATGCCATTGCCAGATTAATGTGTGTATGTTTTTGTGTGTGTGTGTGTGTGTGTGTGTGTGTTAGCCTCTTGGAGCACTGTAGGAAGCATAAATACCTGGCAAAGAATGGTGAGAACTTTGTGAGTCTGGTGGTGCGTCTGCTGGAGAGGTTGCTGGACTACAGGACTATCATGCACGATGAGAGCAAAGAGAATCGCATGAGCTGTACAGTTAACGTGTTGGTGAGCTCAAACATCGGCCCTTCTGTACAACTACACGATTTATTATTAGCTAGATTAGGTGTAGATTATAGTTACAGCCAGTTTCAAATCCCTGGGAACCAATTAAAATGTTCCTAAGATGCTCAGATGTACTGCTTTTGCACTGTCTGCCCAGTTAACCACAACTCAGCACAACACTTTTTTTGCACTGGTAAAAGCTTTTGGGGCAGGATACAGCCAGTGGATTGGAAAAGTCGGAATTTCTCAGCAACTATAACTTTTAAATGTACGCAGATTTTAAGACATTAGTACCAAGTAAACGAGATGTCTCTGCATGCTTGCCTAAAAAAAATTCTGGTTTATTTTTTACAACTCAGTTGCTGGGTTTAACTTGGTGGGTCAGGTAGTTGGGTTGGCGAGACCCAAACTGGGTTTATAACAGGCAATGCATTATACTGGGTTGGGAATGCGTCAGGGATTATTTTCTGCACCTTTTGAGAGCAGCAATCAGACGAAGTCTGTCTGAAGTGCAAGTTGTCAGCTTCAGCTGCAAAATACATTTTTGTTCTGATTCGACTACATTTATAATTTAATTGAACCATTTGGAATTATTTCTGTAGACATTTCATAGGCAGTAATTTGTTGCTTGTGGTTTTGCTTAATAGCCAGTGGAAAAAGTGTGCTGGCTAATGTTATTTGATGGGGTAAATATGGCTAGAGTTGGCTTCTTATAAATTTTTTTTTAAAAAGACAAATTACTGCTTAATTTAAGCCACTTCTTACATAATGACATTTGCAGTTAGCTAAAATTGGGTTGCTATGTAACTATTAGGCTGTGTCTGAAATCCTTACTACACAGTAGGTGAAAAGCAGTAAAATAAATTGGAATAATATGTCCGAATTCTCAGTAGGCGAGAAATACCCAGATAGCCTACTGCTCCAACGGCCGAGCAGTAAGTACTGAATCGAATGCGGTAGGTATTGTCATGGTATGTGATTTTCGATTCAGCCTTAGTGTTATTTCCTGCTTGTTAAAAATTACCTTACGATTTCTCTATAACATTAGCTCAGATTATCAGATAGCACCAGAGTCAAGTTACTTCTAATCCTGCATTTGATATTCATCACTCATGATTTCAAAATGTGCATTGATATGATAGAGTTTTGTTTAGTTGAGTAAGGCTATTTTCATACTTGGGTATTAACAGTCCGGCAATGTAGTCCTTTTTGCCTACAAATTAGGTAAAAAAAACAAAAAAAAAAAACAACGTGGCTCGACATCATAACCCAAACTTGCTGGGTTAGTCCAAACTGAACCTAGCATAACCTCCCCAATTATTTGTAACCAAGTTAGTTATTTATTTATTATAATTTTTTTAATATGGAGGTTATGGGTTCGAGGGAACTTTTGTTATAGAAATTAATGCCAAGTCTATGTGAACCACTGTCAGGCTTCCAGCATTGTCTGACTTGATATGTTCACTAGGGCTGTGACGCTGGCAGCTTTTTCCCACCGCGGTGGTTTATGACCGGTGTTTTGAGCAATGTTTTGCTTATTATATATCAGTATATAATATATGATTTTATAGGCTTAAATTAAATAAAATCTTAAATAAAAAAAAGATTAAATGAATCTCAGACATCTGTTTCGCCTTGTTGTATCGTGTTGTTGCAATGAGAAACAGCCTGAGGGCGCTGTGGGATACGGTATTGTGGGATACGTTATTGTGATCGACCCGCAAAAGGGAGAGGAGAAGAAGTGAAACACCGTCGCACGTTTCTCTGACGAATGCTTTATTCCTTTTACAAGTGTAATACCACAAGCCTATAAAACTTTGAAAGAAATACCAGTAGGACGGTAACCTAAATAATATATTAAAAATGTAAATATTAAATAAATTAAACGCGGCCAGGCGACACGCCTGGAGACTGCTTCTGAGATTTGTAGTGTTTGCCCATTTAGCACTTTTTTTTTTTCCCCCCACAAAGCCGACATATGGCTTCACGAGTCACGAATCCAAAATGTTCCCTGAACGCCGATTAACATTTGGTTTCCCAACAAGATCCATCGCAGCGGCAGAACCTGAAGTGAAATAGCAAAATTCTCCTGACTGAGTTTTACCACTCAAACAAACCCGCGCCAAACTAACAGACAACACCACATAAGGTGTTTGTTTGTGATTACGTAATTTGTATATTAACATAAAATCTCCCGCAATATGCTTGGCTATAAATGCAAATTAATATTGCAGCTGTTATTATTATTATTATTATTATTATTATTATTAAACAGAAACATTAATGTGATGTGACACTAATGCAGGTGGCACTCCACCACCGTGGTGGTGCGGTTGTCAAGGCCACCATCACAGCCCTAATGTTCACACTTTCATCCACAATGGATGCATATTAGGTCATAAAATGGCTAATGCTTTCTTTTAGAGTCCCCTGAGTTCTAGTTTTTCCTGGCTAATAAGTTCTAGTTATTTTCCTCGGTGTGATACAAACTCTAGAGTATTGGGTCATTATCATGGACAAAATCTGGTGCCGAGATTAGTTTAATTAGTTTAATTAAAGTTTACTGCAGTTCTGCACTGGTTCGAGGAATTAAGCAAGTAACTGACTGGTGCGAACAACAGCAGAACAGTTATTTATTCTGACGTGTTTGTTTAATAGTTTTGTCACTTAATACATTTTTACCCAAAATAATTACACAGTACTTTGGTGTTTTTACCACACACTTAGCTGCTTAATAGCTAGAACCGAAGGGAACTTGGCAGCAGCTGTTTTAACAATCACCTTACACAACAGCAGGTTAGTTTGTATTCTTGGCCATATTGAGTGATAAAAAAAAAAAAAACTACCATCTCAGGGTATCCATAGTTACAACTGATTTCGAGAAGAATTTCTTTTGTTTTTGTTTTCTAAATAATATTTTTGATAGATAGACCTTTTCTATTTCCCATTTAGCTACCGCAGATAAGTACGGAAATCAATGCCACCATTAATCTTAGCTCCAAAAAATGCCAAACGACGTGCCAGTGTTCTTTACAGAACGAAAAATGGTGCATTAAGGAACCAGAATTGCATCGGTGTGATCACAACCTTTTCTAACCCCTTTCTTTTTAAGTGTGTGAAATACCTTAGCATTGAAACTTGTCAGTTTATCAGATTTTTTTTTTTCTGTGAGACTTTTCAAAGATTTTTTGTTTTTTTCATCTTCTCATTTCATCTTCCCAAGAGTACCACCATAAACCCTGTACTTAACAATACAAACCAGCACTGATTCAGATAGCTGCTGATAAGGGGAACGGTACGACAGTGGCAGTGTTTAACCATGCTTACACACCCAGGTAGTGTTTCGTGTGTGTTTGTGTGTGTGTGTATTCTGAGATCACACACTGCTTTGTTTTCCGGAAGACTAACCGTCAACAGTAGCCGGTCTACCGGGAGCCTGTAAAGGTCATCTTCCTTCAAACAGAGGCACACAGCAGTGTGTAGAAACATGCCGATGAAAGCTTATACACTGCATATCCCTCAGCTGGGAGCTGCACTGCTCTTTCTCTCATATTGAATGGGCATTATTATTAGTTTGCAAACACAGTTTCCAGATCACTAACCTTGATATTTCTGTATGTTTATTTTAGTACAGCTAGTTTGTGCACATATTAATGAAGATTAAAAACGCTTGTTCAGAAGGTGTTGATTAATTTTCTATAGCAGCAGCTCTGATAAAAGCTGTAATTCAAATAACAGATTTAAGTTAATTATATTAAGATTTTCTATGGTAATCTGTGACGGTGTAAGCATCTTCAGTAATAACATTATAATTGCATGAGCAGTTTATCTACCTACACAGTTATTTATATGAAGTTAATTGTTTTGGTGGTTCAGCAGATGTGTACAACTTTCTGTCCAGCTGCTAAAGTTTTAGCCAATATGTGAGCTCGTATGGCTGTATCTACCTAGGAAATAAGCACATCTTTGTTTAAAAATGTTTTTTTCATGTTTTGTGATTTGTGACTCTAATGGCAAAGATTAAATATGACCTGGTTTCTGGTCATTCGGAATAATTGTATGATTAACACTTAATTAATAATGTTTAGAAGAAAAACAATCTCGTACCCATTATAGCCTTTAATAACATTGACATCATGCTATCTCTTTCCAGTGAGGAATTTAGATACTAGCTTTTCTTCACATTTTCCTCAAATGCATAATTGAGATTAAGTGTTGATCTAAGTTATATTAGGGGGAGGGGGGACCTTGAAAGTGCTGAGAAAAATCTTTCTTTTTCACTTCAAAAGCTGAAAACCTTTAGGATTCAAGTCGCACAATCATTTGTGTGTGTGTCCTCAACACTTAGCTGTCTAAGCATGTGACATTCTCGTACAGTCTGTGTCTTTGGAAAGCTTTTTGTCTGTTGGCTTCCTTTTTATTAGATAGTGTATTAATCTAAGCGTTCATTGGAATGAGTTACCTTGGGTCTTATCTTTTTTTTTTTTTTTTTTGCAGAATTTCTACAAGGAGATTGAGAGGGAGGAGATGTACATCAGGTATGTGACTTTCTCATTTCCTGTTTGAGGTTGCCTTATTCTTGCCATAAAGTGTGAAGAGGAATATTGTCAGTATCTAAAGTCTGTCCAAAGTTTTCTTTTTTGTGTTAAGTTCTGTGCTGTAGAAGCAGTCTGTGTTTTATTACTCTGTATGTGTGTGTGTTCAGGTACCTGTATAAATTATGTGACCTGCATAAGGAGTGTGATAACTACACTGAGGCTGCCTACACTCTATTGCTGCATGCCAAACTTCTGAAGGTACAGATGTGTGTCTGTCTGTCTATCTATCTATCTA
>JANDJT010000032.1:5882237-5943245 GCA_024331685.1 Stegophilus panzeri
ATGTGTGTGTGTGAAAAAATTTTGGAAGACCTTTTGTTAAAAAGTGTTAATTTCCCCTATGTATGTAGTACGCTAGTGTAAAGTACATTTAACTTCCCACTCACTTCACATATATTTTTAACTGTTTTGAAGGTACATCCAAATCCATTTTGCAGTCATACTAAAGAATGTTGTAATAATGCCATATGATTAATGCTAATGGAATTGGAACCTTCTCATAAACAGTCTTTTCTCTGCCATAGGTTGTGAATTTTTCCCAGAGTGCAGCTCCCATCTTGTCCAGTGTTTCTGTTGATCAGGTGCTTGTTGAGATGATTTGAGACGTCCCTGGGTCCATTCTGCCAGCCAGGCGTATGTTGGTGTGTGTGTTTGCAGTGTATGACTTGGGTTTGGAGTAGCTTGCATTCCAGCAGCCCTTTTTATTTGCTGTCCCAACTTGCCAGACGTGCATGTTTGGAGTTTGGAGCGCATTCAG
The DNA here is from genome assembly GCA_024331685.1 of Stegophilus panzeri. Classification (NCBI taxonomy): domain Eukaryota; kingdom Metazoa; phylum Chordata; class Actinopteri; order Siluriformes; family Trichomycteridae; genus Stegophilus; species Stegophilus panzeri. The sequence continues at coordinate 5,882,713 of JANDJT010000032.1, forward strand.
GAAACCAATTTCCTAAAACGCTACTGTTGCTGTTGAGCTTGTAGTGACCTTGTCTTCCAGAGAGGGCTGCCAAAAGACGGCTCTAGCATCATTCTCTGTTTGAATTGCAGATTACTGTGATGCATTTTTGCTCAGAGTGCTGGCAACCACAATTTGAGATTCAGGATTTAAATAATTACACTACAGCTGTCCTCAGGCTTCTGTCCTTAGCACAGAGCTCATCTTTTTTTTTTTTTTTTTTTTTTTTTTCCTTTTTCTTTTTCTTCTTTTTGGCTGCATGAGTCAGCTGAATCTGTATTTAAAGTTTTAATATATATACACTCTCTTTCTTTCATTTTAGGAGTGTTTCCTAAAATCACATATCCTTACATACAAATATTCCAGTATTGTGCTGTATAAACATTAAAACAGTGACACAATGTTTTTGGTAACTTTTGTACAGTAGTGTAGAAATATGCTGGATTATATGTCCATGAGCATAATAACGTGTAGAAAGAAGTACTTATAATGTCTAGAATCAATGCACATTGATCTGAAGAGCTTGAAGTGCTTCCTCACTCACTTCAGTAGATTTATGCTATAGGTGTGCATTTGTACTATGGAGTGGTCATATTTGCATATGGTCTATGGATTGGTCATATTTGCGTAAATGTGTGGAACACTTGTTTGCTTGGAGATCATGGTTAACAGTTACATTTGAATCTGAGCACATATGTTGATATTGATGCTCCTGGGCTTTGTACAGGTTTAACCAGAATGCTGTGCCATTTAATGTGGATGTGGGAATGTCAGAATTTAATTGGATTTATTCTGCTGTTTATTGATGCTGTCTTATTGCAATTTCAGTCACTCCGAAGCATGCCTTAACCATCGACATCTCACTAAAAATGCAGGTCCTACTGCAGCTAGGCAAAATGACAACTACATATTATCAGGATAAACTACATCACAAAATGTGTATGTGTATAAATTATGAGTTAACCGTTAACAGTAATAAGCACCTGGTTGAGAATTAAACAATATTTATACCAATGGCTTTATTTTCTAAATTGTACTTAAGTTATTAAAGAGTAAGAAACATATCAACCTGATTTTGTTACCCAAATGTGGCACTTTTTTGTTTGCAAAACTAAATATCAGACTATACGCTGTAGGGCCAAAAGCTTGTGGACACCTGACCATCACGCCCATATGTGGTTCTTTCACAAACTGGTGTCACAGTGTTGGAAGCACACAATTGTATAGAACGTCTTTGTATGCTGCAACATGCAATGGTTCAGAACATCAATTAGAACATCAGTGTGGTTGGAAGAGTCCATGTGGAGTGATTGTTGCAGCCCGTGTGTTAATTAGGTTTTGTGCTTGTGTTGTGCAGAATAAGATGTTTATCTACCGGGGAAAAGAGTACGAGCGGAGGGAAGATTTTGAGGCGAGGCTACTCACACAGTTCCCCAACGCTGAGAAGATGAAGACCACCACTGCCCCCAACGATGAGCTCCGCCTTTCCTCTGGCCAGTGTATCCTTCCATAGTGCTGACATGCTCAAACACCACAATCACGTTTCCTTATTTTATAGCTGCATTTAAAATCTATACCCATTACGGTGCTTCAGAACCTTTAAAAGTTTTATGCAGATTGTTTGCCTATCAAACATTGGAGTCTAAGAAGTGTTAAGCATCCCAGAAAACATCTGGAGAACCATGTTTTCTAAAATTGTATATGGTTAATTGATGTAACAGGTTTGCACAGTCATACAGTATAACAGCAATACATAATATTCAAATACAATATGACCACTAGCTGAAGGAATAAGCCTGAATAGAGTTCTAATAGATAAATAAAGATACCTAGTCAACAAGTAGGAGTTTTAAGAAAAACAGCAAAGTATTAAGATTTCAGTATAAATTTGTGATTTTATATATATATATAAAACTGTTAGTGTGATTTAATTTTCTTGTTTGTTTGTTTTTTTGTTTGTTTATCTATGCAATAAAACGAAACATGCCTTATCATGGTATTTTGAGAGATTGAGGTTCAAAGAGCAGTAAAGTCAAAAAATCAGATACAACATCTCAAGTAATGTTTGAATGTAAGCTTCTCATATATTCAGTGAGATATGAATAACGTTCATATTGTAATTATTCATATTACGTTTTCATTTGAGGTTTTAAAGTTTTTTTTTTTTGTTTTTTTTTTTTTAAATCTCTAACCAAAATGCCAATTTAAATAGAAGCCTCATATCTCTGATAACGTGTATTTTCCCTTTTTCTTAACTCTGTGTGTAGATATTCAGTGTTTCACAGTGAAGCCATTACTCGAGCTTGCTCCCAAATTCCAAAACAAGCCTGTGTGTGAGCAGATAGTCAGGTATCATCCTCATCATCATCATCCTCATCCCCATTGTTCATCTTCACAGAGAAGCATTCTTAAAGATCACACATTACAACACATTTTGGTTGTTAATATTCCGTCCAACTGAAAGGAAAAAGGAGCCACTTGATGGTTTGAAAGCAAAACTGATCGTTTTGACCTTATTAGTAAAAGTCAACTGACTCTCCTCCACCTCTACAGATTTTGAACGTCACCATGCACATGTCAGTTGGGAGAATTTTAACCAATAATACAATGCAATGTAACACTGCCCCGACCTGCACCTTCAGCTATCATGTAGAGTAAATACTGAACCATTTTTACTCTGCCACGTTATGAAACAAAACTGAGTTCTAATTGCTTTTGCATGTTGTCTTTAAAATTGTCGTCCTCCACGTTGCTTCATGTATAGAAACATGTTCGGCGTGGACAAATCATAATTTAATTAATTAGTCCAATTTTGTGGTAACTAATATAATTGAACTGAAAAGTATTACATGCTGATTATGTGCATTATGATGAGCGAGACTTCATGCATCTACAGTCTTTATCTTGATGATATTCCTATGAACTGTCGTGTTCTTGCATCTCATGTAAAAGCATTGTTTTGAGTCTGACTATCATCTTCATCGTAGTGTTTAAATGTGAGGGGACTGTATGTTTTGTTAGCATAGAGGCATAAGAGAGTTTTTACACTGCATTTTTGCATTTGTTTCCACATGCCTTAAAGATTGTCAAGCATCCGGTCAAGCTAATTAATATGCCTAGTAAAATTGTTCATAGCAACAGCAAGACCACATCCTTGGGGCACACGCGTAATGTGACAGGATTCGGGGGAAAAAACTTCAAGTGGCTTTTGCCATTAACCAAACGCTACTTTTACACAAATGTATCTTATTGAAAATTAATAGGGAGTAGAGTTTTTCTGTCTCTGGTGGTTGGATGAGTGAAGTTAACAAGAAAATAAAAAGTCTACTTAAACTGCCGGTGAATAAAAAATAAAAAACCTGTTCGTTTGGATAAGTACTTGTCCTGGGAACCCATTGTAGCAATTTGAACACCCTGATATCTGATAATCTTTGACATTGGCATGCTGATCATGCTGGCATTAACTTCACTTCGCTTTACTTTAGCGCTTAAGCGTTTTAAATGACTAGTGATCATACAGAATCGTGAACAGGAAGGAATTAGTAGACAAATGATCAAAAGCGCGAGGATCTCATCTGTCCTGATACTTTATAAGCATTGAAGTAGCCGTGTGAAGAATTGTAAGTCTTTTTAAAGTTTAGTTCTTGGAGTGTAGTTTTAGCAGAGCTCTGTGGCCGTCTCTGTATTCTTTCCATCAGGGTGACACGTTTCTTGTTCTAGTCAAACACACTCTCCTAGATGAATGAAAAGCCTGCACACATTCCAGATGTACTTTGATCTGGCTGGCATTGAAATTCTGCTGACTTTTCGGTTTGATATTCATATTGCACAGTAGTTACAAAATATAATTCAAAAGCCTCTGAGACCAGATGGCGTTTATTTCCAGAGAGTGTGAAGAGGAGATATTAAATAAATAAATAAATAAATAAATAAATAAATAAATAAATAAATGGGGGGGGGGGAATACAGAGTGATCAGTTGTTGTCAGTTCTTTTTAAAGTCTTGAGTGTCTGTCATACTTCTGGTTACTACATGCCCATCTTCTCCCTGCAGTCTTTTCCTCCTTTTCATAAATAAATGAAGCCGATCCGTTGTGTTGCTGCAGGCGTTCGCCCTGCTCCTTATTCCAGCAGACAGGAGGTTCCTCTAGCCTCTGTGACAGTAGCCTCTATACACTGCCACTCCATCATATCTCATTCATCCGAGAGCTGACCCGGTGTCATGCTGTCGGACAGGAGAGATCAGTAACTCTAACTACTGCTCTGCTCTCTCTTACAGCTTTTACACCATCAATGAGGTCATGAAGTTCCAGTACTCCAGACCCATCCGCAAAGGCGAGAAAGATCCGGATAACGAATTTGCTGTATGTATAGGTTTGTGATATGCTTAGGCAAGGGAAGGGAACGGGAATTGGGGTGGCTGTGGCTCAGGTGGTAGAGCGGGTTGTCCACTAATTCGGTTGGCGGTTCGATCCCCGGCCCACAGGCTTCCGCACGCCAGCGTGTCTTTGGGTGAGACACTGAACCCCAAGTTGCTCCCGATGGCAGGCTAGTACCTTGCGTGGCAGCTCTCCTGCCGTGTGTGTGTGTGTGTGTGTGTGTGTGTGTGTATGAATGAGAAACAGTGTAAAGCGCTTTGTAGAACCACAAAGATTAAAAGGTGCTATATAAGTACAGACCATTTAGCATGTACTGTATGCTGATACTCTAACAAAGCACACTGTCAGTGTGTTTATACAGGCAGAGTAAATCGATTATAAGTTGTGAGATTTGAGATTTTTGCAGCCTAAACAGCAGGGGGGAAAAAAAAAAAGTATTTTCCAACTGAAATCTGTTTAAAACATGAAATATCAGACCACAGGATATTTATTCTGCTTTGAACAAACCATCTCTTGACAGTCATGAACGAAATTGTCAACTGACTCTCTGTATTATTTCAACAGATATTAATGTATTACTTGTAATGTTATTATTTTATACATGTAATCAAAAGAGTGTACAATTTTTAGGAAATGGGAGGGTTGGCGAGTACTAAATAATTTCAGAACACCAGCAGAAATCTTGTGAACAATATGATTTTTGTTTGTTTTTTTTAAATTGAGAAACAAATTTAAAAAGAAAAAGTTCAAGCATCTGAATGGCAAATTAGAATATGTGGACATAATTGTATGAAGTTATATTGGCAACAGACATGCTGGTGGTTTGAATTCATTCAGTTTCAAAATCTCCAGACATTCAGCTTTAAAAAAAAAAATCTAATTTAAGAAATAAATCAGATTTGTCTAGCCACCTGAAGGTTCAAGAGGAGTTCAAACCAATAACTGCTTTTTCTAAGTGGTCTGCCCTGTGCAGCCATTTCTCTGAGTCTATAATTGTACCCATTAACGTTTTTTTTTTGTTGTTGTCCTCCCCCTCCCCCCCCCTCTCTTTCCTTTTTTCCATTTGTGTTCATTTTTGTCATTTTGTTCTGTCTAATAGAATATGTGGATCGAAAGGACTACATATGTCACGGCCTACAAGCTCCCCGGGATCCTGCGCTGGTTTGAAGTCATCTCTGTGTCTGCAGTGAGTACACTGACCAACTGTGTTCTCTGATTATTTTTTCCCTCAATTAAGTTCAAGAGGTTTTCTTTTTCTAAAGCAATGGGAGCAAGAGTGTTGGAATAAGGTTTGCTTGTAGAAAGAAATTGGTATTGATTATTAGATCAGAATATAAAGTGTTATACTCGGTGGGTTTGAAAACGCCAAAAACGGCAAAAGAAATAGATTTGAAGCATAATCTCACAGCATGACTAATTACTCAGTAAGTTTGTAGGAGTCCTTTTACTTGTCCTCAATTTAAAGTGCCTTTGAGGGTTGTAATAAATTAGAGGTGTGTGCGAGAGAGCGAGAGAGAGAGAAAGAGAAATCTGTTTTATCAGTATGAGAAAGTGGCCTGTTAGCACTATCCAATAGTTCCACGTCCTCACTGAATCTCAGTTTTTGTGCTGAAGTTAACACTTTTGTGCCGATTAATTAGTCTGGATTGTGTTCTATAATAATTCAGGCCTTGATCAGGATTTTAGGGAATCTTTATGACAAAGCAGCTTTGTTAGTTTCTCAGCTTGAGCGCTTCTCCCACACAAATCTCTCCCTCCCTCTACCCTCTAAATCTTCCTATTTTTTCCCCTTTCCCCTTGTGTGTGTAGCTCAAGCTGATCTACTTTCACTCATCTGATGCCCAGATTGCAGTTGTTTTTTTTTTTTTTTGTCAGTTGATTCTTATCTTCTTTCTCACATAATCACAAACACAAATCCTCCTCTCCCTTACGCTCCCTCCATCTTCATCATGTGTGTTTTTGTGTATTTTTATCCATATTCAGATGTCGTTGTTTATTCTGATAATCCTCACGATGTTCTCATTAGCTATTTGCAGAACCGTGTGTTGTGGCCAGGAAAGACAGATTTGTTTCGGTCTCAGCTTCAGTGTGTCACAGTGTGGTGTGACATCCTTCTCGCAGACGGTGAATGAATAAGGGACAATCTGCAGTAAATATCCAGATGAACAGATTACCTTTTTAAACCTCTATCAGAAACAATAGGAGGTTTGTTTAAGAGTTCAAACTGGATTAGACGTGACATTTTCCTTGTGGTTTCTTTTGAAGCTTCATTTAAATTGATTTCTATAGCATCTTCTTTGAGAAATGTTGACATTAATGCAGACTTTTCAGCATCTTAATTGTTTTCTTTGAAAGACACATTGGTCAAAGCAAAAGCACATAAAATTCACCTTTGAACAGCACATTAACTAAAGGAAACACACATTTACTAGTCGCAGTTAATTTGCTTTGAGCTCAGTTCATTCAGGTGATCTTTACTACATTGGGTTCCTGAACCTGTAGAACAGATAAGGGCAGGAAAAAAATCCTTTTTTTTCAGGAAAAGTGGAGGAACTGCTAATTAGTTAACAGCAGTCACCCCTGAGCTTTGCTTTGCCATTTCCTTAATTTCTCTTGTTAGTTATAGTTGAAAAAACTAAGATACAGTCTTAGAAAACTAAGCACCCTTAAGAATCAGTAAAAGATATGTGTCCCTACAGTAGAGTGTTTATCTTTTAGAGTTCGAAGTAGAAATATTTTTTAGAAATCTAAGAACACTTAATTATACGATAAAGCCTTATAGAACTAGCTAACAAACCTTTGGTCGTGATAAATTTAAAGAAATTTGAAATCACAACCTTTATGTTTTCTGTGCCTTAAGTCAGGTGATTTGATATGAATTTGCCAACACGAGTCCTTGCTGGGCCTAGCATTAGCTAAAAACATTGTCGTACCAGGACCTCATAGGACATTTCTTGAATTTTTTTTTTTACTTTATCTTTGTGAAAAAATATTGAGGTGAATATCTGGTGTGACTGCTGCTTTCATCTGCTTTGATTTCCTACTTTTAATATTGAAGTCTGCGTACCTCTGTGTTTTACAGGAAGAGATTAGCCCTCTGGAGAACGCCATAGAGACCATGCAACTGACCAATGAGAAGATCAACAACATGGTCCAGCGCCATCTTAGTGACCCCAACCTTCCCATCAACCCCCTGTCCATGCTGCTCAATGGCATTGTGGACCCCGCTGTCATGGGTGGCTTTGCTAACTATGAAAAGGTGAGAACCACGTTTTTACCAAAGAGAAAGGAATAATTGGAATAACTGGGTTTAAACACTTAATGCTAAAAGATAAAAGTGTAACAAATATAAAATGCTATGAAAGCTGTTCATCTACTAATGGATTTTAGCTTTGGGGAAATGGCTCGTTGAGAATAATTGTCTTGTTAATTGAAGCAGCGATATCTAATTCATTTGTTTATATACCTGCATGATGTCTCCAAAGGAACTAATCACTCAAGTGCTGCAGGAATCAAATAAATGCAAAAATAAAACATGAAGTGCCATCAAGGAAGTAGCAAAAAGCTCAGCGTGCACTCTGATGACTGTTTACTTCTGTTTTATCTATTACTCACTCAGAACGATGAAACCACACTGGAGATAACGGAGAGTTTTTTTGGGTGGCGGGGGTGTTCCAAGAGAAAATAAATCCTCTTCAGCATTTATCAGTGTTTTAAAATGATTTTGCTTGGATTTGTCAAATACATCTAAAGTAGGATAATGTGCACAAATTGTCTCTAATAGGCTTCTACAAGGCTTAAAACTGCACCTAATTTCAGGTTCAGAACAATCTTACGCAAACACACACGCATAAAAACAGCTGAACAGCACCACAGCCTTGAGTTTTTGTGTGAATTTGAATGTCTGCTTTAACATTCGCTTTAATATTCACTTAATATTCATAATATTCTTATATATAAGCATATTCTGTATCTTTTATAATAAGCATAATATTCTTATTTAACTATTAGTTTCATATCCAAAATTGTGGCTGACTTATGTGTTGTTCAGTCTGAAAGGCAGACAGATCGGACATGAAGGCGCACTGCACACATTTATGAATTCTCAGGTAATAATGTCTTGAGAACTCAACAATACACACAACACTGAAACAGAACTGAGACAATGTAATAGTCCCAGGCAAGTGAGAAGACTACTGGTCTCTTTTCCTTTAACTGGTCTTACTATGAGATGAAAATAATAGCTCAACTGCTGGGAAATATTGCCTCACTCCAGTAGCGATATGATATAGTTTCAAGAAGCATTTTTGCCCGGTCTGCACTCTGTAAAAGTCTATATGATGTAATATTTGTGTTTTATATTCCTTTAGAAGCATGCATAATGTGAGTGTTCTTCCCCCTACTAGAAAAAAATGTTTCTCTTCCTATTTCTGCCTTTTAGATCAGATTTATTTTATTAGTTCCCCACAAAAGACAAATCTAAATCACTGATTTGTTTAGGAAAAATCTGATAATTAGCTACAAAATGAGCATGAGCACGTTTAGCATTAGTTAGGATTCCGTTTTTTCCCCCCTCTCTTCCCATTTGAATAGAATATGGAAAGTTTAAAGGTATTACTATGAGTGCTATATTTATATCAGGGTAACACTGAAGCCCGTATTCATAATGTATTTTGAATTCAAATCACAGGTTAATAATAATGCTATCGTTTCTATCATAACAACGGACTATTGAGACTTATATGGTGGCACTCATTTATTTATTTTATTTTATTTTTTTGCCTAAAATTTATTTTTGAAAAGAAGTAACACAGACCCATGGCTATGGTGAATCTTTCTATAAAGGAGAATGCTGCATTTAATGTCTTATTTAACTTGAAGCAGGAGAGAAAACCAGGATAGTGCGAAGGTGACTATTTATACATATTGTAATGTTCCATGGTACTACAACATTGAACTATAAATGGATTGTAATTGATGGCAAATTGCTTTGGTATAAGAGGAATAGCTCACTTCAGGATGTGTTGTTTTTTGAAAACAATCAACTCCAGCATGGTAACAGCTCCCCACTGTTGATTATTGTCCTGTAACAATACAGTCTGTTCTTTTATTCTTTACATAATGTGTGACATAAGCCTGTAAAGTAGTTATAGACTATAGACTATTTGGCTTTGTTAAGCCAAGTTATGTGACACGTTATAAAATCTGTTCTTAACAGCGTTGACAACACTAGACTTGGATGCTTTGTAACATATACATTTGGTTTCTCAAATTGTACTCAAGGTAGCTATCAAAAAGAAGAGATAAATGGAGCATTATGCCAGGATTTATTTTTTGTTTTTTGTTTTTTTTGTCTGTGTGATTGTAAAAACATTGTTGTGAACAGGTATGAGACATTATGTAACACCCCAAGTAGACCTGGCACTCCTTACACAAAATTAGCAAAGGAGTATTTTTAAAATCAACCCCACCAAAGTTGGCTCACTGCTGACCCATGATGGCAAATGAGCATTTTTCATAACTGCCAACAGTAGGTGAGTATTAGTTAAGTGGATTCAAATTTGGCTGAAAGTCTATTGGCCCTGGTGGCCCAAAGTTAACCCAATGGACAAAATGATGTGGGCTTAATGTTGGCCCAATGGAATGCTTGATGTTGGCCCAACTTCAGTTTGCTATCTGTGACATGAACTGAAAAGCTTTAGAATGTTACTCATGTGGCTGTAACAGGTATGCAAGGTATTATTATTATTATTATTATTATTATTGTTGTTGTTGTTGTTATAAGGTATTATTTTTGGTATATAGCACGCTATAACTATCGTAGGAAGTGTTATAGAAATATGTAGTTATATGTAATTAGAATAAACTCAAAGCCGGCTCTCTCAATCTTGCCGTCTGCAGGCGTTTTTCACAGAGAAGTACATCCAGGAGCACCCCGAGGACAAGGAGAAGATTGACAAGCTGAAGGACCTGATCGCCTGGCAGGTACATCCTTTACAGTTCTTCCTGGCCCAAAGCCAAGCTTGATCTTAAACAACTGACAGATAAAATAAATAAATTAAAAAAAAAAAAAAAAAAAAAACATCCACAGACCCTCCTGACAAGACCACTGCTAACTACTAAAGAGTTAACTAGCATTAAGTGTGCATAAGTCTTATTTCCCTCTATGGGGCCTGTAAGCCGATAACACACTGGAGAAGATGTCCTAAAGATAATAGATGGGAATGATGGTTAGCTGCCTAACATGGACTAACCTATGAGGATTTTTGAGCAGATAATTATTCAGATATCAGTAAAAATTCCTCACTGTTGCATAGCACAGATATCCGTAAATGTTCATAATATTTTCTGCCAACACTGGGGACACAGCTAGCATGAGCCAACTTGACAGAATATCAGAGATTTATAAACACTGATCATCTGCTAATGAACGCATAATGCTTGCTAGATGTTAATACACAGTAAGATTTAACAACAGAATGTTTTAGAAAATCTCTGAGTATGATCACTAAACTAACATACTCAGAAATTCTTAATGGGTTCATCTTTCCATCCATGCGTGAACTAAAAGACATAACCTCTGGTCTGGTTTGAGTTATTTTACTAGAGAGATGTGCTATACTTCACTCCTTTACAACTTCCAAGCTAGGTATCTTTGTATTATCTCAATTTACAGCTCCTTCCTAGAGATAAATCTAATCAATCACCCACTTGAGAATATTTAGTCATTTTGCTTGTTTTATTTATAAGACTGGAATAACAGGTTGCAGCAGGAAAGTAAAATGTGCACTAATAAAGTTTGAAACACAAGAAAATGCCATGAGAGCTCATAACACAGTTAAAAAGAAAGTATCTGGAAGATGCTCCAGCATATGTTCTCACAAATGTTCAGCCAAAGCAGCATATGCTTCAGTGCAATTTTTCACTACACCTATAAATATATATAATTGCAGCAATCGGTCTCGTTTTCAGAGTTCTGGTAATTGTTTAGTGTATGCATGGTCAGGTGTTGAGCCGAGTAGAGACAGTGGCAGTCAGATTTCTACACAAATGAAGTGTGTGTGTGTGTGTGTGTGTGTGTGTGTGTGTGTGTGTGTGTGTGTGTGTATTCTGAATAATAGTCGAGAGTAAAAACGACCCACCAAAGCTTCACCTCCCAGGTCTATAAATAATGCCCACTATAATTTGTAGGGCGTTGTCATGAATCCTGTATTCATAATGCTTTATGAATTAATGTATACCATGTTATATAGCATCCAGAATACATTATAATGCTTAATTAACAATTTATACAGCACGAGTAGATTCTTTTTCATGTTTGGATGCATAATACATTATAATGTCTGTGCATTAGAACTTTTTAAACACTAATGTTGTAATGTATTATAAGTTGCAGTACTAATACTATATAAGAGTATTGCAACATTAGTGTCTTATGTACAGCTATTTATAATGTAATGTATTCTGACATTATAAAGTCATATGCTCATGCTTTTTAAAGTGTTATGTATGAAAGTAACTCGTTGTGTGCCTATATACAGGCTCATGTCAGATATGTTAAGGTTTAATGCATTATATATAACTGTTTTAAATAAATGTATAATGCATTAAGAATATAGGATTTATAGGAAGTGGTAGAACATGATTATTTTTCTTGTGTTTTTCTTGGGGTTTTATTGTACTTATTTATCTTCCTTCCGCGGGGGGTTTAGGGGGTGGTTACACGTTTCCTCGGAGTCACATAAACACACAGGCACATTACTTCTAATGGCCCTGAACAGTAGCTTGAGTCCTTGCGTACTTGCTTATTGACTCTGTGTAGTGTGCACATCCGTAGTCTGTTTAAATGCACTTGCATATTTAGCTCACTCATACATTTGGATTATGTTAGCTACCACTATTTTAGGCTAGTTAATTGTGTATTCAAGCAACCAAAACATGCGACTGACCGAGCATATTGTAGCTTTAACTTACCTCGTGCTACTTAATGAACTTATGATTTGTCCACATATGATCTATAATAATGCCAAATTTTAACTATTTCCTAAACATTCTTCCCTTTGTATCATGTGTCTTTAGCTTGTTCACTGCTGTGTGTGATCGATTTCGTGAGCTCTCCCCTTGTGCAGGTTGTTATCTGCTCTAGGGCACATGTCATACACACTTACTCTCAACTCATGATCCTCCTCACTGTGTTATAGGTGCCGAAGTACTTTCTGCCTTTATAGATGCGCAAGGGAGGAAAATGACATGTAGAGGCCATTTTGTGGCGTGGCAGGCAGTCTATAATGACTCGAACAGAGCCTGAGGTTTTGAGAGAAACTGCATAGGCAGCATTCACTGGTTCATAGAGTAGCAATAGGACTGATTTTCCCAACCTGCAGTATATGTGGGTCAGGGATATGACTTGGCGCAAAAAAAAAAAAAAAAAAAAGTTAAATCAGATTTAGCACTTATTGGTTTTGTGTGTATGATACTCCAAATAATATACTCTAGCTTGCTGCTCATTGGGATATACTTACTTTCAGACTGGGACTCATTCCGCATGTTAATTCAGAGATAATTAATTAGAAAAGGGTTTGCGGTGAACATGAGGCAGTCACAATCTTGGGAAAATTGACCTGGCAATCATCTGGAGCGCCACTTAGTACAACTTTCCGGGAAATTATCAGCAGGCTCATGTGTAAACAGAAGCTAATACATTTTTTTAGGGAAAGAGGATGATGTCTTCTTAATATTCAGCCTATGACATGTTGACTCCGTGTCAGACCAAATATGAATAACACTTGCTGTTAGAAAAGCCAAATCACAGAAGAGGAAAGGATGCGGTATGTAAGAAATATTTGTTTTGGAGATCACTCGCTTTCGCACCTGGGTGAATTTTGACTTGTGAATTTCATTCATGTGCACCTGTAGAAATCATTTATGCTGATAGCCTGGAGCTGTCTCTTCCATAGACGTACACTAGGGTTTTTGTTGTAAAATTGTTATTGTTTTTATGTTTTGTTTAGTTTTTTTCTTTCCCCTCCTCTTGTTAACAATATTCACACCTCTGGAAGCGGCTGGTTTAAAACTTTAGCACAGTAAAGCTATGAGAGGAGGTAAGCCTGGAGTCACCAAAAAAGAAGAAAATGAGCAAATGTCTGGAAATTGGAGGAATTCATAAATTAACAAATTTGATCATTAGGCTGAGAACAGAATTCTTTGTGAAATGAATGGAATAGTCCGGGATGTGCAAATTACCGGCTGAATCCAAGAATGTGGCTAAAGCAGAGGGGGAAAAATGCAGGTGATAAACTGTTTGAAACACAAATCCATTGTGAGATGGATAATGGAACTTTTCTTATTCCAGTAAAAAACCATGTGAAGGCTACAGGTTTGAATAATACAAGGCTCCAGAAAGTGCATGTCCCAGGCTTTCAGTGTGAAAACACTTATTTCTTCTGCCATCTTGTCAAAATTCATGATGTTGCATGAATAGATTTGACCTATTGACAGATTGAACTGTTGACAGTTGATAGCTCTAATTCACAAAGCCGCAAAAGAGAAACAAGAAAGTGTACAAAACATGACTCAGTATCTCATATTTAACATATCTGTATGTTAATCAGAATAAATTGAGACGTACTCAGAATGAAAGTAGCGTAATTGGGTAACATTTAGTGTTTCAGAGCACATCTAAAATGACTGTATTCAAAGACTCCACTTTCACTCCGTATCCCTGCATGAAAGTGATTGTGTCAGGATGGTCCCTTTTTTTTCAAGAATATTAAAAGACAGGTGCGGATACAGGTTCAGGTTTCTCTTTATTTGCATGCATTCAGCATTTCTGGGTTAAGAGCCAAGCTAATCCTGAAGCTGCACTGCTACGCCTTGTGAATGTGGAAAAGCTTGCACAGGCATATATTTACCACTTACATATTTTTGAAAGTATTTTAATATTGTGTGATCTGTGTTTTCCTATGCTTAAAGCATTTTTGAAGGAAATCTCAAACCACTTCACCCATTCAGTTGGTGTTTCAATGCTGAGCGTTAAAAACGGAACGAAATGAAAGGATGTTGGAGGTGTTCCAGGTTTAAAGGAATAATCCAGGGTTTTTCAACCTGCGCAAATACTACTAATAAGAATATCAGGGGGGAAAGGGGGGAAAAAGAAAAATGTTTAATAATGGATGTCTAAAGGCAGATATTCAATCAATATATGAATATATATAACACAAACTATTATGCTAAATCAGAAAAGGTCTTAGGATGGGACTAAATGAGAGCAAGTTCTGCTTAAGCTGTTCTTTAATAGTTTCCATCACTGGCTGGAACAAGTACCTGATATTCATCAATCCCAAATTAGCTATATTGCTCACTTATAACCACAAATTCTTCCCTCTGAAAAACTAGTTCTATCTCTAGAAGGATGAACGATACAGATTTAGTGTAATTGGTAAAGACCTTTGCCTGAAGAATATCTGCAAATGTTCTGCGTAGATCTTTCTCCCAAATGTTTATTGACACACCAACAACTGCTCTTAGATTTTCATTATAAGTACGAATAAAGTTACATAAAGCTTTGAGTGGAAAAAATGATGGACTATTCCTTTAACCGAGAATTTCTGCTTTAAATACTACATAAGGGTGTTATCTAGGGGTGTTATCTCACCTAGACATTAGTGTTTTTGTATATTGTGTTATTGATTTTTTTTTTTTTTTTTTAATCCTCATCATTTGTGCAAATAAATACAATAAAATGAAACCCTGCAAGCCTGTGTGTGTGTGTGTTGGGCTCATACTAATACTAGAGTTACAGAGGTTGGATGGAAGAATAGAAAACAGGCCAGAATAAGAGGATTTATTCATTCAGCCATCTTCAGTAAGTGATTTATCCAGGTCAGGGTCATGGTGGATCACGAGTCTATCCTGGGATCACTGGTATGAGGCAGGAACACAGCCTGGATGTGTTGCCAGTCTATCGCAGAGGAGAGAAAATGTAATTGTGAAAAGTATCAGATAACTAAAATGGAATTTTAAAATTGATGTGTGGTTCAAACTGCACTAAACAAATAAAGCCTGGATGGACCTAAAAGTGCATCATTTTCTGACCATTAAACCAGGGTGTTTGTAAACAGCCGCACCCACTGAGCAGTTTTAGAAATGATCAATGCATCAAGCAGCATGAAACACCCTGGACTTGGTGTTTGATGCTTGGCTGTGGATAACCTGTAATTATGTCTAAAGTGAGTCAGGATCTGTGTTGAGACGTGATCAGGCAGCTGATTGCTATGCATTGCGTCAGCTGCAAGTGGCAGACGTTTGCGTTTTCTGTCTCATATCTCTCAGTAATGTGGCTTGGGCATTATATTTGCCACAAAAATCTCAATTCCTCTTGCTTTTAGGTTTGAAGGAAATGGGGTTTTGCACTGTGTTGTCAAACTGTGTTTCTAGTAAACACCATTTAGACGTCTGCAGAACTATTTCTTATATGTTGTGTTTTTGAAATTGCGTAGGCTATTCAGGTGCTTTCAAAATCAGCCGAAAATGGGATATGTTGCATTTGATTGATGCGCCTGGATGAAGGCTTGTGCTAAATCCATAGTAATACATACTGCCCTGCAATATGTCTTGCAAATAAACATTTGCCCTGTGTTAGATTGCTCTGCCTGTTTTATGTATCAGAGTTTAGAGCGCAACACAGGAGACACATCAAATACTTAGAGGGATGTGATGAAGCAGGAGTCAGCGTTTTTTCTGGATTCACTGTGACCCCGGATTGGTCGAAATGAGACTGAAGCTAAACTACGGGCTAGCTTCTTTACATTTCCCTTTCTGAATGCATCCCATCCAAAAAAAAAAAAAAAAAAAAGTCCAACACCGAAATACAGATTTAGGACCGACAAACCCCTGAAAAATCAATCAGATCTGTGAGGCAAGTATTTAGATCGGTGATACCGAGCCACATGAGATGCATATCTCACATCTCACACAATGTGTGTTTGATTGAGACAGCTGAGTGGGGGGTTGTGCCGTCTTTTTTCCGTGTATCTGAGGACAGTTTTTAGAAACCACACACCACTGGTAGATCTTAATGTAGCCTCATGTACAGTCTCTTAAGCAAATCCCAGTAAAGGGAAGAGCTCTGATTATTACCTCTGAAGCATCCTGGCTGTCTAGATCCAAAGCTTAAATATTAATCCTGCAGCTGTCGACTTCAAGAAGTGCTTTCTTTTACCATTCCCACGTTTATAGGTGTTAACCTGATAAGTGTGGGGTACCATCCCCCACTTAGGACTGGGTAATTATTTTGGGTGAAAATACTACAGTGCCGGACAGATTGCTGGCATTAAGAAGGGAAATGATTTAGATTATCAGGATGTCTTTCAGTCAGATTGCAATGGGTTCCCTTTTGAGTCTGGTTCCTTTCAAAGTTTCTTCCTCATGTCTTCACATGAAGTTTTTCCAAGCCACTGTCGCTTCTGGCTCGCTCATTAGGATCTAAATATAAACCGGATTTCTGTAAAGCTGCTTTGTGACGATGTATATTGTTAAAAGTGCTTTACACATGAAATTGAGTTGAGATTGAAGCGTTATTCACAGAAAATTTCCCTTTAGAACCACATTTTAGGCAGGGCAGAAAATGGAAATAAACATTGAAGGTTGAACATTCTGAACATAACTATAATAATAGGAATGCAGTTTTTATAAAACTGTTTAAAAAATATAATTTCTTTCAATTTTTTTTTACTGTTTATTACTTATTTACGTGGTTATAGCAGAACTGTTTTGTATTTTGCACATTGTATATATAGCCACAGAGTGTTTTTGACTGGTATGTACAACTTGGTATAAAAACTCCTGTTTTGTATGTGTGCTTCATTTCAGATCCCATACCTGGCAGAAGGTGTGCGTATTCACGGTGAGAAGGTGACCGAGGCCCTGCGACCATTCCATGACCGTCTTGAGGCATGCTTCAAACAGTTAAAAGAGAAGGTGGAGAAACAGTACGGTGTGAAATCGCTGGTAAGAACAAACTGAATTTAAGTTTCACTCCAGCCCTGCTTTAAAAACCACCATCATTATATACTTGGGTATGATTAATAGGATTCGTCCTGAACGAATTCCAATTAATTAAAATATGCCCATATTATCTCACTTATTTAATATGTTAAAGGTCATTTAAAGGTCCTTCTAGAAGCTGCATTAAGCTCGGTCATATTCTCAGTTTTCTAAATATAAAAGTAAAGATCCCCTGACCTCTGACTACAGGACCACTAAAGTCACATTGCAGGTAAGAGTGACACAAATCCAACATTGTTTCTTGTGTGACATGGATGTGTATTTTTTGAGGTAACCACATGGTGTTAAATCTTGCAAGATTTATGTGCATTGACTGCAGTCATTGATTGTTACTATAGTAATACGACCCTTTCTGTGTCTCTCAAAAATAAATTAAACCATCAAGCCTGCGTTCTAACAGAAAGAGAGCAGAACCAAATTTGTCGTTTTGATACAAATGTTTTGAGAACTGTATAAAAGTAGCCCGCTGGCTGAGAAAATAGCATCATGGTGAGGAACGGCAAAATAATCAACAAAATGACATAGCTAATTGAGAGTTTACCTGACCTATTTCAAACAGATCAAGAAGAAAATATAAAACTTTCCCTTTGTCTGTATCTAATCAAAAACAGGAGAAAAAAGAATGCAGGATTCCCAACAGAAAAGGCACCCCGAGGGTTTCTAGACAGTTATAAAGAGCACAATTATCTGATGTCTGACATCTACGTGTACCCACATAGAAAATTACACAAACTGATAAAGTGCCATCTTGTCTCATACACAGGCAATCATAAAGCTTACACATGTTATTTACTAAGTTTTAAGCTTGAGTATAGAGCTAAATATCGACAAGAGTACAAAACGAGCATACAGCTGGGGTGTCAGCTCTTAACTTGACTGATGCAATGAACTCAAAACTGCTGCCATTGTTGCCTGGATCCTCGGTGTCATGTTTTTCTAAAGCAGCGATGGCATTCCCGGCCTTTCCAGTCCATGTGTCCGTGTGTTTCTCGTCTTACTAATGCGAATGAATTCTTACTAATGCGAATTAATTCAGCTCACTAAATATACTGCCTCAGGCTACAAAATGCTAGTTTGACCTCGCAGCTATTTTAAACAGATTTCAAACTGTTTTTTTTTTTTTTGGCTTAAAACATTAACTGTGTTTTCTTACACAAGCATTTTATTGCAGAAAGGGGTGCACTCTGACCCATACACATGCACAGATTCTGATAGTGAAAGTAATCAGACTCTAACATGGCTGTTATTCAGTTTAATTGATGATTGAAAGGATTCCCCACCCCGTTCAATCGGATAGAAATTTCATACAGATTGGCTTCAGCTGGTTTAATCTATCCTGATTGAAGTGTATACACTCCCAATTGAGTTCTCAGATGGGTTGTTTATGGATTATTAGACTGCATGTAAAGAGTAGCTAGTGAGGGAGGGGAAGGGAGGCATACAGGGAGCCAAAATGTGCCCAGGGATATAAGACTAGAACTCCCACTTTAACTGGATTTGCATTTACAGTCATATTTATGATATTTAGCAGATGGTCTTAACCCACAGCGATTTTATCTACTTGTTAAGCAAATCCTTATACTGGATCAGATTGGAGGCTAAAGATTTCCAACAAGCAGTGCTCATACATTAAAAGAAAATATGCATCACTTATTCAACTAAGTGCATAATTAGTGTTCATTTAAGTGCTTATTGTAGAGCTTCACTGTGCATTGGAAGCTTCGCATGTAAAACTTTGGTAGTTGGAGGTTACAAGTTCAGTGAAATTATCATTTTTGCATAAAAAATGTAGCAGACTAACATATCAGAACAAATACCAGCACAAGCAGCTGTTCAAATTGCTGACATGTTAACATAGCTGACTGGCTCGATAATTAGGCACACAGTGTAAACCTAGCTTGGTCCTCCGTTTGCTTATTTTTGACAGCTGTGCTGTTTCCATGCCCACTAGACATTTTCACACTCGGCAATATAAAAATGATGATAAAACCCCTGACCATTATCTACTGACACCACTTGAATAGTCCTCTTTCCTCTAACTGTCCCTCGGTCCTGCAGTGTGTCTCGTCCCCTAACTCCCCTCCTCCACAGACATGCCTGCTGAGTCGCCTAATGCTGCTCCATTAATAACAGGAGAAACTGAGAACGAGAGAGATTAAGCGAGAAAGAGGGACAATTAATAAGCCGAGGGGAGCAGGGGATGGGAAGACAGTGAGAGTATTAGTGATGGCTCCCAGCAGGAATTGATCATCATCTTCTGAGGCTCGCAGCGCTGCTGGTCAGTCACCTCTCACTCCAACGATGGCTCATGTGGAGCCTGGATGTAATGGATGTGCACTAACAGGCCACTTCAAGGGCAGTCTGTGTGAGATCGAGGGAGAGACGTGTGTCCTATGTCTTGCTGGTCGTGGGCAGTCATGCGTAAACAGTTTGACTCACCTTTTATGACACTTGGTGAAAATTCCTGTTGAGTCTCAAACTGTATAAAGGGCAAGCGGGGTGGATCAGCACGCAGACACTCTCCCCGAGCATACACTTTTATCAGAGTTCAGTACATTCATCTAGTTATCTGTTCTCTTACTTTACTTTGTTCTGTCCTTCTGTGTTTTATTATAATTTTCCTTTTATCTGTACAGTTAAACAGCGATACAGTTTGATTTATGTGGAACTTCTGTATGCACTGCATGCTGTAATGGCTTGTAAAGCTCAAACCTCCTTTTTAAACTTTTTTTTTTAATTTGAAGTATTAAAGCCCCAAACATGAAAATTTGGTGCGTATGTGTGTTTCAGCCCCCAATGGCGGATGAGCGTCGTGGCACACGTCCGCGGTCAATGGTGCGCTCCTTCACCATGCCCTCATCTCAGAGGCCGCTGTCTGTCGCGTCTGTCACCTCCTTATCATCAGACAACTCACCCTCAAGACCAGGATCTGATGGGTACAGCACACACACACACACACATACCCACACACATTCATCACCACTCAGTATCATTATCCATATCGTCTTGTCAGAACAGGATCAAAACAGCATTTGCAGCTCACACCAGCATTAGCCATGTAGGAAAGAACATTTTGTTACGACTGCTAATAATAAATGGAATAAAGCCCTTACACTTCAGAGGTAGATCTGTACTTGAAAGTTTACACATTCAGTGATTTTTTTTTTTTTTTGGACAAACATGCATAGTTATTGTCATTCTTTTATGTTGAATGATTCAGTTTTAGAACAGAAACATCAGAACAGAAACATCCCTCAGTATAAATTAATAAGTGAAAAAATAACAAGATAAATACTAAGCTTAACTTACTAAAAAGATTTTGTATCCTTTTTCAACATCTCATTATATTTGAGTAAATTTCCTTCCACCTCCCCAAAGCATGCTGGTAGGTGAATTGGTTACGCTACATTACCACAAGGTGTGAATGAGTTAATGATATCATTTATGCTGATCAGTCTAGCCTATATAGTACTATGTAGCTTAAAGCACACCTATTATGGTTTTGAAACGTGCCTAATTTTGTTTTAAAGGTCTCATGCAATAGATTTACATGCATCCAAGGTTAAAAAAAAAAAAGAAAAGAAAAGAAAAACACTTTAATGTGCTCATAATTTAAATTTCAGCACTTTTTTTCCCAGTGTCACAAGCGACTCGTTGAATGGTCCGTTCTAAAGGATTCATTCTAAACTCCTCCTTTCAGAGAGCATACGCTGCTCTGATTGGTCAGATGTCCCAGTCTGTTGTGATTGGTCTTACCGCTCTCGGCGTGTGTCGAAAAGGAAACGCCCACTACCATAACGACTTTCATCTCTGTCTGTTCACGAGCAGCCAATGAAGACCGTAGGCAGGGTTTTTTGTTACAAACCTACGTAGGTTAGTACAGGAAGTATGTCTGGAATCACTAACGACTCGATTCAGCTCTTCAGAATCGGTTCCTTCTTTTGGGAGTCAATTACTCTGTTTGTCGTGCGCTTTGATTTTTGAAACTTTGCAGACGTTTTTACATTCACAAACAGCTCTATAACACGCTACATGAAAGTTAATATTTCAAAAATCATAATAGGTGCACTTTAACTCAAACTACCTTGCTCCTTTCTCACTGCACACTAGTGGAGTAACTAAGTAAACACAAAGGTGTTCTGGTCCTAAAGGAGGACTAAGGGCCCATTCACACTGAGCGCGACATGATGGATCGCCTTCGGCTAATTTACACCTGCACGATAGGTGGCGTTGACCGAGAATGCATTTTACACCTGCACATTAGGTGGCGCAACCCACTATACGGCTGATCGGCCTATTGTCTTTGACCACTGAGAAGAATCATTACTTAAATGTCGGTGCATAGCACCACAACACAAACTGTTAAGTAGCACAGAAAAGATTTTTTTTTTTTTTTTTTTAGTCGCTGTGATATTTTTTTTTTATCAAAACGTTCTCTGTTCTCAGACACCAATGATAACAAGAACTCAACATACATTCTCTTCTCTCTTCCGGAATACTTTTCTTCAGTGTTTACATTTGTTTTCAAAACAGGTGTCTGTGCTATAGCGCCACCAATCTTGCCCTTTTGTGCAACAGCAGCAGCTCCTGGCACGTGATCTAAAGCGCAGATCTAATTGGACGGTCCGTTTCATCACTGGGCGATGGGGAGAAAATCTACATACTGGTTGGGAAAAACAAAATCTCTCTTTGTCGCGCTGTGATTGATCGTGCCCGGTGTGAATAGCTCCATAGGGATCTATTGTTTCGCTTCAAGAGCGTCATCACGTCGTACATTTGCGACACTTAATTGCCCTCAATGTGAAAGGCCCTTAAGATGTGCCATGTATCTCCTGGTGAAGGCCACAGCCAATCACGAATAGCATTGGTAAGTCTAAATAAGATGTCACTACTGCTAAATGCCTCACAGGCTGTGAGCCATGGTCATATCTAAAGACATAGGTTCTTGAAAAGTGTATAATTTCAATAGTTGTACAATACCCATATGTCCAAAACCACTGGATATATGGGTATTGTACCACTGACCATTACATAGTGCACTTATTTAGGACTCTTGGCATTTTCTAGTCATGGTGGAGAACATTCAGTGCACTCTGAAGTATCTTAATATATTACACGTAATTACTGTCCAAATGATTTTTCAATGCACTTTGTCATTTGTAAGTACAGCTATACTTCTCTTTCACCCCATAAAAAGAGAAGCTCGGTTGATTATCCGCAGCTGCTTCCGTTAGAACATCAAGTTTATGCTTCATTTTGGGACCTTGTTTGTTTTAACATTAATGTGCTGAATTTATGCCAGGGAAAAAAAAGTGCCACAATATGATTAACAGCTGGAATGTGAGCTTGCATTCATGCACTGATGTAGAACAGAAAAGCCTCTCAGAAATCCTCACTGTGTGACTTCTCTAAATTTTGTACCGCAAAGCTTTTAATTTCCCACCACCCGTCGCCTTTCTCTGAACCAGTAATGGTCATCAAACAAAAGCATCCGCTCTCTTAAATGTACTACAAAGTCTGATAGTGCATAAAAAAATTCTGTGCTTTAATGAAAAGTAATGTCATTAGTATAGGGTTAGTGAGGGGTGTGTGTGTGAGAGAGAGAGAGAGAGAGAGAGAGCTCAGTATGAGTGGATGCCTTCAATATTGTGTATCTATGGATGCCTGATTGGGAAATGTGTGTGAGCCTGATAAAAGAGTGTGTGTGTGAGAGAGAGAGAGTGCTCAGTATGAGTGGATACCCCCAGTATTGGGTATCTATGAATGCATGATTAGGAAATGTGTGTGAGACATATTGAGAGGTTCCTGCCAGTCCTGCAAAGCAGGCACTGTATTGCCAGCCTGAAGGATTAATTAGCCCATGTTTGGAGAGTGTGATCTCATCAGCGATGCCCTCCACTGGTATTTAATTGCAAAGGGCATCGCACCACATGCTCTTTAATTTGATCGGTTAATCCGTCCGGTTGAAGCAGTCTGATTCGCTCAAATCGGCGCCAGCACTTAGAAATACCAATTATGAGAGGCAGCACTGGTTGTGTGAGAAGGGCACTGAAACAAATTCCTATCAACTCTGTTGACATGATAAATGTCATTTAGACTTGTTTTTTTCTACCAAGTTTTAAAACGCTGTAAAAGACATGGAGACTGGATATTGAATTTATACTGTGAGCATTCAAATGAGCTTGTTTGATAGTTTTGGTAGGTATAAAGGCATGCTTTTGACATCCACTGATGCTGAGGTTGCTGTAGGAGTTGCAATAGTTTTAATGGTCCTTTATGGAGACACTCTTGAAGAGTGCTCGCTTATTGTACTGATCTGATGATATACGTGTGATGTTCTGCCCTGGGTTTTAAGACTTTACTGTACTGAATGACTGAAGTAGGTGAATGGACTGAGTAGAAAGTAGGGGGCTTATTATTTTACTGCCTTCTTTCTTAACATATGCAGACAGCTGAGACTGTGTGGGAAGTTTACTACAGAGATTTGACAGAGTAGACAGTGTACATTGGGATAGATTCTGCCAGTCTTAGGCACACTACTGGAGTGATGAACGTCATTCTTCTAGAAGATATTCCCTCAGTTGTTATTTTGATGATGGTGTTGGAGAGCACTGTCTAACACGTTGCTCCAGAATCTCTGGACTTCCATCATTTTCATCCTCATCAATCTATTCAGTGAGTACTCTTGCTCTGTGGATTGGGGCGGAGTCATCTTGGAAGAGCCCATGCCCTTCAGGATAGAAATGTTGGCCCAGATCAATTCCAGAAAAATAAATGCACAACACAACAAAATATTCCATATTTTTTCCCTTTAATTTGCTTCTCGTCTTTAAATACCAGGATATCATGCCCAAATATTCCATATCCATATTTGTAGCATCTCTGTCAGACCAAATGTCAAAGGAGCATTTCTATTTGCCCTCCATTTTACAGATGTCCGTATGATATTAAAAATTGCTTTAACGTCCATTCTGAGACCATGCACCCCCACCCCGCCCACGCACACACACACACACACACACACACACACACACACACACCACACACACACATTTCCACTTACTCCATTTTCCTTTTTAGCTGCCATCTTCCTCCTTATATCCATCATTTTTCTGACTCTTCACCCAAAAATTTTTTTATTTTTCCCTCCTTTCTTCCTCTAGTTTTGCTCTGGAGCCCCTCTTGCCGAAGAAGCAGCACTTTAAGTCTCAGGACAAGCTGGACCGGGATGAACCCGAAAAAGACAGGAAAGAGAAGAAGAAAGAAAAAAGAAACAGCAAACACCAAGAGATCTTTGACAAGGAGCTGAAGGCCACCGACATCCCCATGCAACCCACTGAGGCGGTCATCCTGTCCGAGACGGTGAGAAAACACACAAACAGTGCAGAACAGTTGAGGTGTGACATGGGGCTTAAAAAATGGAGAACAGGTCCATAATAACTTGATAATAATCAGCACCTGGTAACCTTGCAGCGTTTAACTTGGTCTATTCATATATTTGCTATTATTCTTTAATACAGTGTTTCTCCCCACCAGGAGTCCATAATGCATAGCCCGGGGGTTTACAAAAAAGTAATAATCCACTATTATCACAGTTATTATATTTATTAGGCTATTTGCATGATCACTGGAACTGAACTTGTTTAATCCAAATCTCCAGTAACTCCATTAATTCAAAAACAAGTAGTAACTTAATATGTTCTCTCAGTGGATAGTGCAGAAATAAAAAGCTCTTCCTCAGCAGTAAATAGGCAAAACATTACTGTATTGTACACATTTGAATAACGTGCCTGATATTTTAATTATAAATTGAATTTGATCAGGTTCCTGAAATTTCGTGTGTCCATGTCTGCAAAAAAAGTTTGAGAACCCCTGCTTTAGTGATTATAGATTGCCTCACCGTTATTATTATTATTATTATTTTTAATCTTCATTCATATGTAAAGCACATTGTGATATTAGTAGGAGTAGTAGTATGACCCTATATTAATATGTATTTCTGAAGGAATAATAAAAAGTGATCGCTGGGTTTATCAGGACTAGTCATTTTCTCAGTCTTCCTCATCTGGCTCAGTTTAATTCTTAATCCTTCTTTTTTTCTTTTTGTTTTCTTCTTCCTGTTTTCAGATCAGTCCACTGCGTCCCCAGAGGCCAAAGAGTCAAGTGCTAAACGTGTTGGGAGATAAGAGGCTGTCTGTGTCCCCGGGACCTGCTGTTCCTCAGACTACTTCTACTCTTCCTCCTCCCATCACTCCAAGGGTCAAGCTCACCTTCAGCATGCTCTCCTCCTCCAGTAAGCTTCATTTAAGTAGTAGCGTATTCATTTCTTTTACTCAAGTTGCGAGAATTAACCTAGCAAGCAGGACACTTTGATTAGTTCGATTGCTATGTGCAGTACGTCACTTTTGCCTTAGCTACATCGTTCGAATAGAGGTTACCTGAGGAGGAACTTTTTAGTATGCTAGAGGTATCACCCACTTCTGTTTCAAATACATTTTTGTTTTTTCAACTCACTCAAGGGATAGAATTGATAGAATTGGCCTCGTTTATAAAGCTCATTGTTCTCTACTCTCTTCCTCTGAAAAGCTCTATCTAAGCTCCCTACATGCAAGTACTGCCCTCAGTCTGATGAACTAGTGGTTGCTTTGTGTGTCATCATCTTTACTGTGGCATTTCTGTGGGACTAAGGAAACAGCGTGTGCCTTTCCACTGCAGTGATTCTGCTTTTGGTTTTAATAGAGCTGTTATAAACACTTTATATCAGTGTAAAAACAGTGTAATAAACTGGTTACTTAATATTCATACACAGCATAAAGAGATTGTATTCTTAATCTACTATCTAACACATCTTTGTAACTTATTAACTTTGTTTTAGCATTTTAATATCATATTAATTTTAGTGCTGCCCTGTACATTTTTGTATGATAGATCTAGAACTGAATGGGATGGGCTATGGTGAGACTCCCCCTCCTCTGCCTATCAAAAGCGGTATGGGTGACTATGGGAACCTGATGGAAAACCCAGAGCTGGCCAGCCCAACCACACCCCCTCCTCCTCCTCCTCTATATCAGCGGGTAAAACACATGAGCATGCACAGACATCCACATACCTTTCTTGCAATTAATGAAGCCATCATATGCAATTCTGAACCAACACAGGGTTTAATGTTGTTTTCGATTCAAATTCAAAATGCTAACTGGCAGCACAGTTTTGACCAGGAGTGACATTAACTGTGCATTTGACCTTTGCCTACTTGTTAACCAGCTTGAAAACTGTCCTGTACACACAGCCTGTATGTGCAGCATTGTGATGCAGTGAGTGAATATGCACTTAATTTTCATCCATTACCATGCACTCACTTTAAATTTTTATCCTTTTTACTTGATTTGTCCTCCCTGATTTGATCTGTTCATCAGTCGTTCCTTACCTCTACCTTACCTTATTAAGCTCCATTCTCTCATTCACATCTCTTTTCAACTGGACCTCCCCTTTCCATCTATCACCCTGTAGTGGCAATGATGTCTGGCTAGTCTATTCCTGCTTACTCTCACAGTAAATGAAATGATTTATCTTGTGGTTAAAGAGAAATGATCTGATTGTTAGCATCTCTGATAGAGGTACACATTTCTCCCTCCACTGTGTTTTCCTCTTCATATTCCATTTTTGATGCCTGTTATATGTATATGAAATTCTCTCTATAGCACACACTGTATGTGCACGTTTGCACTTGCAGTCTCCATAGTTTGTAGTCCTTGACGTATTGTCTTGATATATGTGTGTAGAGGATCCCTGTGAATTACTTACAACAGTTGTCACAGTTTCTCTCAGCACACACACATGCCATACTAATAATCAAATGAATAACAATCTTAAATCTGAGCTTCATAAGTGCTTCTCATTAACCCCAGGAACAAAAAAAAAAGCAGATACACAACTGTTGTACATCAAGTATGTAAGGACTTGCTTTTAGGTCCCTGCTCAAAGGTGAGCCAATCATTAACCCATTAGTTAGCCCACAACTGGCAAACGTTAACTATTAAGGATGACGATGAGAGAACGGCTGATATTGATTTTTTTTTATTTTTTTTTTTTATAACTGATACCGATTATTTGTGCTTTTATGTGCCCGATAACCGATATGCAGGACCGATATTTATTGTTTTACTTCTGTTTTTGAGACAATGATGACAGCACTGAACTGAACAAACAGTTTTTGTGAATTTCACGTCCTCCTTCGATACAAAACAAAACTCTTAATTATACACCAATACTGGCCAGTAACGTGTGCTCACAGAACCAGACGTGATTAACACCTGACATGACGTGAAGGGACATGGCGTGAAGATATTGATATCAAATACTAGGCCGCTGTCACTTTGCGACCTGTGAAAAGTTGAACTCCCTTGAAAACTCAATTATCCTGTAAATTTCATGGCAAATTTGAATCAATCTGTACATCCCAATTCAACACTGTTTAGAAAGATATAAGTTGAGTGGCACAGTGTGAACATTACCAGTAAAAGAATGTCACTGATTTTCTGAGTTTTGAGTGTGTTTATTGTTCGGATTACCACAAGATGACATTTATTTCCATTAAAAAAATATCCAACAAGTACAAAGATGTTATTCTAAATGGTGTTCTGGGAACATTCTGTGCTGAGGTGAAGTCTCACACCTCAGAAACAGCAGGTATAGTGTTTGAAATGAAGTACTTACTAAATGTCACTCATAGATTCTAACTCTGATGTCTCTGCCTCTTGCTCTCCCCCCCCCCAGCATCTGCCCCCTCCACTGCCGAGTAAAACCCGACCCCCTCCTCCTCCAAAAGCCACAAGGAAACAGACGTCCATTGACTCGGGGATTGTGCAGTGAGAATGGCAGTATATCAGACAGAAACTTCGGCGCTTCCTCAGACGCTGGGCTTGGGTGATTTTGATTCAGGCTTACTGACAGTGTGATAAAAGCAAGAGTTCATAGCAACTCCCTCATCTTCACGCTGAAAGAGTTGGCCTGTCCAGGGACTCTCTCCTTTTTTTTTTTTTTTTTCTTTTTTCTTTTTCTTCGACTCACCAATTATTAGTCAAAGCCTCAGCCCAGGTGGTAGTGCCAGGTACATTATCTGATCTGTTTCACACATCTTTTAAATGAAATCGTCTGGAGAGGCATGAGGATAAAATGAACAAATCATGACTTGACCTGTCTGGCATCAGTATGCAGGATTTTTGCAGCAATAGAATAATTGTAAGTTTAATAGTCAGCTGATTTTACTTAAGATTTGTGGTCTTGCTTTTCTTCCCCCATTCTGAATCTATGATCAAGAAATGATCGACCATTCCAAAGCTTAGGGATCATCACATAATCAGAATATGCTTTATACATTTACCACTCCTTATTTTCAATATATACACGTGTACAGATGTTTGTATATATGATTTTTATTTTTTTTTCTTCTGGACGTGTATTTTATAATGATTGTATTAATATTGGGGCAAATTAACTAGCTTTTTTTTTTTTTTTTTATCCAAAAAGGGCTTTTTAGGATTTTAAATGACAGGGATTGTAAAGTACTATTATTGAATATGTATTTTTTTTCCTCTTCGTTTTGGAGTGTACACACCTAACTCCGACTGTCATACCTTTGTATAGAAACTGTAATGCTGTAACCTTGGATTACAATAACGATGACTGTTCCAAATTCACTACTGACTTAAATAAACTCATTGTATGTATTTTTAAACTTGGCTACTGAGGCTGTGCTGACCCAACAGCATGGTTAGAATTAATCTAAGATGTATTTCTGGTGCCTTGTTCCTGATTAAAGTGTTGTTGATCACTGACCCTCACCTCCCTCTGAACAGGCAATGGAATTGCGCTTAGACCTTTCCTCATTCATTCTTATACATTCCCTCTGCAAGTTACTTCACATTAAAGGGCAATGGTGCAATCACAGGCCTCTGTAAGTTGATTAAGTCAGCTAGATTTGCAGTACCCTCCGAAACTGCCAGAACGTCAAGGCCAATCCATATGTTGTTGTTTGTTTTTTTTGCTTTTTTGCTGTAGACTGAAGACATTTAGGTTTGAGATCAAGAGATGAATATGAGAAGAGAGTTTAGAATTTCAGTTTTTATTTCCTGGTATTCATATGTAGATGTGTTAAACGATATACAAAATGTGCCATGTTCTATCAGACCACCCAATTTGTATGCGAGCACAAATATTGGAACATTAACTGAGGTGTTTCTTGTTACCCAGGTGTGTCCTCTTAGATTGACTGTTTAAATAATAAATAGCTCTGAACATCTCTTGGTTTTAGCCTTCAGTGGAAGTGGGAGGTTTTAGACTGGCCAAGTCAATTCCCAGACCTCAACCCAATTGAGCAGCATTTCACCTCCTGAAGAGGAGACTGAAGGGCGAAATCCCCTGAAACAAACAACAACTGAAAGAGGCTGATATAAGAGAAGAAACCAACAATTTGATGTCCGTGAGTTGCAGGCTTGATTCAGTTATGTCAAGCAAGGGGGAATATGCAACCAAATATTAAGGCTTTGGGTGGTCTGATACAAAAGGTTCTATGTTTTATGTTTAACACATCTAGATGTAAATACCAGGAAATAAAAGCTGGAAAAAAAAACCTCTTCTCATATCAATCTTTTGATCTCAAACCCAAATGACTTTGCTGTATAGCACAAACAACTGAATTGGCCTTGCCGTTCCAATAGTCTTGGAGTGGACTGTACTTGTAGTCGAGAACAGATACAAGCCAAACAGTTACATCACTTGGTCTTCTTTAGATTGATCTAAAGGAGGTATAGGAATTTGGAGGCATGCAATTGTTGATTTAACGGATGCCTTAAAATCAATAACCAATCGCAACACTTGAACTGTAAGTCAGACTCTAAAGTAGATCATACATTTTACAATAAATGTAGTGAGTTTAAAATTAATAATGTGTCAAATTCCAGTTTTACCGCTGACACTTGATGCACATCATAACTAAGTAGTGCATAAAGTGATATCCACTACCAGCCAATCAGCATCACGGTCCAACAAACAGGAAACACTACATCCATTTAGATGCAGGGAAGGGGTTAGTGCCTGTCTTTTACAGTGTAATAGATTTACTTATAGCAAGGACTAGACTGTTTCCAATTAGTCATATTTTAACCACAGATAACCAAATTAAATCCACATCGACATTAAAGGTGATGACTCAAATAATCCATCTCTCCTTTTTTCTTTATACTGGTAAGCACTTGTTCAGTTCTGCTGCTTGGGATATTTTAACATTTAACAGCATTCTAGTAATGAACCACAGCAACAAAACCAAGCAGCTACAAGATTAATCTGCATATAAATCCACCGAATGACAGATTAAAGTAAAACATTTCATTAGTAAAGTTTCTAAAATTATTAGTCACATCACAAATGATCTTAATTTGATCTATGATGATTGCACATTTGTGTTAGTTGAGAAAGAATTGCTACATAGGCTGATATAAAATAGCCTATTGGTTTATTTTACAACCCTCCCATTCACATGTGACTTTACAGTGCATTTCAGCAAGGTGGCCATCTCTGATGAAAGTAAAAATGTACGTGTTAATAAATTCTTAAAATAGCATTATAAAACTATCATTCTTTAAAATTTGGCCATATATTCCACAAGTTGATTTAGGGTCTAAATTTTAAGGTAGTTTGTGCATCTTTCAGTGGAACTGGAATTAAATCTTTGCAGATTTCTCCTTTTTCACTTTTGGGGGTAATCAGATTTTAAATACTGTAGAACTTTCCGATTTACATAAATGCAAAAGAGAATGAAACATTTTGTTGCAGGAAAATCTGTAGAGTTTAGAGCTATATATAAAATAGAAAATGTCAAAATACGACCATGTGAATGGTTTACACAGACCACACTACACAATATGGCCACAAGTTTGTGGACACCTGACCATCACAGCCATATGTGCTTCTTCCCCAAACTGTTGCCACAAAGTTGGAAGCACACAATTGTCTCAAATCTCTTTGTAAACTGTAATATATACAATTTCCCTTCACTTGAACCAAGGGGCCCAGACCTGTTCCAGCATGACCCTGTGCAAAGTGGCCTTCCCTCAGCCCCACTGAATACATTTTGGGATTAATTGGAATGCTGACTGCACTCCAGGCCTCGTCACCTGACAGCAGTGGTTGTAATGTTATGGCTGCTCTTTGTGTGTA
This sequence comes from Stegophilus panzeri, assembly GCA_024331685.1. NCBI lineage: Eukaryota > Metazoa > Chordata > Actinopteri > Siluriformes > Trichomycteridae > Stegophilus > Stegophilus panzeri. The sequence continues at coordinate 5,914,391 of JANDJT010000032.1, forward strand.
GATATATACACTGATCAGTCATAACATCAAAACCATCTGCCTAATATTGTGTAGGTCCCCCTTGTGCCACAAAAACAGCTCTGAGCCGTTGAGTCATGGACTCCACAAGACCTCTGAAGGTGTGCTGTTGTATCTGGCACCAACACGTTAGCAGCAGATCCTTTAAGTCGTGTAAGTTGCAAGGTGGGGCCTCCATGGATCAGACTTATTTGTCCACCACATCCCACAGATGCTTGATCGGATTGAGATCTGGGGAATTTCGAGGCCAAGTCAATATCTTGAACTCTTTGTCATGTTCCTCAAACCGTTCCTGTACAATTTTTACAGTGTTACAGGGTGCATATCCTCCGGAAAGAGGCCACTGCCATTACAGAATACAATTTCCATGAAGGGGTGTACTTGGTCTGCAGTAGTTGGTTTGTGTCAAAGTAACATCTACATGAATGCCAGGACCAAAGATTTCCCAGCAGAACATTGCCCAGAGCATCACACTGCCTTCTTCCCATAGTGTATCCAGGTGTAAAATGCATCCTACATGATGTAAAAGAAAACATGATTCATCAAACCAGGCCACCATCTTCTATTGCTCCATGGTCCAGTTCTGATGCTCACGTGCCCATTGTAAGCACTTTCGATGGTGGACAGGGGTCAGCATGGGCACTCTGACTGGTCTGTGGCTACGCAGCCCCATATGCAACAAGTGTGTTCTGACACCTTTCTATTATAGCCAGCATTAACTTTTTCAGCAATTTGTGCTAACAGTAGCTTTTCTTTGGGCTAGCCGGGCTAGCCTTTGCTCACTACGTGCATCGATGAACCTTTGGTACCTTCACCCTGTCACTAGTTCATCAGTTATCCTTCCTTGGACCACTTTTGGTAGGTACTAACCACTGCATACCAGGAACACTCCACAAAACCTGCGGTTTTGGAGATGCTCTGACCCAGTCGTCTAGCCATCACAATTTGGCCCTTGTCAAAGTTGCTCAGATCCTTACGCTTGCCCATTTTTCCTTGTTTCCAACATATCGACTTTGAAAACTGACTGTTCACATTCTGCCTAATATATCCCACCCCTTAACAGGTGCAATTGTAACGAGATAATCAGTGTTATTCACTTCACCTGTCAGTGGTTTTAGCACTATAAGCAGCTCCTAAATGAACAAATGACACTAAGAGAAATTTTACATTGCTGTTGTTTAACATTTAATGACAAGCTTTTAAAAAGATATCATTTGATTTTGTAAGTCCTGCAGTAATTGTGGAGTTATTATAGGATTGCAATCAGTTTATTATAAAAGTAATGCAGTGCCACCGAAATGAAGATGTTGATCCACAAATCATGTTGCAAGTGCATGCCTCCTCCAGACCACACATCGTCTGATAATTCAATCGGTTTTCTTTTGGATGTTCACGAACTACAAAGCTGCATTGATCTCAGGTTTATTCTGCTACATTAGAGTGCTGTGTAAATCAATACTCCAATTAAACCCAAATTAAAATCCTCTCATTAATAAACAATGTGACACACTTGATAATTAAGCCAATGTTTCTTTTAATTTCATTTGCATTTACCACAGCCTGCTACCACATCAGCCACTAAGCTTACGTTCTTTGCTATCAACAAGAAAGATTTTTTGTGATAACTCCTGGAGAAATAAAGCACTGCACAGTTGAATGTTTTCTCATAATAGCCTTACTCGAATCATGACACAAGTGTTTGAGTGTGTAAAACACTAAACAGTGCAGGGCAGATGCTCTCTTGCTGTAGTATGTTGAGCATGCCAGTGTTTGCTCAGGAGGTGATGGGCTACAGGCAGATGTAATGAGGCCCAGTCCCAAGCTAACAATCAGTGAAAGCACAAAGACAACCCCAACTAAGGTCCACTCAAATTTCTTAACACTCTCTGTCCTATTCCTCAGTGATTCTCCTTTTGAAACCTTCATTCTGCTTTATTCAAGTCTTTCAGGGTTATTGCGATTTTAATAGAAGAATGATATGTTCATTCAGATCTTGCCATGAGCAAAATTGAATCCATCTTTTTCTGAGAGTATGTTCACATTTCCCTCCCTGCCTTCATCAGACCCCGCTGTGATTAAGCGAATATGCTTGCCTGGATCCAATTCAAATCACCCCACACAAATGACCAAGCATATCAGTATTTTCCAGACTAAGTTGACGTGCCATTTCATTTTAATACCAGGAGGAAGTCTTGCAATGAAATGTCCAAGTGACATTTTTGTATTTGTACTGTTCAGTAGAAATTAGTTGCTTCCTCAAGCTTTCAATGTGATCCCTTCTTCTGGCTTGTGGGTGACTTCAGACTTATATACAGGATATTATAATACATTCAATACTTATATAAACCTTTCTGAACATTCATATTCTGTTGTTTCGCCCCTGCATTTCTATTCCTGATTTTGGATAGTACAACTTCCATTAATTTCAAGGATAATTCTAGCAATGGAGTCACTTCTATTGAAGATCTCATTTGTATGTTCACTGACTCATCTTTGCAAATCCTAGCTTTACCTCAGTTTCTCAATTTCATGCTAACTTTATTGTACTGTTAACACAGAGTATAGATTTGCACTTCAGTAGCAACCCTTAAATCGATAGCATTTAAAGATCAACCTGATAGACTGAAGTATTACATGAAGATTTTTGCTTAAAATGGAGCATGGGCGTTTCAATGTGTTTCAGGGCCTTTTTACTCTTTCTTTCTTAGCCTTTCCCCTGCGAATATGACATTTGCATAGACGTTTTGTAACTGACACTACATATTACATTGGAATTGCTTTTGTGGTAATAAGACATTCATTTAGATTTTGGTTGGCTGAATAGTAATAACTGAAATCTATGAAATACTGGGCCTTTCTCCTAATAATAACCATAACTGTTGGGTGATTGAAGTTGTTAAGCACAAACTGGCTTTGTTGAAACATGAAAGGACATTGTCATCATTATATACGGCTGAAAAGTTGAGTATCTCAGTATAATCAGTAAACAGGTCATTTTCTAATAAAGTTTTGTTGTTTAACATTTTCCTTGGTAAATGCATCATTTTGTAGTGTTATACATCTAGGGCAGTGACATCTGCACCCTGAAGTGGTAGCCCAGGGGCATGCCACTGTACAAGGAGTGTCTCTGTTCCTCATATGCCTTGTTTATAAATGTACTACTCCAAGACGTTTCTGCTGCTGATACCTGGGGATCACCATGCACTTTCTTGAGATTTTTGCCCCTCCCATTTGTGTGAGTGCAGCATTCATCTCTGAGCACCTTCGAGGACACTCGTAAAGGCAAGTACTGTTCCTAAGGTAAGTCCTGTTCCTTATGACAGATCTTACCCAGGTTTTACGCACCTTCCCTGAGGTAGCACAGAATGCTACTTATGTTTGTAACTCTGCTTCTATTTACACTGTATGACCTCCAGGGTTTCTCGTCATTCAGGACATCTCAAGTGTCATAAGTCATAAGTCGCTAGGCATATATATGCACAGTGTAGTACTCGGGAGTTACACACTAATAGTAGTTAAACAGGGTTTATATGACCACGGTTACATAAACAACCAGCTTTACACCACCATGTTCTTGCACATGAGTAGTTGGGGCTGGTCTTCCATACAGCCACCATTCTATTAGGGATGGAGAATTCAAGTTTCATTATGAGTACATGCATTTTCCTAGGAGTCAAACCTGAATGCTAGCTGCAAAACCCATTTCTGTACTACTAACCTTTCATTTTAATGAGTGCCATGCAGAGGTCTTGGCCAGATAAAAATGGATTGATTTGGTTTTGGATGCACAATTTAAATCAAGCACCAGCCTAATCAAGTTTTTCTTTCCATTGATCCCATTGATTACATGCAAGTAAAGCAGGCTCCACTGAGAAGGCCCGTCAGTTAGATGGATGTACAGGGGGGGAAATGCATTCCTGCCTTATTGACCAGGACCCTATAATCACTAATCAATGACTGCACTCCAACTCATTGTTCAGACAAGTGGGCCAGTTCCTGTGATAGGAATTAGGTTGCTTCATTGTTGTTACCATAGCTAATCTTGGATCCAAGTCTCTACGCATCAAGACTTACCCATCCAACAGTAACACTAGGATTATCTCATTACAGTGGCACCTGGCAAGGGGTGGGATATATTAGGCAGCAAGTGAACAGTCAGTTCTCAAAGTTGATTTGTTGGAAGCAGAAAAAATGGACAAGCATAAGGATTTGAGTGACTTTGACAAGGGCTAAATTGTGATGGCTAGTTGACTGGGTCAGAGCATCTCCAAAACAACAGGTCTTGTGAACTGGTGACAGGGTCATGGGTGCACAAGGCTCACTGATGCACGTGGGGAAGAAAGGCTAGCCCTTGTGGCCCGATCCCACAGAACAGCTACTGTAGCACAAATTGCTGAAAAGGTTCATGCTGGCTATGATAGAAAAGTGACATAACACAGGGCATCGCAGCTTGCAGACCAGTCAGAGTGTCCATGCTGACCCGTGTCCACTGCTAAAAGTGCTTACAACTGTCCAAACTACGAGTGTGAATTAAGTTTACATTATTCATTGGTAAGACCGTTTGTGTCCCTGTTAATGTTATCTTCTGTCATATAAAACCTGTTAACTTGGAAGAGCAGTGATAAACACTAAAACTCAACAACTGTAACCATTTCTAAAAACTTTTACTGCATAAAGTCAATTCTCTGAATTTTTTTTTCTAAACTGTATTGATGACCTGGGTGGGGCAGTTTGTCACATGCCCTCTACAATGTGTCATATGAACATTAATTTCCATCTGACACAATTTCATTTGTTTAGGTACTTACTGTGCTGTGCTTTTGTTTAAACACCTCTTTTGCATAATGAAATAGAGACACTGACAAATCACCTGCTGCTGTGCATTTCATTACAAACTCAGTCGCTGTTGCTTTAACGCTTTTCAGTGCGCCTCAGAGATACTTGTAAACCTTTATACTGTTTGTGGGTGATGAGTTAATGACATCTGTAATAATTTATTTTTTTTATTATTTATTTTTTTTTTTTAAAAGAATTTAGATTCCAATTGATTTGGCTTTTTGCAGCTTGTGTGAGTTTTTTTTTGACCTTTGTAGAATGACAGGTGGTTTTAAAAATAAATTGTTTTTGTATATCTGAGTACAGGATTCATATATACAGTACATGAAACACAATCCAGGTCTCAGATGCGAAGACTGCTCATCTGAGGGTCCTTACTGACTAACTGCATGCACCAACAAGCAGCTAAATCAACCACATCTAAACTGTTGTGTTAATTGTTTATTCCTCTCGACATCATGATGAACGTGATTGGCTGGCTGATGGATTATAAACATTTACCCCAGGTGGAACCACTTGGACATGGTCAGTTTAATACTAAAGTGAAGGTGGAAGGAAAAAATAACATGGTACCAAAAGAAATTTAGACCGGTTTGTTTGTATTGTGAACATATTTAGCTAGAATATTTGGAGATAAACAGGACTAAATTAAATTTCTTTTGAATTTCTGACTTTGAAATAAGATCTATAATGTGTGCGGAAACAATGTGACTACTTTGTTTACTGTGTGTAAATAAGATAAACTACTTGCTTCTTTTGTTAGCTGTTTTTAATTGGCTATTGGACATAATCACCTTGGACAATACATAAAATCTCTTAAATCAGAAATGATATGTGTATGCCCTTTTATGGGTTGATTATTCATTCCTGGTTACCCAGCTAATCTCTCAAGCGGTCTCAATCAGTAGTTTACAGATCAGTGTGTTCAGTAATTGGACATCATAATTATGTCAAGCAAATGTGGAGTTCTTCTAGAGAGATCCTAGGGAGAATAAAATGCTTATGAAAATGTGTTGGTAGCTGTAAAGAGCAGAGATATTTGACCAGAGGCAATGAAGAGCAGATTGTCTCCCATGGAACGTGTTGCAGACTCGTATTACGCTTCCAACCTAAATTGGATTTATTTATTTATAGCAATATTTATTTCACGTTTCAACCTCATCATGCATGCACTGTGTTAAATGTATAATATTTTGTGACTCTCCTTTTGACTACTTATTTGAGCAGCATTCTTGCTGAGGAATTAAACATGAGTGCTGGCCCGTGTAACATTAATGCAGACAAACAAGAATAAATACATAAATAACTAATCTGAGGTTAGTCATCGGTGTAAAAGTTTCCACTCGACTTATGAATTTTAGTGGCTTGTGTATAATAATTTATTAGGCCACAGGCAACATTCACGAACCTCAATTGGAATTGTGAGAAATCCTTCTAAAACAACCCCTGGTCTGGAGGAATCTTAATCCACCAATAAGTGTGAGTTTCTTTTATCTTAACTTCTTTTTCTTTAATAATTTTTGTGTTTTATTGAGCGCTTTCTCTCCATTTCTTTCAATACAGGATCATGGATCTTCTTGTATTATTCAGTTAGTTCCAAGGAGGGGTTACCTTGGCAACCATCATCATATGCAAGGACTTGGGGCTGATCATAGTGAATGCAGATGAGGTGACGAGGCTCTGCAGGCCTTTTTCAACATATTTCACTCATTTGAATATAATAAAGCACCCTTAGTGATGTCAAATTTTTGTATACATGTATTTCCTTTTGTCTATCTAAATGTCCAATACTGCAGTGGTTTATTTCTGTATCATAGGTACAGGGTCAGGGACTGTGCTCTGGATGAGGAATCTGCAAAATATTTCTGCCAACTGAACTGATTACTTGAAAAAATACTGTAGCTGAGTCGATCGGCGTATGAAAAAAGAACCTTGCCCTAGTTCAGCAATTCTATTTTTATTATATTTTTAAACTTTATGACTTTTGTAGCAGATCATCTGTTGTGGCTTTTCGCACCTGGGAAGAGATTTTTTATTTTATTTACCTTGTTCCTTGTTTATTTTATTTTATTTACCTAATCTTGTCTGATTGGTCAAGTAACAACATAGCTTGTTTAAACACACACACACACACACACACACACACACACACACACACAATGCTTAAAGATGACTGGACAGAGAAGTGTATTCTCTACTGTAAGTTCAAAATAGATGTCTCATGTCTAGTCAAAAAGTCAGTGCCAGTGAAAAACAAAACATATTCAAATTCTTATTTATAGCCATTAACCAAGCATTAATGGTTAGGCATTAAAATACCATTCAACCAGGTTAGTTAGACCTTCATAAGCAGGCAATTTCATGTAGATGGACATATTTTAGATGAATACCCCTGGTGTAGAGACAATGAACTCCAGTCGTGCATATTGGTCTCAGTGATTGTTTTTATTTGATCATGCAATACCTATCATGCAACTTAAAAAATATTAGCTACTTAGGATAATGTGGCACAAAAAAATATTCTGTCATACTTTTCGATAGTAACTGTGCAGGTCAGATACAATACCTACTATTACATTACATAGACACAAAAAATACAACTTTAAATGAACTTGCACAAGTCACAGACATACTAGTGTGATTGTGTTAAATCCTGAGATGTCAGGTTATTGGGGATACTGCATTTTGACATTTCCGTAATCACCCTTCACCAGCCTCATCAAAACTCAGGACCCCAGCCAACTTCCTGCCCTGTGTGTCCCATAGCTACTGTACATCTCAGAACATTTAGTCATAGCTCTATTCTTCCTGCTCTTTTGCACTTGTTTCTGGCCGGTTGGTTCAATTTTAGTTCTGCAGCACTTATATAACTGTCAGCTCCTTTAACAGCTAGATTAATTGGACTGCATTCACCTCACTTTGTAAGTTACTTTGAGTAAAAGAGCCTGCCAAATTAATAAAGTTAAATGTAATCATCCTGTTTTAACATATCTTGAGTATTAAATTGATGGCAGTATACTCTGCTCCCAGTGTACTACAGTCATCACTGAAAAAGGGGAAAATGAATAACCTGCGCATTTTGTCAGTTAACATGAAGATGCTTTTAAGAGCATTGCAGACTTAAATTTGACATATTCAGCCCTTTTATTATCCTAGAGTTATTAGAAGAGCTCGGCCCTTTGTTCTGAGAGTAGCCAATCAGGACAAGTCTCGTCCACTACTGCAGACTTCACATGACATGATAATATGAACGATCACTTAAGCCCACAGTGAGTAACTGCTTTGTGCATCTTCTGTTTAGGTCAGTGTTTTCAGTAAGCCTATGCTGTGGCCTTATTACATTGAGACCCTCCTCATTACATGTTGAATAAACTTTGAGTGCCAATTCAAACAGGTTTGTATACAGATAGTTTTATTTGCCCATCAATAGCAGTCATGCTTTTTATATGCAAGGTTTAAACTATTAGCACCCGGCAAGCCTCAGTCTCCTGGTGATCCACTGAGGATGTAAGCTGTAAGAGCTGGAGAAGTGTTTGGCTCCATTTGTCATACAACAGAAATGAGAGAATCTCCTCCCAAGTGCATGAACTCATATAGACAGTTTTGCATTTCTGAGTTTTAGTGCTCTTAGTCAAGAAATTGTGCTGAATTCAGTTTTAATGTAGCCTCAGACACTTCAACGCTGCTTGTAGCCAATTTGAGTAAGAATGGATTACTTGGGCGGCTGTGGCTCAGGTGGTAAAGCTGGTTGTCCACTAATCGTAGGGTTGGCGATTCGATTTCCGGCCCACGTGACTCCACATACCGAAGTGTCCTTGGGCAAGACACTGCTCCCCAAGTTGCTCCCGATGGTAAGTTAGCGCCTTGCATGGCAGCTCTGCTACCATTGGTGTGTGTGTGAATGGGTGAATGAGACACAGTGTAAAGCACTTTGGATAAAAGCGCTGTATAAGTGCAGACCATTTACTTAATAGAGGGTCCCTTGAGGAACCTACAATTCAAGTTTTGTGATGACAGGTCAGTGTTAACCCTGTAAAACAACCTTCTGAAAACTAATTGGCTGATGATGGCCATGTTTTTAAGTAACCAGGTCATCATCAAAAATCCTCTTACAGATTAGCACATCAATGCAGTAAGCCATATTTTAGCTCAATCAGCCTTATGGTTGCCGAGAAACAGAATCAGAATCTTGCCCTGAATATGCCTATCAAGTTTCATGGAGATCCATGCACTAACTGATTGTCTGATGAAATGACAAAAATTCTAGGACTAGTTTACAAAAGTAGGTTTGACATATTATGCAAATTAGTTTAAAATCTAAGCAGGTGGGGCTTAATGGTCCAAATTGCAGGTTTAGAATTAGCTATGGAAACAGAGAGTTTTGTCTCTAGGCCTCAGAGTTCTTGATATATTACCAAGAACATATAATGTCATGCTATAGAGCTACCATTAGGCCAATCAGGCCCATCTTAATGGTACACCAATGGTAGCTAACTTGCCATCGGGAGCAACTTGGGGTTCAGCGTCTTGCCCAAGGACACTTCGGGATGTGGAGTCATGTGGGCCGGGAATCGAACCGCCAACCCTACGATTAGTGGACAACCCACTCCACCACCTGAGCCACAGCCGCCCAGCACCTGAGTGCTGCATCAGATAAACCATTTGCTATAGCATCCAGAGATTGTGAGTTTGAATCCCGACGATGACATAACCATCCATGGCTGTGAAAATTGGCCATGCTCTTAGGGGGGTGGCAGGGTTGGCTTAATCTCTCCTCTGTCACAGTGACATTAGTTAATGACAGGTGCCTGTGAGGTCATTAAAAATAGGGCAGATGGTACTTTTCTCCAAGTGTGTTATGCTGACCTGTCATGCTGGATGAGCAGCAGTTTGAAAAGTTGTGGAGGTTGGCTTCATGTGTCTCAGGGGAAGTACATGCTTGTCCCACCCTCCCTGGTTGGTAGTTGTCATGTGATAGGGGAGAGTTAGCTAGTGGGTGAGAATTGGCAAGACCAAACTTGGGAGAAAAAAATAAATTCGAAAAAAAAAAAAAACGTGCGCAAAACCAATATGGTGCTTGGACCCCTACTTACACTTCAGAGCTTGACATTAAGCATTGTCATGTGATTGTCCTTCGTACAAGTACATTTATCATTAACTTGTCCAAATAAAAAAGTTACTTTCCTGGAGAGAATTTATTTAATTTTTTCAATTGTGGTGTACATATAATTATTTAGATGCAATATATTTTCTCCCCAGTCTTATTAAGTTCTATGTCATCACATGTAGTTAATGTGTTTTATGTAGAACCATGGTCCTGGCAGAATGTTGTTTCATTTCACTGTATATGGTTAAAATGACAATAAAAGCCACTTGACTTGACTATACTCTCTTCAGTGTTCTATCAGCTCATCACTGCTATAACACCTTACTTGAGTCATTCAACTTTAATAAAGTTTATACACCGTATTAAATGACACATAAAATTGACATTTTCATATTTTAAATGAACATAAAACAGATCAGTCACATGAAAAACAATAAGTACACCCCTACATTTCACTACATCTTCAAATCCATAAAATTAGAATCAGTTGTTCAAGATTGTGTGCCAGTGTTTAGAACCTGTCTTATTTATACCACTCTCATATCTAGTGTCTGGTGTTCCCTTTGTTATTGAGGTGTGTGGTGTCATCATGCCAATATCTAAAGAGATCTATAAGGCCTTCAGAAAAAAGGTTATGGATGCCTATGAGTTTGGCAAGGGATTTAAAAAGATCTCCAAATTATTTGAAATACATCATTCCACTGTAAGGAAAATCATCTACAAATGGCACAGATTACACACACCTGCTAATTTGTCCAGGACTGGCCATACTAGCAAATTCAGCAAATTCAGCCCAAGAACTGATGCAAAAATAAGTCTCCAAGAACCCCAAAATTGAATCACAGGATCTGCTAGTAAGTCTCGCAACTGTTGGTATCAAAGTGCATGCTTCTACAATCAGAAAGAGTTTGCACAAATTTGACCTGCATGGGAGGAGTGCCAGGAAAAAGCTTTGCAAGACTATAGCTTGCTAGTGAGCATATAGGCAAAGACCAGGCCTTTTGGAATAATGTGCTCTGGTCAGACTAATAAAAGATAGTAGTTTGGCCACAGTTACAGCAGACATGTTTGGTGCAGACCAAAGACAGTTTTTCAGGAGAAGCACCTCATACCAACCGTGAAGCACGGTGGTGGAAATGTTATAGTTTGGGGTTGCTTCTCTGCCTCAGGGACTGGACAGCTTGCATTCATCGATTCAACTATGAATTCTGCATCGTATCAAAGAGTGCTTGAAGATAATGTGAGGCCATCTGTCCGAACATTGAAGTTGAACTGAAAGTGGACCTTCCAACAGGATAATGATCCTAAGTGCACTAGCAAATCCACCAAGAAATGGCTCAAAAAGAAGAAATAGACGGTTATTGAATGGCCTAGTCAAAGCCCGGATTTGAATCCCATTGAAATGTTGTGGGGAGATTTGAAACGGGCCGTACATGCAAGAAACATCTTGCAACTGAAAGAATACTGCATGGAAGAGTGGTCAAAAATTCCAGCAAGCCGATGTCAGAGACTGGTGGACAATTATTCAAAATGCCTGCTAAAGGGGGCAATACTAGCTTCTGAGGCCATGGGTGTACTTACATTTTCCACAGAAGAATATCACATCTATTTATATTTCTGCTGAATAAATAATTGAAAAGCTAATTTTCCTTTTTGTTCAAGTATATCAACCTTATTATTAGGCACTGTTTCAAAGAGGATCAAATGTTTGCTCATCCAAATATGTCAAAAAAGCCAACAACCTAAAGAAAAGACAAACCTAAAAAATCGATTTCACTTTTAACTGGATTAGGCAAACAATGTTCTAGCTGAGAAATTGCTCATATAAGCTGGCTATATTAGGCTGAATACCAATCGGCTATTAAATATCAAGGAAAAACAAAGCATTCTCTTGAACCGCAATATATATTGTTGATTGTTTACCCTAATGGTAGCTCCATAATATGGAGCTGATCATTACTCTCTAAAGTTGTAAAACGGCCAAGAAAAATGAGTCTATTTTACAGAATTAGTTGGTCCCACTTGTGCAAACCCTCTTGAAGTTTTCATATTTGAAAAATGATAATGTCTCAAAACGCCTTGCTAAAACAAAATTCAAGAGTGGGTTCATGAACATCATATCAAGTCAAAATCCTCCTGTGGCCTTTCCAATCATCTGAACATAAACAAAACTATAAAGTTCTGGTGTATAGAATAGCGACTATATTCTTTGTTGATGAGCCTGGCACACAGCTGATACAGTGGAAACCAGCTATGTTTGTGTAATTACTGATGTCTAAATGTTTCACATACTGTGCTTTTTTTATTTGGTTCCTCAAATACATTTGGGTATTATAATTACCTTATTTATATCTAGCTTAATATTGCATACACCAATGCATATTTCATTTATATGCAGAGCTCAAACATGACTTTTCTATCTGGGACAGAATAACACGGCTGATTTAACCATCAAATGAATAGACTGACACATCAGGCATCAGAGTTCTCCCATCAGGCAGCGCTTTTGTTTTCACTGAAGCTTTCTTGTTCTTTCAGTTTATCTGGGTGATGCATTAGCCGTATGCTCACACCTGATATGGTCACAGTGTGTCTGCTGGGAGAAAAGGGGGTAAAAAAGGTCAGGCCTGCTCAATGCATTGAAATTAAGTTAACATTTTATCAATCCTACACGCAAGTAAATCTAACTTGACTGAATGACTAATCCCAAGCAATTACTATGAAACGATAATTCATGTCTCTGACGAAAATAGACATAATATGAAAACCAGTGATGTGATTACAGGTATTATAACTATTGTAACCGCATAAGCTGAAGAGAAAATACTCTTTGATAAGACTGCTCTTTCATTTTTTTTTTTAACAGTCCTTGGCCATGGTGCTTTTCTAAATCCTACAGCAGTGACTCCTTTCACTGATATGGTGGGAACTTTAATACATTATTATTATTACATCATAATAATAATTTACATTGCAAGTTGGTGTTCACTTCTGTCAGCTGATTAGAAAACCAAAATATATTTAACTATACTATACAAGGGCCGGAAAAGAACTGTGTAACAAAAGTGTTGTGAAAAATTAAGACTCTGTATGAAATTCTCAGTCACTGGCTTACATGTTTATGTGTTGGTTACTCATCATTACTCATCCATTTTTTGTAATTAAAAAGCGATCCTCTGTTTTCTGCTCTCAAGTAAACAAGGATGTCAGACTGCATTGCAAAGCCCAGCATCTTTATAAACTCCAGTTGCTTCTCTCTCAATTAGGCCACGAAAGGACGTCACTAGGAGACACTTAATTCTCTTGAAGTGGAGATGTTTCACAGCAATGCAGTCCAAAGTGTGCCAATCATACTCACTCTAACCTCATACACATGCACATATGGGCTTTTTTATCCCAAAAGTAGGCTAACATCTGCATACAGCCTGCAAACAACTCCTTATGTCTTATTTCTGTCAATCAGTTATGCAACCTAATTAAAAAACAGACACAGCCGTTAAAAATAAGAGATGCGAAAAGAAAACTAAAGCTTGTCTGCTGCCAGTGCCTGTGCTCCATAAAGGACAGCTATAATGCAGAGAAACTGTGTGATTTTTACAATTCAGCGCACTGTGACTGTGTGATCCTGCAGCAGTCTGCCAGTGCATCACTCAGCTGATCATAAAACTGCATAGGATTTACAGACTGAACTAGCTGCTTGAATTTCACTAGCTAGCTTGCTAACATATAAGCTTTACTTGAATGGGAAAGGGTACTCTACTGTACACCGATCAGCCATAACATTAAAACCATGGACAGGTGACGTGAAGAGCATTGATTATCTCATTGCAATGACACCTGTCAAGGGGTGGGATATATTATTCAGCAAGATCCAGTCAGTTCTCAAAGTTGATGTGTTGCAAGCAGGAAAAATGGGCAAGCGTAAGGATCTGAGTGACTTTGACAAGGGCCAAACTGTGATGGCTAGACAACTGGGACAGAGCATCTCCAAAATGACAGGTCTTGTGGGGTGTTCCTGGTATGCAGTGGTTAGTACCAACCAAAAGTGGGCCAAGGAAAGACAACTTGCTAAAAAAGTTAATGTTGGTTGTGATAGAAAGGTATCAGAACACAACATGCATTGCAGCTTGCTGCGTATGGGGCTGAGTAGCTGTATTAATGTCCATGCTTACCCCGTCCACCACCAAAGGCGTCTACAATGGGCACGTGAACATCAGAACTGAACCATGGAGCAATGGAAGAAGGTGGCCTGGTCTGATGAATCATGTTTTCTTTTACATCATGTGGACAACCAGGTATGCATGCGTCGCTTACCTGAGGAAGAGATGTCACTAGGATGCATTATGGGAAGAAGCCAAGCCGGCAGAGGCAATGTGATGCTCTGAGCAATGTTCTGCTGGGAAACCTTGGGTCCTGGCATTCATGTGGATGTTATTTTGACACGTATTTGAAACACTGCTGCAGACCAAGTACACCCGTTCATGGCAATGATCTTCCCTAATGGCAGTGGCCTCTTTCAGCAGGATATGCGCCCTGTAACATTTAAAAAATTGTTCAGGAATGGTTTGAGGAACATGACAAAGAGTTCAAGGTGTTGACTTGGCCTCCAAATTCCCCAGATCTCAATCTGTGGGAGCGTCTGTAGGATGTGCTGGACAAGCAAGTCTGATCCATGGAAACCCCACCTTGCAACTTAACAGGACTTTAAGGATGTGCTGCTAACGTGTTGGTGCCAAATCCCATAGCACACCTTCAGAGGTTTTGGGAGTCCATGCCTCGACGGGTCAGAGCTGTTTTTGTAGCACAAGGAGGACCTACACAATATTAGACAGGTGGTTTTAATGTTATGACTGATCAGTGTATTCTCACACGTTCAAAAGCGTGAAAAACATTGGAACTAGTTGGATGATGTTAGCATTCTAGTTAAAACACAGACCAAAGAACATTTCACAAATTCATCAAAAATAGCAAGAGCAAGCGGAAACCTTGAATGACTCTCACGCAAATTTGAACTACATAAATACACAGAAACGCACCAACCATGCACTGTTAGTGACTGTTTTGTTGACTTTTCTAACTACAGCACTTTACTTTAGAAATTAGCTGGCTATCATTCAGTAGCTTCACACCAAGTAACTTAATTAACTGTTCAGCAAGAGAGAGAAAAAAAATCTGAATCCATTTTATGTGTTTGTTTCACATATCTGAGCATTCATCATTGTTGCCAATTATTTTCAGCGGAAAGTAGCTAATGCATGCTCAAATAGTCACCAGATGAAATCACAGACTAAGACACATATTCATTCCATCATTGTGATCGTTTGTATACCAAACCGAATTACATGAAAAGACAGTTACAACCGAATTGAATTTTATCAGGTGAGAAAATGATGGATGAGAGAAATCAGATCAGAGGAATTATTTCCAATGGAAAGAAGTCATTTGCTCATAGCACCATCAACTACTGAACTATTTACGTATTTACAAAATACCATAATTTCTATTAAAGACACAATATACACAAAGGAACGGGTTACTGAACATAAGCCTGATCAAGTGCAACTCAATAAAGCTTTACCCAATGGTGGTGAGTCGCTCAAAAAGTCACCAGATTTGTCACTAGTCTCTTTTTTCAAAATAACATTCCTAAAAGCACACTAGTGTGAAAGTCACTCAGTTGGCAATGCTGGCTGGAGTATGACAAATACCTACAAAACTCCTGCCAATTCTGACCCAATGCCCCTGACAATAATGTTTTTTCCCCTCGTTTTTTTAACAAAGAAAATGCACTGTAGCTTAATAAAAGCAAACCATCTTAAAAGTAGAGGTACTGTCAACTGAAAAAGAAAGCCATATTTCTGGGAAAACTGCTAAATGCTAAAGCTAATCGGAAATCATTATGCTGCTTAGAAAGCTGAAAAGCCACAAAAACGTAGTTGGCATTTATAGTGTGCTTATTTTGGAATTTACCATTAGTGTGCAATTTCCACAAAACATGTAATTACATAGGTTTTACCAGAAAATAGCAAGCTTCCAAAAAGATGGTCACATTTTATGCTTATATGAAAACCCCCAAGCTAATAATTTAGCAACTGGTAATATTGTTTTTCAAAGTAAACCTCATTAGTCTGTAATATGCTAAATTATTCCAGATCAATGCAGAAATTACTAATTAAACCGTTCTTAAATACTTGGTGTCCACACCCTATTGATGGCTGTGTGTATCAGCTAGAAGGAGTGTATGGGATGGAGAGATGATCAGGCTTACAGTGGGAAATACATGAGTGAACTTTCTCTCATTTAATTGCAAATAATCTTTTGGAGTTTCCAGGCACATTTTTATATGTGTATATATATTTAATAGCCAAATGAAGGGTTATGTTAAATAGTTTGACACCCCAAACTGGCAAATGAGCAGAGACTCAAAATTCATGAGTACATAATTGACCTCACAGAAATGTAATATATTTTCTGAGGCTATCGTTGCACAAAGCATTTATTAATCTACCATTAATTCCCACTGATGACAACGGCAAGAGCAGGGCTTTTAGACTATTGAGCTACAGGGCTGTGTGTGTCAGAATGGCAAAGGGATTACTGTGATAATGTGCTCTTCTCGTTTCTGACTGCCTCAGAAATGCTTTATTAGATGGCCTTAATTATGCCAAAGTTAGGATTTTCAATGCATTATTCCCTAATGATAAAAATGACTGCAATTTCAGCAACTCATTTCTGTGCTGAATTATGGCAGTCTGAACCCTCACTAAAGGACAGATATAATGCAAAAAAAAACAACCCTTGAGGTTCATTACTACTCAGAAAGGCAGTGTCTTTTCTCCTGCACCAAAGCGGAAGGTGTGCGGAAAGAACCGAGTCCAAGTTTAAACACTGAAGTGAATTATTTCACAAATTATGGATGATGAGTTTCAGTGCATGTCCTAGATGCGGTAGAATGTGAATTCCCCGCAGTCTGCATACAGAGCAATGGCCTACACATAGAGAATGCACGAGTAGTGTAATGGAGTTGATAGTATGGAGTAATGCTGCCCCCATCTGTTAGCTCTGTGAGCTTGTCATTTCTCACTTTGAAAACACACCTAAATGAGGGCTTTCCTCTCCTCAACACGCACAATTCTACACAATTTAGTGGTGTTTTTTTTTTTTTTTTTTTGTTCTTTCAGCTTTTCATATTTGACATTGATTCATGTGTCTTAACTTGGGGATTGGTAATGCAATACAGAATAAATCTACTTTAGGACTAATTACGACATAACTGCATAATATGTGCATGGAAGCATGGGAAACCCCTTCACTTGGTCGTATTTCAACATTTGCTACTATACAGGCCTACAATTCTGAAACCTACAGGCTACATTTACATTTGTAACTTAATCTACTTATGGAGAAAACATCATTACTGCCAAATTTGAAAGAATTAGAACTTTTCAACGGGCAACAAGTTATCACTTTGATTATCAACATTATCCACGTTAATCTCCCTGTCATTGCCTGAGATAAAAGTCACTTAAATCATTTAAGCACAATGACTGACTGATCTAAATTTCTCGTTATTAATGTCTTATTAGGCCATTTAAACGTTTTATTGGCCAACATCCAGACAGTGTGGGTAAGAGGTCTTCTGTTTTGACAATATCATAATTTTTGGCTGTTTTCCAGAATTTAGCCAAAGTGGCATCCAAAGGGTTTCCAAAGCAGGCCTGTTTAGGCCACACCCACTTCTGGTTTAAATCTGAACACAGATATAGATATAGAAAGTGGCCTTTTGTTGCACCCCTAGTCTATAGGTAAGTGGGTTTTAGAGCAGGTGAATTCTGGACTGTACTGCACAGGGAACTATTACAAGGTTTTGATTTACAGACTGGGGGATTTGGCTGGACATCAGTGATGCAGTCAGTGTGAATATTGAATCCCCTTGGAGTTGTGGAGTTGGAGTAATGAATTATTAACTAAAATTTCTGCTGCACTGCTTTTTCCGTCCAGGTTTATTGCACCATTTGGAGTACAGTGATGAATGCACCACTTTATATAGACTAGTTCTTTTTGTTTGTTTTAGTGTACATTTAGTGTAAGCAGATAGAGAGGCAGATTTCGATCATTACTGTGACACAACCAGAGGAGTTAAAGTAACCAAATTCTTTACTCAAGTAAAATTGAGATTACTCATTTACATAAATCCTCTGGTAAAAGTTGATATACAGCTTTAAAATCTTCTCTAAACAAAATGATTTTAGTTAGTGATAATAAAATGATGATAAAAAGATGATAAATTAGATAAAATTCAGGATGTTAGGATCTCCTTGAAGCTGTCTGATCCTAATGGCACCTTATAGCTTCTAAGTAACAGACTTAATGAACATTATCAAAGTGCTTTTACCATCTCTATATGCATTCTTAAAGATCACTGTAACCCATATTCAGCTACACATAACTTAAAAGATCAAATAGAGGTCCCAGGCCTGATATAGTCCACCTGCATAATATGCATAATTATTTGTTTTTCCTGTTCTTGCATAGTCAATCCAATAATTCAGCTAATCAACAGCCCTTACTGAGTTGAGGTGGGCATGTTAGATAAGGGAAAGTACTAAAACATGCAGTGCAGGGGTTCTCCAAAACACAAACCTTTTTCTTTGCTCTCCACTAGAGGGAGACAGTGACTTGGTCTTAAGTTAACACTCATCTGAATGTCTCTAACAATGACTACAGTATGACCTTTTATTACCTCTTTAGTCAAATATACTGTACCTGTAATAACATATGTTCCTGTACTCTTTTCTATATTCGACTGGTGTTTCACTTTCAGTGTCTATACACATCCAACCCCATTACTCACTAACTATAGTACAACCCCAATTCTGAAAAAGTTGGGACAGAAAATGCTAATAAAAACAAAGAGGAGTGATTTGTAAATGTAATTTGAGTTGTATTTGAACAAAAAACGTATAAAGACAAGGTATTTGATGTTTTACCTGATCAACTGCATAGTTTTATTATTTTGTTTCTTAGATTTAAGGTTGATTTTGAAATTGATGCATACAACACATTCCAAAAAAGGTGGGACGGGGTAATTTAGGACTAATAGCGATGTGACAAGTTGAAATAAGATGGTAATGTGAAACAGGTGAGGCAATCTTCTAATCATAGTATATGAGGAGCCTCCAAAAAAGGCCCAGTCCTTCAAGAGCAAGGATGGGTCGAGGCTCGCCAATCTGCCAACAGATACGTCAGCAAATAATCCAACACTTTTAGAACAACATTTTTGGGCATTTCACCTTCTACAGTGCACAATATAAGTAAAGGATTCAAGAAATCTGGTCAAATCTCGGTCCGTAAAGGGCAAGGCCAAAAACTTCTGAATGCGCGTGATCTCCGATCCCTCAGACTTCACTGTCTTAAAAACATGAGTAATGTCTGTAATGGATATCCTGACATGGGCTCAGTAATACTTTGGTAAACCTATGTGAGTCAACACCATTTGCCGCTGCAACCACAGATGTAAATTAAGGCTTTACTATGCAAAGCAGAAGCCATACATCAACACTGTCCAGAAGCACCGCCAACTTCTCTGGGCTCGGGCTGATGTGAGATGGACAGTAACACAGTGGAATCGTGTTTTGTGGTCCGACGAGTCGACATTTCAAATAGTTTTTGGACAAAACAGCCGCCGTGCTCTCCGGGCCAAAGAGGAAAAGGACCATCCAAGCTGTTATCAGCATCAGGTCCAAAAGCCAGCGTCTGTCATAGTATGGGGGTGTGTCAGTGTCCATGGCATGGATAACTTGCACATCTGTGAGGACATCATTAATGCAGAAAGATATGTACATATTTTGGAGCAACATATGCTGCCATCCAGAGCAGAACAACACCAAACCACATTCTGCCTGGATTACAAGCGCATGGTTGCATAAGCAGAGACTGTGGTTGCTAGCATGGCCTGCCTGCAGTCCTGACCTGTCTCCGATTACGAACGTGTGGCGCATTATGAAGCACAAAATAAGGCAACGAAGGCCCTGTACAGTTGCCAGCTGAAGAAATGCATAATAGATGAATGGGAGAAAATCCTGCTTGCTAAGCTTAACCAACTGGTGTCTTCACTCAGCGACCAAACGCTTAATAAGTGTTATTAAAAGAAAAGCTGATGGTACACAGTGATAAACAGTCGACTGTCCCTTGCAGTCATCAGATTTGAAATGAGTGTAGATTTTCAAAAATAAATAAAATTCACAAACTAAAACATCAACTAATGTGTTAAAAATGTGTTTTCAATATAGTACAGGGTGAATTGAATTTTCAATTCACTCTTTTTGTTTGTTTTTTTTGCATTATACATACTGTCCCAACTTTTTCGGAATCGGGGTTGTATTTGTTGTGGGTCAGATGAGGGGTCTGACTGTTTAAAAGAAATTGAAAAAAGGAAGGGAATGTTTGTATTGTTTTATTGTGCTGTTTTCGGCATCTTCAAATAAAAATCATTTAAAGTGACCCCATGCATTCTGCCTGTTGTTCTTTACATAGTGAGTAGCCTAGGCCCAGTTGTTCAAAAAGTTTCATCCGGATCAGAATGGGGTCACTTTAAGTGTTTTTATTTGGAGAGACAATAAACAGCACAATAAAACAATACAAACCCTTCCTTTTTCAATTTATTTTAAACAGTCAGACCCCTCATCTGACCTGCAACAAATAAATACAAACAAACAAATATACATTATTCACAGATACATTGCGAATATTTTGAACACAAGTTTTAAATCATAAAAAGTCTAAATGTCCAACAGTTAACAAAATAAGAACGTTCAGAGTTCATGTGTGGAGAGCAAAAAGGGATGCAGTTGTTAGAAACTACTTTTGACTGGTTCGTCTCTGATGATTGTGTCATTGTAATTAATATACAGTGACAAGTGACAGATAAAATGAAATATATTATTTTTGGTTGATATTGACAGCTGTTTGAGGGATTATTTATGGGGACCAAATCTTTTTTCTTTTTTACTTTACTGTAATGTAGGCTTAATTGGTAGCCTAATGTATACTTTATCCTCTTTATCACTGTAACGGTTAAACAAATCAAGTGCAAAATATAAATACATGTATATACTACATGATACAAATGTTGTATTATTTGACCAGTTTGAAAGTTTTATTACGTTTTGTTCCTCCCTGAATCCCCCCCCAGGTTTCACAGTCCTACTAAAACGTTTTGAACAAAACATACTGGAGATTTGATCCAGATCAAAAGCAAGATTGGATTACATGATCTAATCTGATTTCAGAATCCTTTTTTTTTCTTTTGAACAAAACATTTTCAAGATTAGATCCAATCCGATATCCGAAATCCAATCAAATTACTTTGATGTGAACCACTGGGCCCTACATTATGATATGTAGGTCCCATTTAGTGCACTGGTAATCCGGATTTGGTAATCTTGAAAAGTTCGTATCTGGATCAGGGTGATCCAATCCAATGTTGCTTTGAAAAACCAACACAAAAGTAAGATGGTTTACCTGATCCTGAATAGCAAAACATGGGATTACCAAATCCAGATCATTATGATCCAGATTAAATGTTTTGAACAACTGGGCCCTTGTGGCAGGTGTGTGTGTACTGTGCTGCTAGTGTGCAGTGCTCTCTGTGCTCTCCCAGTAGGTGAGGCAATTTGTCAGGGTCTGAGAGGCAGCGAAAGTTGGGGATGATTTTGTTCATTTTGGTGAAGAAATCAGTTTGAATGTGATTATATTTAGTGCTTTCACTGAGGAAGTGCAGTTCTGTCTCTATTTTATTTAGTGTGCACTGTTGGCACAGTCTCTTCTCTCGGGGCAGCCAGGACTGTCTGTGTCGGCCCTTCTCGATGGCCAAGTAGTGCTCGCTGAATCTGTACTTGATCAAGGTGTTTCTCAGTTTTTGATAGTCACCATGCTCAGATAATCTGCCGATTATTGAAGGGAATTCCGACTCTTTTCATGGAGTCAGATCATTTCACTCAACTCGCCAATAAGAGCTGACTTCCAAACAGCTCGGTGCTATTTATGCTACATCTAAACCAGACAAATATTTTGATATTCTGATATTTTGATCTACTTACCATAACTATTATTTAATGAAATCTTACTCTAATCTAATTAACATTCAATCATTAATCTGCATTGTACTTATTTCTATAAATTAAATAATTCTAAAATACACATTGACTATTAATCCCTGTTAATCGATGTTATTTTGGCTGCTCAGATGTTGTAAAGATTCAGTTTCTCTGCAACAAGAGTAATGCAATTGCTTACATCTTTTTAAAAAATGTAAAAAAAAATATATACGGCTCATGTTCACCTAACAAACGTGACTCAAAGAACTGACTCGTTCATGCGAACGACACACCATTAGAGCCAATATCAAAATCTTTCGACATGGCTCATAGGAAGCTCTGTGTTCTATCTGAAATGTTGCTTTGGCATACACAAAACTGAACACATAGTCTTCTTTTTAATCTTAATATCTTTATAAGGGTCAAAAAACGGTCTGCCTCATAAACCTACATACCTAAATACCAAATTTACACCACCACAAACACACTGAAAGTTTGTAGCATGAGGCTAACGTACTCAAAATATCTACTCATTATAGAACTCATTATAGCTAACGTATCACCAAGTATCACTGAAGACTGTCTGAAGCGGGTTGAGTTTAACTCTGTCTATAAGAAACAGAAACTTTTACATGTTTCACCGTGCCTTAAATGTTTCCATTTGGCTGCAGTCAGCTCAACTCGGCCTCCATCACCACACACAGGTGTCTGACCTTGGGAATTCTTATCATATGAATCATGTGGCTCGGCTCACCAATAAGAGCCGACTCGTTCGTTTGCAAACGGGTCATTGACCTTTTATTTATTTATTTATTTATTTATTGGGTGATCTTTTCACAAGCAGTTGACAAATTATGATGAAATCGTTTCATAAAATCTTACTCTAGCTTCTAATTAACAAAATAAAGTAGGCTATTTTATGATGCAATTTATAAAATCAATTTAAATAATTGGTAATTGGTTAAATAATTGGTATTGTGTCTGCTGTGTCTGTGATTCATTACAAAGATTCATCCGGGATGATCCTCCCGGTCTTACTAACTTATTCACATAACTGAAACACACGTCTCAGCAGTCACGCTGAAGGACAGCTCAGATGTCTAAAAGAGGTTTCATGAAAGCATTACATTACACTGCTTAAGTAATAACTTTGCCCACATCTATAGGCCTATAATGACTACTGCTTTCATACACAGGTAATTTTTCAGATTCCAGTTTGTCTACCATGTGATTGAGATAATTTCTTTAGCCACCTTTAGTTTTAATTTTTCCAGACAGCTTGGATAAAATGTAGTTGTTGTTGTTGTTGTTTTGTTTTTTAAAATTAATATAAAATATTGAAAATAAATGTTAAGTGAGTGATCCTGAAAGTAGAAATGGATCAATTACACCCAAATGTTTAAATGATTAAACAAATAATTATGATAAATATATAAATATATAATGATTATCCAAATAATTATCTTGTTTATTTTGTAAACAATAATTAAGCAAATATAGGTCTAATAATTCCACATAGGTTCATTTATTCTGACTTCTTCTAACTTTGTCTTTTTTTTTTTTTTTTTTAAACAATTATGAAGTAAATACTGCTAAATGTATTATTACACTCAGAAAAAGGGGCAAATATAAAACTCTTCAGTTCGTTGATTGTCCCTCTAAAGAACCATTAAAGGTTCTATGTAGAACCCTACAGCAGTGTTTCCCAATCATAAATGGCTCCAAGCTAGAACCCTTTAGGAAGCTATAAAACCTTTAATTATGCAAAGAACACTTAAAACTGTAGGATTGTTGATATCTATTTATGCAAAAATATCTACATATCTACAAGGCACTGTGTTATCCCACCCTTAACATGCCCCTGTATGATATAAATATGACAGCCAAATCTTGTTAAATTTGACGTGTATGTGTAGCAAATATTGTTATATTTGTATTTACTTGTAATTTACTTTTGCTAATAAACACCTCATCCTTTTTAGGTGCTTATATACTTAACGTAGTTATTTAACATGCACATATTGTTAGTTTACCAGAGGAGGGCAGTAATGTAAAGATGTGCTGCAGTTTCACTCACATTAGCACATGCAAACGCAAGTAATTCAATCCAAGCAATTAAGAGTTTTGACTTTGCACCCTGCTATTAGTCGCTTTGTACGCGATGTGCTTGTGCTTAATGTGTTGTTTATTTGTTAAGTCAATGAAAAAGCCATTAGAGTGTCTACAAGCTAAAATACACCCAAGCATCCTATGGAAAGTAATTATATATTTGACAAGAAATATAAATTGTTTTAACGTTTATTTATTTATTTATTTATTTATTTTTGTCCCCTGACTGTTTCCTCATTTGGCTGTACATGTGTCTAAAATTGTTTTAAGAGAGGAGTGCCCTGCACGAATAATTCAGCTTTTGATTAAGAAATTTGATTTTAAGCTACATCTATTTTTCAGTAATTACCAGTTAATGAACAAGTTTGCTTTTCAATAAAACAACAACAACAACAACAACAAAAAACCAGCTGGATGTGTACAAAATTTGGTTTCTTGTTAAAAAGTACAGTATAGACATATAATTTTAATTTTATTTATTTATTTATTTGCTTTCTGTCATATTTTATTAAACATTTCTATTTTTATTTATAAATACTATATATTCCTACTACTAGGTTACTGCAAAAACGAAAGAAAATCAGAAGTAAAAAAGTAGCTCCTTTAACATGCATATCACCCGCAGGATCTCGACGCCGGGTTGATGAAGGCCATCAGAGTGAGGTGAGTGTGGGAGGTGTCCTCATTCACAAATTCATTCATTTACCCTTCTTACCAACCTGCTTAAATACCCCTCCCCGGAGACCTCTTACAGCATTAGTACAGTGAAGCCCCAGCAGAGAGACACACACTACAAACCCGGCACGCTTCATGTTTCTCGAAGGAGAGCGGATTATGAGCGCCTTCGGGCAGCAGCCGTCGCCGCAGCAGCTGAGCCCGGTGGCCAACCCGAGCGCGCAGGACGTGTTGGACATGGCCGCCTACTGCGACAACCTGAGCGCCTACCACCACCACCATCACCATCAACAACAGCAGAGCGCACACCACCCATCACCCAGATCTTCTGTGCATGCTCCGGCCTACGGCCTGGCTGAGTACGCAGCTCCCGGTGCTAACCCGTACCTGTGGCTAAACGGGCCGAGCATCGGCACCGCTTCCTCTCCGTACCTTCCAGGAGGCGCGAACGGGGCCTCCACTTACATGCAGCCTGGTTATGGAGCGAATCAGCGGCAGTTCCTGGCACCTCCAGCCGGGTTCCACGGGACCGACCTCTCATGGCTGGCCGTCCCGGGACAACAGGACCTTTTCAAGATGGTTCGACCTCCATACTCGTACTCCGCCCTGATTGCCATGGCAATCCAGAACGCACAGGGCAAGAAACTCACACTCAGCCAGATCTACCAGTATGTCTCTGATAACTTCCCGTTTTACAAAAAGAGCAAAGCAGGCTGGCAGAACTCCATCAGGCACAACCTCTCGCTTAATGACTGCTTTAAGAAGGTCGCGCGTGACGAGGACGATCCCGGTAAGTCAATTGGTAATGAGTTTAATTTCCTGGGAAATGTGTTCTCACTGACAGTTTAAACATTTTAATTCTGCCTTTGCCTACATTATGAATGGGGCAGTTCATGGGGAATGTGCTGAATGCATTTTAGTTAAATTATTAATCAAATATCATGAAATGTCAAAACTATATTTAAGATGTACTGGGATGCTAAACGCTGCATCTGTCTTCCAGGCAAGGGCAATTACTGGACTCTGGACCCGAACTGTGAGAAAATGTTTGACAACGGTAACTTCAGGAGGAAGAGGAAAAGACGAGTGGATGCGGTGAAAACGGAGGACGCGAGCGCACTTAAACTGGCGGACACGGCGAATCTGCCGGGGGTCGTGCAGCGTTCCCCGAGCCCGAGCGAGCCCAAATCCTCACCAGAACCCAGCCCGTGTTTTAACACGTTTGCCAGCACCATGAACTCGGTGATGGCAGGAAGCGGTGACGGGATGAGGGCGCGGGACACCGGCGCGCTGCTGGCGGATTTAACGCGTGCCCGGGAGGGTGTGTCGCCCCTGAGCTCCTACTGCCCCGGAGAGACAGCGCCTCCGTGCGACCCGGCCCACATGAGCCACAGACTGAGTTACTACACCCCCGGCTTCGGCAACCACTTCAGCGTGAACAATTTAATTTACAACCGAGAGGGAACCGAGGTTTAGGCTGGACTTGGATAGACAGAATAGGATCTAACTGCGCTCTGTGAGCGCACACCTCATCTTTTCACCTTTATTTGTGCTTTGTTTGTTTTTTGACACAGTACCAAACCAATTGCACTGTCAAGTTCTGTAAATATGTATATACACAGTAAACTTTCCTATATTCCAGTTGATTTGTCAGGCTTGATGCTATTGCATCTATCGCAAAGAAATTAAAATAATAACCCGCTTTGCATGGACATCACCTGCACGGTTCCTAAGGCTAAATGTGGAGCTTTTACTCAGCAGGAAGCTAGGATAAGAATGTTACTGTGTATGCAACATGGTTATTGAAAAACTATTTTTCGTATTATACCCATGTTTCAGTAAGCATGCTGCATCATGTTCATGGTCCACATTGTCAAATTTGTAGAAAATTTTGTTTACTTTTTGCAGACAGATATCGATGTATAGTTTATTTAATTAATGCGTTCGTATTTTGTAAATTATGTTGTAAATAAACTGTGTACAACATGTTTGGTAGTGCATTATTATTATTATTATTATTATTATTATTATTATTATTATTATTATTATTATTATTGCATGATGTGGTGGCTTTTGGTACATTTATATATTTTGTTTATTCTGACCAAACTACATACCTACACACTGTTTTTTTGTTGCACAGGGCATTATATACACAAGTTAAAAAAGTACATAAAAAGTAATAATAATAATAATAATAACAACAGTAGTAGTAGTAGTAGTAGTAGTAGTAGAAGTGAATTAAAACTGGTTACAAACGTTTACAGACACAGGCACACACACACACACACACACAGTATTTGTTCCCTCAGTATATAAGTGGGTGTTTGGAACTTACATTTACTTTACCATTTTTCTTTCCTTCTTATTTTCGTATATTCTGACGTCACCCTACATGCATATTTTAGTCCGTGCCCTCTTAGAAAAGCCTGACCCATTCCAGCAGCACATCATGTACAGCAACTCCATCGAGCTGACATTTTTTTCCTATGAAGTATTTAGTGTTTAATCGAGCACTGGAGTGAACGCGCGTCCCCGCTGCGCGCTCCTCTAATTACGCACTGCTTCGAGCTCGAACCCTTGAACTCTTCTCTATCCTGTAGCAGTGATTCCCCACTCTCATGAAGCGTGTATTACCTGTGTAGTGTTCAAGCAAGTGCATTAGGTGATGGTCTACATATTGTCATGACTCGGTGATAGCAAGAATCCCTTGCAGTTCCCTTTATTTAACTCATGTCCCGTCGATAACAGTAGATAAGCCTTAGCCATTTTCCGCTTGTCACTTCGCATCGAGCTGATTTCAACGAGTTCAAGAGTTCAGCCGGGCGCTTTTATTTATACTCGGCTTATTTAACGGTGGATGAAAAATTTGTCTTTTCATCCAGATCATCTGTCTCTCATCCTCTCTTTCTCCAGGATGATTTTACTGCCCACAGCTGTTTCCTTTTATTTACCCGAATCGGGCGTTTCATCACTCTGTTAACTCCGAAGCTGCTCAGGAGTGTGTGAGAAAGTGGGCTGATGTACAGTGGAGATGTTTCATCTCTGATCTGTATTATGGCTGTGAGTGGGCATGTTTGCGGGCATCCCATCGATCTGACCCCGACACAACAGACATTCTGTTCCAGGTCGAGCTCAGGAAAATGATTTTCCCAATGGACATATCTAACTTGCCCACGTGCTTACTCCTGTGCCATTTAGAAGCACTGCAGCACTCCATATCCGATATCACAACAAGTAAACACAAGAAAACACATTTAACTGGAACATAATGGAGCAAAGTGTGGAACAAAACTGAAATTAACAGGAGGAGGGATTTTATTGAAGCACAGGCAACCCGTGACCTTTCATATGGCCTGCTACTGACTAACCAATTAATTTAAAGAAAATGTACAGTTAAAAAAACAGTTAACATTTTCTGTGAATGGTCTTACTATTAGTTGGTTTCTGCCAATTTGCTTTTCAATTCCCTTTTGTGTTAACTGTGTATTATTTCCTATATCCGAAACTGTATAATTAACCAGGCACGTGCAGCAGCTTGGACAACATACTTACATTTATTCATTATGCAGACGTTCTTCCATTTTATTCCACTCCACTAACAAGGGAAGATGCTGAAGTAGCCGACATGCAAATGCTGAAGAGCCAACTATCCACTAGTTTGTCAGAAATAAGTGAAATATAGCTTCCTCTTGCACTTAATGTATGTGATTAGTGGCATTCTTCAACTACACTTTTCCACTTACACTGATTTTGTGAGTGGAAAACTACATGAAAAACTACAATGGAAAAAAAAGGTTGATTATAATTACAATGACTTATTCACGACCTGTGCTATAAATTACATTAAACACTGCACATGTATTGTCCTTTGTTACATAAATATAAGTAAAAACTATTTAGCAGAAGCTATAAAACTGTGAAATCTGTTATGCTGTGGAGTGTAAAGGGGAAAATACAATAAAGATTTGGTATATATATCATTGAGATTTTCTTTTCATTTTTTTTAATT
>JANDJT010000032.1:5952789-5966885 GCA_024331685.1 Stegophilus panzeri
ATTATTATTATTATTATTATTATTATTATTATTATTATTATTATTATTATTATTATGATGATGATGATGATGATGATTATTATTTATTATTATTACAAAAAAGCTTAAAAGCAGTTTTCTGCAACTGTTGCTGCAGTGTTCTTCAAGGGTTCTTTGAACCAATGGTTCTCAAAGTTGGATCCGGGTACCCCCTGAGGTCCATAAAGCATAGCTAGTGTGTCGGTGTTTGATTTATTTTGTTACACTTCTGGAAATCCAAAATCCACCATTATCAAAGCTGTAATATTATTATATTAGCCTCTTTGAATTACCAATTTAATTGGATGGGTTTAATGCAGACCTCAATAACTCCAAAACAAGTCAGTGTAGACCTAATTTGTTCTGTTGGTGGAAAGTCCAGGAATTAAAAGCTCTATAGCTTCAGTAAATACCAAGAATATTATTGTACAAATTTAAATATTAATATTAATATTTGACTACTTGGATTATGTTCACAAAATAAATTTGTGCTGAGAGGATCCTCAAAAAAGGCTTCTTTGCTTCCAAAAGAGGTTCTACAAAGGTGAGTCAAATTAAAACTGACATAAATTAGAAATTAATAGATTTTTTTCTAGCGTAATCTGAACAAGCACTGGAACATGAAACAAAAAGAAGATTATATGAAAAAAGATATACATTTGTTCACACCTATTCGCAATAAACAGTGCAAAATAACAAAATATAACTCATCTTCATATCCATTCTTATAGGGAAAAATTCTGTTATAGGCTTCTACATAAAACCTTAAAGGGTTTCCTCAAAGGGATAACTGAAGAATTTCCTAAGAACATCTGAGCTGAATCTACTTGTATGTTGACTATTTGACTTCTTGGTATGACTAACACTGTGAATCCCCCCTGCAGAGATGCTCTCCACCAAACCATTAAGTACTTATAATGGATCAATCTGGGAATACTGTGCATTCACTTATCGATATCCAAAATCGACAACATTATTTGTTTTACCTCCAACCAGAATATAGAGTTTTATTTATTTATTTATTTTAAACAGATTCACATTTAGAGAAAAATAATATTTCTTTAAAACGGTCAGATCATTGAACACTAAAATAAACTGACATTTTTATTAACTCACCCCTGCTTGTTTTTTTCTCTTTTATTGTTAGTGCCCCTCCCTTGCTAAATGGAGTAATTATCCCTGTCATTACCCTGCCCTTTTTGCCCCTGAACCAACTCAAAGAGAGGTGTCAATATCTCATCATTATGCTAATGGTACTAGCCGCCTACACTTTAAGCTCAATTGAGAGGCGGTGGAGGGTGTGTTAGGGAGTGTGTGTGCATGCATGAGGGCTGTGGCTCTCCAGATAGTCTGCCTGTCTGCTCCCAGCATGCTCTCTGCTCAATGTGTCTCCGGCCTGATGGGCCAGGGCATGTCTGCAGAGAAAGAGACAGACACAGGTCTGGCCCAGAGGCATGTCCCAACCCACCCCCTGAATACTGGACTGATCCAGCTTCAGATGATCATGAGATGATTGAGTGGGTGAAGACTGACTCTGGAATCAGAATCTGCATGCCAATGGTCACTGGATTCTACAGGTTCGAACCCCCTTTAAGCTTTGTTAATTAACAAAGCTATATGAGGTGGGATTGTAATGTTTTAAACTCACTGAAAATGTGTAAGAATACACACACTTGGCTGAGAGGTTAAGAAACGTTAAAGTTAAGAACATTAGAGTGAAGAAAGGCTTGCACAAGACCAGTTTGATAAATATTTTATTACTGCTCAGTGAGAAACAATGTCAAACATCTTGAACCATATATTGAACTAAATCAATGTAAAACAATATATCAAATCTCATTGATCCTCAGTAGTAGATCCTCAGGACCTATTATAAAGTCTGGACCTTAGCTGAAAGTGCTTTCCCTATACACAGTAGCCTATGTTACACAGCTATCAGTGTTTTACAACCATGTCAAGCTGACACACTCTTTGTAAAGATGTCAAAAGGATAAGCTGTTAAGAAAGAAAGGTATGCAAATGTGCAGGACCGCATCAGCTCATTGTGATATGCGTTGGTCCTGAAGTAGGTCTAGTGTGGACATGTCAACAAAGGAATCCCACACTGTGAATAGAGAATGAACGTGCTTGAATACTATTTGTTGAACTAATACCAACTGTTGTTTTTTTTTTTGTCAGACACTGCTTCATTCTCTCCATGTTGCTGTCATATTAAGGGAAATTTGACAATGTTAGCCTCAATGTTGATTTGCTTGTCCAGAAAGTCAGACTGCTTGTACAAATGGGATGGTTTGAACTTCTGTAATAATAGGAGTATAAATAGAGTATTCAAATACCCTCCTCTCCTTATGTTCTGCTGTATCTTCTCTAAGGGCTGTTAGGATGCACAGATTTCAGGGATGAACTCAGTTCACAGTTCACAGAGGGTGGTACAGGGCCAAGTCTGCATGGAATGAAGAATCTGAGCCAGGGCAACATCAATCTCTCTGTCTAATAAATTTAATGAGAATGAATATGGAGCTGTGTACTTGTAATGTCCCAGAATAGTAGGAGGTCATAGTAATAGCTCAATTTCTCCAGCTCTCTCATTAGGACGATCCTGGAGGTCTGCATCGCCACTGTACATGCACACACACACAAGTACACACACATGCTGTGCAATCTTCTCCGTCACATATTACTGACCCCATCTGAGACAGTCACAGTCAGCTTTAATAAAGAGAGCAATCGTTAGACAATTATAGTTAATGAAACAGGCAGCTGTGGACATTCCCTTATGTATAAAGTTATTATCTCGCCCATCTATGAAGCATCTTACTGTGTCACATATTAACATGATAAGGGTCAGGGAAAATACAGGGTAAGGATGAAGCAATGTTAGTATGAGTGGCAGGGAGATCATGATGGTCTTCTGAGGACCTTTACTTCTGAGGACTCATTATTTTAA
Source organism: Stegophilus panzeri (assembly GCA_024331685.1). Classification (NCBI taxonomy): domain Eukaryota; kingdom Metazoa; phylum Chordata; class Actinopteri; order Siluriformes; family Trichomycteridae; genus Stegophilus; species Stegophilus panzeri. The sequence continues at coordinate 5,955,755 of JANDJT010000032.1, forward strand.
TATAATAAACTTGTCATTGCCAAAGGACCACCATGTGGGTGACTCACCCTAATCAGACACTAAGACATGTTTTGCAACTGATGAACTTAAAAGTGACAACAGACTTGAGTTTTTATTTCAAGCAAAAACTCAGAGCTATAATGGTGCGTTGGGAATAAGATAGGAAATTCAGTCTCTTGCCTCATCATGACCCTCACCAGGAGAAAAGGTAGAAAACAGAATCTCCTTTAGTAATTCGGTCTTTTTATTTGCCTAAAAATCTTAAATTAATTGAGTGTAATATTCTTGGATTAGATTAGACTGGCGTCAAAGAAGATAAGCATGAATCAGCTCTTCTGTAAGAAGATGCTGAAGGAGCAAGTGAAAGAAAGCGTGAATTGTTTTGAGGTAACTATCTCTATTTCACTCCCTCCTCTCCTCTCCTTCAAAAAGGGACTCTCTGAATGTTTTAGTGTCGATTCTGACACCATGCCAAGCTTATGCCAGTTTATAGTAAAGACAGTATTGTGTGAAGTAAAAGAACCTGCGGTGCCAGACAATACCTGATTTACTCTGACGCCTTTGCACAAGGCCAGATCATATAACTAGAAATTTACTGACAAAGCCAGAGATGATCTTATTGAATAGAATAGCTGCTTAACTCTTTGAGCAGAGAAATTTGAAGCTGAAGACAACAGGACAGGCTCCAGTAGATGTTTTTTCAGTGATATTTGACCAAATAGATGAAGGCTTGAGGATTATTAAGTGGTTAAACAAGTATTGGTTGTAGATCATCATCTTAGAATACATCGCATGCAAGCACTGTAATGACAAAAACAATAATTATGAATATTATGATCAATGGTAAAATCACAAATATTTATGACCTTCGTGTAGCCTATTAATTCAACTAAGACTATTAATTCAAATTATCCAGTTCTTAGTTACATTCGGTTTATCTTTTAAAAGGTGACTAGGCAGCTTTTTTGGTCCACTTTCAGTGAACTTGTGCCCTCTGTGTCCTCATATTTATTCTCTTGCCTGACAGAAGTGGAACCTAATGTGGTCTTCTACTGTTGTAGGCCATCCTCCTCAAGTTTGTGCATTCTGAGATGCTTTTCTGCTCACCATGGGTGTATAGAGTGGTTATTTGAGTTCCTGTTAACTTTAGATCTTTCTTATCAACAGAATGTTTCCACCCACAGAACTGCAGCTCACTGAATGTTTTTTCCCCATTATTCTGTGTAAACTCTAGAGACTGTTGTGCCTGAAAATTCCAGATCAGCAGTTTCTGAAACACTCAATCCAGACCATCTGGCACCAACAACCATGCCAAGGTGAAAGTCACTAAGATTACATTTTCCCTATTCTGATGTTTGATGTGAATGTTAACTGAAACTAACATTGTATCTGTATCTGCATGATTTTGTGCTTTGTGCTGCTGCAGCATGATTGGCTGATTGAAAAACTGCATGAATGGTGGTGGGGTGTTGGTGGTGGGGGGGGTGTCATAATTTATGACAGGCCATTCTTGGGCCATTAAAGCTACCTTGATTCAGATGTGAGACTCAGCTAGACTGTTTATCCTCACTATTTATTTTTAATGATACTGGCAGTATTTATTTTTATTGATCAGTGTTTAGTTGTACTCAATTGCAGAGATGGTGTCTGTGAAACAAAACCTCTTAATATCTCTTAATGCAATTATAAATCAGTAAAATATAAATCTATAACCCATTTCAGTACTATTTAAAAAAAAAGTTTGGTGCTGTTACAAGCTTCTAATATAAAGAGAAAATAGGCACACAGTAGGTCTTGTGAATCAGCACAGATTGTATGTATTTTTATTTATTCATTTTATTTATTATTATTATTATTATTATTATTATTATTATTATTACCATTTGTGCATTTACTTACCTGACTCTAAAATAGATTTTATAGTCAAAGCCCCAACATTATAGTCTTTAAATCATATTATTGATTTTAATTCTATACAACTGTGATTTCTAAATATAATTATTGCTGAGTATAGCTGAGTTTTTCTGTGAACGTGTGATCGTAAATAAAATTGTAATAAAATTGTTCTCACCTCTCACTTTTTAGGAGCCAGCACTGCCATTACTGATAATAAACTATGGTCAATGCAAGCGAATATATATCCAGACATTCTGAGACTGAGTCCTGAGCTGAGGCTTTTAAATTCAGCTGATATAAACCGACAGCAAGATCTGGTTTCCCTAAAGGCAAAACCAGCCATGGCAGCATGGCATTCCAATGCAAAGTGTTTGTGTCAAACTTAAAGGATTAGAGATCACAAAGATTAACGTTAGGAGTCACCAACTGAATTAACACGACTAACCTTTCCAGAGACATACAAGGCAAAAACACTGGCAATGTACATAAGTAGTGACAAAATCATTATTATTAGTGTGATCATATTAAACTATGATTTTGACTGACACCAATATAAATGTCCTAGTCATATTGATGTATCGCTTGTATGAACAGAATTTCACAGAAGTCTGAGATATGATGAGATAAATCAGTCTTACGCTTTAAGAGCTGATAGTTCCCATACATCTCTGGTTTTACAGTGTTTTGAAATTTCTCCAGGAAAAATATTCCTTTACTGATCCAGCCATTCATGCTATTTCTGGCAGTGTGACAGAGAGCTCAATGAGGACATCTGTTGGTCACGTTAGGCCAGTATTCAGTCTATGGCCTGTATGTGGAATTCATGTAGATATTCATCTCATAAAGAATTCCTATTAATGAAAAAAGAGGGTGATGTGACTGGGTTTTGTTTGATTCTATATGAAATCATAAAAAAGGTACAAATACGAACTCCTCCTCAACCCTAATATTCAAAAGACTGCAGTCATGCAAGATGTTATGAATTGCTGCAAATTTGCAGGTTTAAGAGCCTGTTCACTTTCAGACATCACACTATATTGAAATCCATGCTCAGTTCAAATGAGTTCACTTCAGTTTTATTTGTCACAAAGCAGCTTTAAAGAAACGTGGATGTAAATGTAATGAACAAGTCAATCGTGAATTTTTAATATTTGAATTATTTATAAATGTCACATTAAATACAATTCCTTTTTGTGGTGTATTTAATAATTTTTCAATTTTTTTTATCTATGTTAAATTGCTAGGGGTAAGGTATAAGAATAAATAATAATAAAAAAAAATCAAAACCCTAAATACAAATTCCAAAAAATTCTAATTATTATACCTGGATTTCCTGGTAAAAATAGATTCTTTATGAGCAGTCAAACTCAGTATTTAGCCAATCACAGGAAAAAACCTAAGGAAATGAAAAAAAAAGCAGATAAAAATTTTATTCTGTTTACTACATACACTACAGAAAAACAGAATTGTATTTAATATGACATATATATCAAGTCAAGTCAAGTTTATTTGTAAATTACATTTAAAAAAACACAAATGTCGAACAAAGTGCTGTACAAGAGCTCAAACAAAATCAATTTAAAATTCAAAATCACAATAAAATTATTTTAAGTTAATAAAGATAAAGTTGATAAAGAAACTAAAATAAAACAAATTTGATTCAGAAATACAAAACTGGTATTGAAGTACTTTTGTCAGCTTTATTTATTTATTTATTTTAAACTTTGAATCATATTTAAGATGCAGTACATAAATAGACCATTTATTTCATTCCAAGACAAAGGTGTGTAGTTGTAGTAGTGTGTTAGGTGATTAATCACTATTGAATTGACTGGCATGTTTGCAGTAAGTGTCCATGGACCCTATAGAGCGCAGAGGAACTGTGAAGAGTCGGCATGTCACTCAGCCTGTTCTCTTCCCCCATTTCTCTCCCAGCTCATGTTACACTGCTCATAGATCACAGTGACTAGGTGTGAATGTGTGTGGATGTGTGGAAATGTGTTATAGCAAGGCTCTATATGTGTGTGTATGGCATGACACTGTTGGCATTCTCTTTAATCTACTCTGTTTTAAAAGAACACATTAAACATGAACCCATTACTGAAACACAATAAATCTGTTTACAATGACATATTTATTCTGTGTTTTCTGTGTTTTTGTTATTCCTATGAGAAGTTATCAGTTATTTACTGAGCTGACATTACAGGGGGACATTACTAGTGCAGTTACAAAGGTGTTTAAGAGGTGTTTAAGAGAAAATGGTAACACTTTAGAATACGGATCCATCATTAATGATTAACTACACAGAAATAAGTGAATAACGCAATATTAACTTTCTAATAACTAGTATTAACTAACTAGAAACTCTGATTAATTAATTAATAAGTAATAACACACAGGTGAATGCAGTAGTTCATTATTAGCTAATCTGGGGACTGGGGACAAACCACTATGAACGTCAGAGTACAACATTAAAGACAAGGCCAGCTGAATAATTGAAAAGTAGATAAATAAAGAAAGAAATAAATCAAGAAAAATAAAGTAATAAATACATAATTCTGAATAAGAAATTAAAGAAAACGAACACAAAACATCCCACTCTCCCCACAGTCAATCTGTCTCTTGGTACCAGCAAGCGGAAATAAAAATAGCAGTAAATGCGACGTGTCGGCCTTTAATGCTCACCGACCCCATCGGAGATTCCTATACATCAGTCATTCCTATACTTCATCTCATCCAACACAATGGTAACTTAACTCATATAAAACAGTATTAACAAAAGTGTGTACAGTACAATATAAAGTAGAACGTGTGCACTCCAACTAGTTAAATGATGCACTGGAATTAATAAAGTATTTGCATGAAATGTATACTGAGTCTTAATATGTAGTGATTACCGATATGCAAATATGTAAACCATTGAGGGAACGGAAACAAAAAAACTGAAGCTAATGTGTTTTTCCCCCAGTTATGATGAATAAATATCATGTGCAACCAAACTTCGAAGTCATTGTAAGCATTTGAAGTTTTTGTAAGGATTTGGTTAGTAATTCCTTCTGAAGGATAACATTTGAGTCATTACAAGTGGGCTACCATGATTCCTACAATATATATTAATGAAAAGTATAGAATCTTCTAACCATGAGGTGTAAGACTTACATAGAACCATATATTTCTGTGAGGTACATTAAATAAATAAATCACTGTATAGGTTACAATTTGTCTGGCATTTGGGGTATGGCTGTCTCCATGACAGTCTAGTGATTCAGTGAGAAGTGTGGACTTAAGCGGTCTTCTCTTTATTTAAGTATTAATAATAATGTGGAAAAAAATTATTACAAATAAGTGTAATGACGGAAAATTGGCCATAGGAGTAAGGTCCCGAAATGTGCATTTAAAAAGCCATTTATATACAATGATCCATAGTTAGTAAATAGTTCTCTAGGAGGAATGATCAAATGTACTAATTATTAACAGTTTACCCAACTCACAAGTCTGCTATTACCTATTGATTATGTAAATAATCTTGTCTATTCATTAACAGTAGTAGTTTCTCATTAATTATGAAACTGTATATAGTTTCTTAGTACTTCTCTGGGAGGCATGAAAGAAATAGTAGTTATTAATATAGTTTCTTAGTACATTTACATTTATGGCATTAGGCAGACACCCTTATCCAGAGCGAATTACAGTAGTGCTTTGAAGTCTCTATCAATAAATACATCCCGATACTGGTTCACTAGATTACAGACTAAAAATACCATCAGTCTTAAAACTCTGTTGGGAGGTAATATAGTAAGAAAACACACAGACAATTTTTTAAATGAATAGTGCTAATTTAAGTACTTTAGGAAGAGGTAGGTCTTTAGATGTGGTTTGAAGACTGCTAGTGACGCTGTTTGGACATCTAGGGGAAGTTCATTCTCCCAGATAGGTGCCAGAACAGAAAAGAGTTTTGATGCATGCCTGCCTTGTACCCTGAGAGATGGTGGGACCAGTGGAGAGCGTGGTGCAGTGCAGGGTGTGATAAGTACTTTGAGGTAAGTGGGTGCTGGTCCATTTTTGGCTTTGTAAGCAGATATAAAACACTGATGCGGGCAGCTACAGGAAGCAAGTGGAGGGAGCGTAGCAATGGGGTGCTGTGGGAGAAGTTAGGAAGGTTGAAAACCAGTCATGCAGCTGCATTCTGGATCAGTTGCAGAGGTTGAATGGCGCTCAGAAGAAGACCTGCCAGGAGTGAGTTGCAGTAATCTCAGTCTTGAGACTGAACCAGCACCTGAGTGGCCTGTGGATAGAAATGGATGAATCCTTCTGATGTTGTAAAGAAGAAATCGACATGAGTGTGTCAGATTAGCAATGTGAGATGAAATGGACAGTCGATTGTCCATGGTTACCCCAAAGTTGTGTACAGTGACTGAAGTTCTCCCAGAGGCATGAAAGAAATAGTAGTTATTAATAGCTTCTTAGTAGTTCTCCGGGAGGCATGAAAGAAATAGTAGTTATTGATTAGCTAATAGTGAACTACCACATTCATCTGTGTGCTGTTACTTCCTAATTCGTTAATCAGAGTCTCTAGTTAGTTAATAGCAGTTACTAGAATGTTAATATTGCGTTACTCATTCCTTCCTGTGTAGTCAATCATGAATGATGGATCCCTATTCTAAAGTGTTACCGAGAAAATTTCCAACAATCTCAAACATAAGGGATAAAAGTCAGGTTTCAGTGTTAGCGCTGAAAAACAAAAGAGCAAGAGCTTATTTTCTCACTCACTACTTTCCAGAAACATTCAGTGTCACATTAATGAGAAATTCAATATAGAAATAGTTGAGACAGAGAAGTTCCACAATGCAATGCAACTCTGAGTTGAATTACGATTGAGACTCAGCTAGGCTAGTTAGAGGTCTACAAGAAGACAAGCACAAGACGTTGTTTGAGCAGATTTTACATATAAGGAGGTGAGAGAGCTGGACAGAATAAAGGATTAAAGCACCACTTCATCGGTCTTTTTAGGCGGAGGTGAAGCAATGGCTAAATCCCAGTGGCACCAATAACAGCAGGTAGTCATTACTGTGCGTATGTAGGAAATGGAAAATTGACCAACTTGCCGATTAAAGAAGTCTAAACTAAATAAATCTTGGACAAAACTTTAGTTATAATTATAAAAATGGAAATGCAAGTCATTCATGGTGGATTTTTCCTTTAAGACACATGATGAGAATCATATTTATTCTGGGATTTGAAAAAATCTTGGTTCTACTTAATTTTACTGTAACAATCTATTTCTTAAATTTGTGTTAAATGCAGAATAATTAGACATGATGTGTGGTATATGTACCTTGGAGGTTGTATATTATATATCTGTGTAATAAGTTAATAAGTAAAATTTTAAATTAAAACTACTACGTTTGTAGAGCAGTACTTGGCTCTACATCACAATACTTATTTTTACTGGATAAATATGTAGTTGTTACAAATATTTGCACACCTTACAGGTTGGAAATGTCATAGACATTAATGCAGAAAAAAAAAAAATCAGTTATAAGGCAGTAATCATATTTGCACATTACATTAGGCCTATTGATAACTGACTACTTTCTGATGAGTGTGAATAATTATATACTTTTCCAAGCATTATTACACATTTCTTACCTGTAAATACCTAACCGTTTTAGTCAAACTATCATGTCTACATCAATATGGTAAGTCTTATCATTGTTATTGTACCTCTAAGCATATTTTATTTTTTTCTACAGTAGCTACTATTGGCAGTATGTACTATTTAACTTAAAAGTAAAGCCAGGTGCACAGTTTGCAACTACTACATTATCAGTCCTATGTAATTTTTTAGCACAGAGTTCTGTGGCCAGATATGAGATATTAGCTATTATACACATTATACACATATTTAGCTATTAAATATGACGTATTTACAGTGCTACAAAATAAGGTGTTACTGGTGCCTTTTGTTTGTTCAGTATTAATTATAATCACTGTCTCTATATTTAACTGATTTGCACTCTTAAATTAAATTTGTTTTATGTTTGAAAATAACTCAGCTTTTGACAACAGAAAAAATAAATAAATCTGAAATACAATACACAGTTTGCCGAATTAACCGTTGCCCTGTTGAAGGGCTGATTAATCTTCTTCCACACAAGTCTCATATGTATCCTAACACAACCCCCTAAGCTCATCCTTCTTCTTTTTTTCTGCCTAGTGTTAAAGGCCAGAACATGCAGGAAGTGTCTATGCTCCAGGCGAATATCTGAGCGTGAGGGAGAGAGACAGAGCGGTGGAAGGATAGAGAGATGACAAAAGTTGCGAACTGAGTGTCGCCTCCGGGCTTGGCCGTCACACCTACCTGTTGACTGGAGCTTAAGTGCAAAGACAATGCAGGATGCAAAGTGATCCTTCCTTATTTTTCTCATGCTGTCTTTCCATCTTCATCACTCTCTTCAGCCCCTTCTTCTAAAGCCATCAGCTGGTGATGAATTGGCACAAAATGTACAGACGTTTTTTGTCATCATTTTGTCATCCATAACATTTGACTTGATCTTTCCTCCTGTGAGATCCATATAACATAATATTTAATATTTAATATAGACATACTCTATAATATAGAAAAAAATATAATGTATTTATGGAATAGGAGTCAACCTAAAACAAATTTATAACATTTCTTCTGTTCTTTACTTAAAAAATACATTGTGTTATGTGAAACTTTACTGCTTTTTCCACACATTAACCCATAGCCTATAATGACACAAAACTCTAATGTGAATTAAATTCAGAGAGACATGACATCTGCACCATTTTGCTAAAAGTCCTGACCTCCCTCGTGCAAGAGCCTTTGAGGAAGACCGGTATCAGATTCCCACACAGCGTTCCTATGGAAGGCTGTAAAGAGGCCTGGAATGGGGTGCTAATTTGTAGTGCTGTCGGAACATAATTGTGAGCCTGTGGCATGTGTGTGACAGAAAGAGGCGGTGAGGTGGAGACTTAGTCAACAGAGGAAGGAGCTGATGCTTTTATAACACAAGTCTGCTTTTTTGTGGTGGAGGATGAGACGATGACTGACAGGAGTGACGGTGTATTAGGATCGGAGTTTGACTTTACTCTTCTCTTTCGTTCATCACTTAACATCATTCATGCTGTTGTCTCAGAAAATTATTTAGATTTAATAGTAATATGATTGTCAAAGTTATTTTGAAGTACTCATTCTAGGGAAGAAACTTTATTTTATGTACAGTTTTCCTAAACATGCTATTATATCAATTATGCATGCTTAAAAATGTGCACTCCCAATGATATACTTTAGTTAAATGATTTAACTGTGCCTCAATAGCATGTCTAATGGCTAAAAACAGTCAAGATGTATTTAGTTTGTTCAACCTTCGCCTTTGTTAAAGACATGAAAAGCTCGAAATAGACTCAAGGGTCAAGAAATCATGAAAGCACAAGAGTGTTTTTCAAAATAAATGTACAGTCTGTTGTAGTCACTTTAAGCTAAATAAAACATAGTGGTTAAATGGTTTACAGTCAATATAAATAAGTGTTTTTCGGCTTTTGTCCAATAAGGCCTTTAAGTGTATAATTCTGAGAAGGAGTTCAAACCTGACTGTTTTTTTTTTTAATCAGTCTTTTATTCACACATTATACTTATGCAATCAGCACTTAGAGTTTTTCAAGACTGACTACATCACAATGAAACATCACACGGTGCTGATATGTTTTATAGCCTGAACCTCCACTAGATAATCCAGGCTCTTCAGTGATTTGTCTTGCGTAGGAGAATATTTCACCGCTCTGTCACTCTGTGAACAATTGAGGAGGCGTATGATGATGAAACTGCTGAAATGAATTATAAAGGGCCCGTGTGATATCAGCCTGATACCTACTGGGACACAACAAATGATCGCAGCTGTCTGCTGTCTGGGATTCTCATCTCTTTTATGGCCATTTGCAGGTTTGAGCAGCTTGGATGCACTCTGAGTCCTGGGCTCGGTTTCAGACTTCAGTCTCTGATCTCTCCAGGTCTGTCTCGCTTCAGTTGCTTCCTCTGCTTTCATCTTCTCACCTAGCTGCTTCAGTTACCGCTGAATAAGAGAGAGAGGGGCTGAGAAGTGTATAGATGTGCCCTCGCAGAGGTAGCAGATAGAACTATACATACTATACATACATAACATAACTATACATACTAAACATTACGTAGTTTAGACTACAATTTAATACTGCATTAAAAAAAAATAACAGTAGGTAAAGACATTTCAGCACATTGACACATTTCTTCTTAAGCATGTTATATGATTTCACTAATTTAATATAACAAATTACTAATAATAATAATTAATAAGTACTTCCAGGAAGAAAAACGTTACAAAAAAAGACAGTTTAAAAAAATCATCAGTATATAGAATGTGTTATCAAATTTCTATCAGCAAATGCATCTCAAGTCATTATTCTTTGCATGATCATTGTCATACATGCCCACTGGACATATTTAATATTGGACATATCCTGGATTGTTTTTCAGTCACCAAACCCCTACATACGACAATATTTATTCAGAATAAAACTGCGCACTCGGAAATTATGTTCAGTAATCTGAGTCTCAGTCTATGATCCCATCTCTTGGAATCTAGGATCTGGCAGAATTACTCTTGTCTATGGATCAAAACAAATTTCAAATCAGTGAGATTGGATGCTAGTGCAGTTACAATGGTGTTTAATAGGATTCATAGATTGGATGGGTTGAGACACTACAGAATGATCTGGATAAATAATAGTTTAAGACCAGTCTAAAATCAAGATACCTTTTATGATTGTTGGGAATTGGCCAGAAAATGTGTCTTTTATGGAGAAAGAGAGAATGAAGCTTCACTTTCAAGTGACAATCTATAAATCTTTCTCAGTTATCTAGAAAACTAGATTGTACATAAAGAAAAAAAAATCAGGAAAGGTGTTCTTTATTGTCCTATTATTAACCTGGACACATGGTTTTTGTGGCTGATTTATGCTTTTTTTAAACAGATTGTTAATATCACATAAATACAATAAAATCCAAGCAATAGATTTAAGTAAAAAAATTTTTTTTAAATAAAAATAAATAAATGAAAAGCACTTTTTGGCTTACATGGCTGTTACAACAAACACAATGTAAATCAGTGTTATCACAATGTCAATATTCTCACTCCTTTCATTTAAACAGAACGCATATCTGTCAAGCTCTGAATAT
>JANDJT010000032.1:5986777-6029539 GCA_024331685.1 Stegophilus panzeri
TGTTTTTATTTATTTTAGATCTCTGTCGGATTTAACGGAAATCAGATTTAATTAAAGCTTTATTTATAGACAAGTTCCCACTCCAAACCCCCAGTAGCTGCAACTTCGAGGTGTCGCACACTTCTAACTGAGGAAGTGCTGAAAGAAATAGCTTATGCACAAAGGATATAGCAGAACATGACTGAAATAATGTTTCATTTTAGTAAATGAAACACTGAAATAAATGATCCAGACACTTAAAACCAAACCACCAAAATTATGTAATAACCTCAAAAATGCACATCCAAGCCTCTTTTAATAGCCCAGGCATGTAGGCCTAGTGCCTGTATTTTATTCCAAGTGTGCTGAACGCACAATTATAATTATCAATGTTATTTTCAGCTTTCATTGTTATTACCCATACAACTCTTCTTACTGTACATGCTGTAATTATTGATGATTTTGATATTAATTCTGATTAACTGCAAATCAAGCAGGTTGTTACAGTGTTATCCTCAAACTAACATGCGCTCAGATGCACCAAGGATGAAACTGAAGAATAAGGAATCTTTGGCATGTGCTTGTTTATTATGTCAGATTTGACTATACGTAACTTTGACGAATTTGGGCCATTAAGATTAAATGGTGCTGTGAGTGTGGGCAGAGCTGTGTGCCAGAAGAGGTGTGGTCTTGTGTAGAAAAGCCATGTGCTTGACATAATGGCGATTGTGTTTACACAGCTGAGAAACAGCCTCCTCCGTCACCCAAAACACACAACTGTGAGACTTGAACCATGCCTCAAAACCTCCACCTTGACTTGCTTCCAGATAACATACAGCGTCACAGGAACACTTCAAACACGAGCACTGTGTAAATACTCAGCAAAGCTGTTGTTTGAGGTTAATCATAGTTAAAGCCAGTAGGTGAACTGAGGTTGTTCATCTGGATCAGGGGTGTTAGGCTCCAGTACTGAAGGGCCAGAGCAGTATAGAGATTTCTGTACTCCCTTATCCATGTGATTCAGTCCATGAAGGCCATGAAAGCCCTGACACAAATGTCTAGACAACTCTACATGTTAGAATAAAGCCTCTTCTACTGATTCACCTGGCCAACTTCATGGATTTAGACACATCCTGTCTTTGTGAACTAGGAGTGTTCATTTTCATAGTATGATAACCTGCACCAACCGTTCCTCCAAAGTTGTTTACCTGTGAGACACAGCTGTGCTCTTAGGAATTTTGCTTTCTTTCTGTCATCACGACTGAAGGCTATTTGTGAGAAGGATTTAAAGAGGCCTAACATTAGTGTGTGATGTGTGAAGCAACAGATCACTTGTTGTATGGGATCCACATGCCATGTGCTAAATGTGGAAAAAGAGGACGTTGAAGTTAAGCACATGTTGCACATTCTAGTATAATATATTTAGAAGTATTTAGGAAGTTTGAATTTCTGACATCTTACCATTTATCTGGATTTTCCTTTAGAGCGGTCGTTTTCAAGTAGAATGTGTGAAGGTCCAGTCATATAAACTTCCTTGTTTACATAGGTCTGTAGATGACAATGATGACAAAGGTTAATGCTGAATCACTAATGGTATATGATTAGTTTCCGGCTAGATGACACATCTGTTTTGACACAGGATAAATAAATGCATACTTCTCTGTCTATTCATCTTTAAGCATTCAGTTTTCATTGTTGATTTAAAAACAAACAAAAAAACAAGTCATGTTGTTCGTTCCCTAATCAGACCAGATAGGGTAAACATCTGTGAAAGTCTGGGAAAACTCTTCCCTTTCTGACCTAACGTCACTGAATCTGGTCTGATGAACCGACTTTAGCTAATAATTTCCATGAATAAAATTATGTTTAGTGGTTAGCATGTTTGTCTCACACCTCCAGAGTTGGAGGTTCAAATTCTGCATCCGCCTCGTGTGCTCGGAGCTTGCATGTTCTCCCCGTGCTTCAGGGGTTTCCTCTGGGTACTCCAGTTTCCTCCACCAGTCCAAAGACGTGCATTGTAGGCTGATTAGCATTTCCAAATTGTCCATAGTGTGTGAATGTGTGTGCGATTGTGCCCTGCGATGGGTCGGAACCCAGTCCAGGGTGTCCCCGGCCTTGTGCCCTGAGCTCCCTGGGATATTCTCCAGGCTCCCCTGCGACCTTGTGTAGGATAAGCGGTACAGAAAATGGATGAATGGACAACAGATAATCTGCTGCAGAAGCCATGATGGATAGACTTAGTAAATTATGGTCTGTTTCTTTTTCATACAATTATTGGCTCTGCTACAATATGGCCATGATTGATAGACTCGCCAAATTATAGCCAGTTTTTCTGATGTTTTTTGGATTGGCTGCAGTATTTTTTCAAGTGCTCATTTCAGTGAACTGAAATACTTTGCTGGTTTCGCCCATGGCTCTACGGAATGGTGATCTTCCTGATTAAAAGTGTTCTTACAGAAGTGAATTTAGTTGCACTACGGTGGTTTTCTTGAGTATATCACACACACATAAAACACACAAAGCTGATACAAAATTGACAATAATGCTCCTAAAAACTCTATTCTCTCAGAAAGAGCGAGGCAAAGAAGTGTATGAAAGGGAAGGAGATATGGTTTGAATCAGTGGTGACAGGGAAGGGCAGATGATGTCATATCAAGTGGCTGCCCAGAAAAAATATGGAGAGTATTAATCTCCTCACACATTGTTTTAATACATTTTTTGTTATAGACGTCAACATCTCTTCCTCTCATGGAACCGAAACTTAAAAATAGCTGGCTCGAAGTGAGAATGCTTTCAAACACCTCTAGGGATTTGATGAGGTTCAGGTTAACAACATCTGGTGATTATCTGAAAACGGATATGTTGTTAGTCATCTGTGTTTGCTGTATTTTTGTATCAGTGTGTGGCGGGATGTACCGTAAGCGAGCTAGAAATTCTGCATAACTTCACAACATGTGAGAGACATCTGCGCTAAAGATCCTCCTTTCCCAAAAGTGTTGGTGCACAAGAGCTGTTGTTGAGATGCTAGAGATGCTGGTGTCACTTTGAAAAAGTTACGACGATCTTAACACTTCTGAAGAAGCAGGCCGTGAAGAGCATTCTTCGACAGACAAAGAGCTCCACTTAGCTGCTACAGTGCAGTGCTGTGTTAACCTCTTACCGGAGAGAGCGCTGCAGGCGACTGCACCTTTGAAATGGGATAGCACGATGATCTCAGTTCACTTCTGAGACTGCGGTCAGGGTGTGGGGATGTGTTTGTCTATGTGTGAATGTGTGTGTGTCTGTGTGTGTGTGTGTGTGTGTGTGTGTGTTGCTGGGTTTTGCATTATTCAGTGCAGACTAAATGGATGGGCTTTGCCAGGAAAATGACCCTTAGTGGCTCGAAGAGGTCTGAGGATTCCTTTGTGTATATGTGTGAGGGCTGTATATTTTTGAGTGAAGCCTAAATAGTTAGGTATTTTAAAGTAAGTGACACTTTGTGGGTGAGGTAAGTGCTTGGAAATGTGTGTCTATTCGTTTCTTTCAGCTCAGCCCTGTGTAGTAACCCGCACTGGTGCAGGGTGGAGGATGCTGCAGGGTGGAGAACTGCATTCTGCAAACACCACCCTAGTTTCATAGATCTATAAATATGGAACATTTCCTCCCAGTTTCATGGTTCTCTTCCTGTCTTCCTCACCCTGCTTCACCTCTTTACTCATGTCTCTGAGTTTGTCTTAAATATATAAACACAGATTTTCAAAATTAGTTATAACAAGTAAGTGAGATTTCCACTCCTGGATATAAACAGAAGAAAGTATGGTAACACTTTACAATAAGAGTACATGAATAATCATGCACTGATGCCTGAATTAATACTTACTTAAATATGAGCTAATGATGAGTGGAGGCATGTACTAATCATGAACGCTAATCTTAACTACAACAAGTCTCATGAATTCATGCGTGAATAACGACCACCTAAGTACATGTTAGTACATGTTTGTACCTGCTCTATAATAAAGAATATGAATTAAACGTGCATAATTTCAAATTGTTTATATAATTTGCCATATGCAGCTGCATACACAAACATCATTGGATGGCATTGGATTACTTTTATAATTTACACTGATCCACAGTGACATCTAAGACTAAAACACCGGAAAGTAAAAAAATCTCATAGGTTTTAACACATTAATAGATAATAGTGTCTGCTAAATGAATAAATGTTACTGTATTAATTTCACCCTTGTGGCCAAAGGAGCTGTTCGCCAGGCCCGAGCCACCCAGAGCACGCACTAGTACTACAGTGAGATTTGAAGAGAAATGGATGGAGAATGACACAAAACGGGTTGAGATGAAATTATTGGTGTTTACTATTAGTGCATCTTCCTACACTCGATAAAGAGGGTCAATGTAAGTTATGAAAATAATCCAGCGCCATCCAATGTTTGTGTACGCGGCTGCATATGGCAAATTATATAAACAATTTGAAATTATGCATGTTTTAATTCTTTCTTATAGAGCGTGTTAGATTTAGTTTACCCCTACATGTTAATTAATACATTACCTAACAAACATGTACTAACGTGTACTTCAGGTGGTCATTATTCACTCATGAATTCATAAGACTCACGTCATAGTTAAGGTTAACTCTTTATTAGTTTGTGATTAGTACATGTCTTAATTCATCATTAGTTCATATTTAAGTAAGTATGAATTGCAGGTATTAATGCAGGATTATTCATGTACTGTTATTGTAAAATGTTACCGAAATTACTATATTATACTGGTATAATTCCATTTATTTTATTAAGTACAGCAGATATTTCAATTTTCAGCAACTTCCGTTGGTTTAAAGATTTCCAGACCACCACTTTTATTGTTTAGTTATTTTAGATTTGTTATCATCTAAAGTTAATATACAGCTAGTTATAGATTTCCAAAAAGAAAGAAATAAAAGGTACTTTTTGTGCAGAAGGGTGGGGATTTAGAGCTGGCTGGAGTGTGACATCTACCACAAAAAATGAGGAATTTCTACAGCTTTGATTAACACCTCTGAGTTTAAAGAAAACATGAAAGCAGCTTTATGTCACGTCTGGACAAAGAAAATCTCAGAATATTGTCAGAATTCAAAAAGCAGATTTGACTACGATGCTTTAGTGAAATTTCTGAGGCAACGTGTTGTCAGGAGCAAATCAACACAGTTAAGTTACGCTACGTGTGAATGGCTTTATTAGCTTATTATTTAATATCTGGACTGTAATATGTGTCTGTAAATGACAGCTAATATAGATAAGGATTATTTCTGTCTGTTTCTGGCAGGCAACAAACTTACTATTCACATTATTGTAGTAAATCTATTTACTACAGACATTAGCTACAATCCAGTCAGGAGGCAACTAGTTCATCCTTTGAAGGTACCTTTGCGATAACCTTTAGACCTATGTGCGTGATGTAAAAGGTTAAAAATATATATGTCATTCTTGTAAATGTAAAAATTGTAATTCTTGACATATTTCTGTGATATAAGAGAAATAAAACACTTCAGGATGTGCTGATATTGAAAAATGTTGGCCTCACCACACCATCACTGATTATTTTTCTATAACAGCACACCCAATCATGTTTTATACCGTTTATACGACAGTAGTTTGTTAATTGTTACAACATCACTTACATGACAACGTATATGAACAGTCGTTCTCTCCAGCCTCTTTTTTTTCTTTCTTGAAGTGAATAAGACAAAACCATAGCTTCTCACACTACCAAGAAACCAGAAAGTAGGAAGCTGTCAGTCCTGAAGACGTTCCATGGTGGAAAGCCTACTAACCAATACAAAGCACTGACACTGGAGACTCCTTCCATAAATGTTAAAGAAACATTTCATTACATAAACCTTCTTATGTTCTTCTATCCTCCTGTCCTCTGCTCTATTTGCTCCAAATCCATGTAATGAGATGCATTAAGTCAGGACTGTGACATGAACATAGAGCGGTCTTTCCTGCCATCAGATATTACACATCATGGAGCATCTTGCTTTTATAATAATAAAAGCGAATCATTTATATAAATATACAATAGGTCTATTCAAACTGTAAGCTATCTAACATTTAACTCTCCATAAATCTCTTTTTTTCTTACTGCTGGGAATGAATGAATTTGTTCAAATTTGACAAATCTACAGTATAATTCTGCAATGCTTTTTGCTTTCCATGATCTTTTGTGATTTGCCGATGTCAGGAAACATAAGAGTGCCCATATTTCTTTCCTTTTTTGAAGCTCTCCAGCTGTCCCCTTGCAACCCTATAACACAATTTTCAGCCGTGTGAAACATCAAGGGAACTGCCACTGCTGATTTATGGTTTCTTATGACTATTTTCCACTTTGCTACGCTCCATTCAGTGGGCCTTTACAGCCTCTGCATTATGTTAAGACGTTTCTTCTCACTGTTTTTTTTTTCTCTTTCTGACTTTGCATTTCGCTTGTCATTGAAAATTAATTTCTTCACTTCTACTTCAATTCCAGTATAGGTTGTTTTGCAATACATCATGGTTCACTGTACTGTGTGTCCCCTCTGTTTCTTATTTCTAATATTTACAAGTTATGAAGTAGTCTGTGTGCAGAATATGAAGAAAGGCAGGGAAAGGGTGGCAAGAAAGAAGAAACGGCTAAGCTTTCAGTTTTATTGGTACAGATGGCTCAGGTTCATGCTGTTGTCCAATGAATAATCCCTAAATACATCTCATTTCCAATTCTTGCATTATACAAAAATAGGCTTGTCCTCTCCTACAATATTAGAACTATACTTTGTACATTTTAATGCTATTTAAAAATGGACAATGGCTTCTGGTGATTTTTTTTTTTTTTTACTGCATCAGCAATATGCACGTTTGCACATGCTCCATTAGCAAATCCATAGGTATCTGTAGTGCCTTTTCAGCATTCCTTCTTTGCTATATTACACTGAGCCTGGCCATCCCATTTATCTTGAGCATAATATATATGCTTTAGGTACCAAAGAGTTGTTGGAATTTTTGCTGATTTGAAAGATGAATTGTTAATCTCCACTGCTGAGATGCCAATGCAATCACTGCTGCCATTAATAGTATGCTACAGTAGACAGGGCCACAGAGAGAGAGAGAGAGAGAGAGAGAGAGAGAGAGAGAGCGAGAGAGAGAGGGAATGTCAGTCATGTGCTGTTTATCCCTTGTGAGTGTGAAGTGATGGGATTGTCCTTCCATGGGCGCTCCCACTCATATCTTCATTTCATAGCAGATTTATGTTTACGCAGCTTAGGCTACAGGATTCTCAAACACACACACACACACACACACACACACACACACACACACACTACTACTACTACTACTACTAAAACAGAGATAAAGAAATACAAAATCTATAAGCATAACCAGCAATACTGCATTGCTGCTCCTAAGTTCTTAACTTGAAATAGATGATTGACTATTGAGAGTTGACTAACAGGAGACAAGATAACAAGATACGAAACCTCATTTTGTCAGCAAGGGCTAAAATCTTCCACCATCAGTCTGCATGCAAATGTATAGAAAATGGCTGGCATGTCCTGCTTCTTAGTGCAGGAGAAAAAAGTCTATATCTAAAATCTATTGCAGTCGGTTCTTTAACAGTGTGGCTCCCAACCTGGTCCTAGCCCTTGACTGAAATAGTGCCTTTCTCCATATTTCCTTTGCATTATGTGCATTATGTGCATTATGTGTGTTCTGTATTTAGTTGCATTGTTTGGGTACTAACCAATTTGGTGCATAGAGTACTGAAGGGATGATGTATTTTTGTAGGCCAACCCGGAAGAAGTTATCGTCACCTTGGTTCCCTCGACATAAATCCAATAGGGTTTTTCCATTGCCTTTTAGATTATTGCAGAAAATAAGCTCTGTGATTAACAAAAGTTTATAATTCTTAAACGTTTTGTTCATCAAGATAATCTTCACAAATGAACACAGCTTTTATGATTTTCCACGCCTATATACAATTGGCAGAAGTAAAAAGCTAAAGTTAGGCTATAAACAAGCCTCTGACAACTCTTTCAATGGGACGATGGAACCGGAAGTGCTAAAATGCTAACCCATTTTTTAGGACTCATTCCAGCACCACTTTATCCTGGTATACCAGGAGGGTGCTGGGTATTCTACAGTATGCTTTCACACAATATTTTTAAATGACAAAACTGCCTAACTAGTGCACAATATAGTGAATAGCATACCCCTGTCCTGCACATTTATTCCCAGTGAAGCTAACCACTGCCCTTAATCAAAATGAAATATAATCAAATTTGCTTGGAATTCACACTCCTCACCTTTTCCATTTCAGTACCATAATAATATCAATATTGTTGCCAAGTTTGCATAACATCATAGCACCATAGTGGTGGGCGTTAATGTTTTTTCTGTTCACATGTATGATCTGTGTTGTGTCAGTCAGCACCACGTGTCCACATTATAAAAACAACATTGGATTAGATCATTTGTCATCCTGACACTGATCCAGCATTCCAGGCCAGTATTTGCTTTGATATCGATACCTGGTATATAGTTGCAATGCTGTTGCAGTCTTATATGACATTTACTGTAATCTTATTTTAAAAACGAGAAGGTATAATCTGATACTGATTGGTATGTTGTGACCTTTTGTGCTTATTTTTATTGTGTGTTGGACTGAATCAGATATTGGCTTGTAAGATTGAGTGGGATTTTCACTCCAACATAAATATTTCATATTGTTTCACCTTCACTGTGAATTGAGCAAAAATGGTGTAGTAAAGTATCACAGTTTATGCTCTTAAATTCATAAGAAGAGCAAACTTGTATTAAAAAGTTATGAACAGTTATGTTCTTGCTGCATTTTGTAAAAAAAATATGGAGTGAGAAGTGTATGTGTGAGGGGTGAGTTATGATAAAAATAAGTGTCAAGCTGCTCTATTATTGTGATGAGTAGCATGCTTGTCTGGAGGCTGAAACAACGTATTTGCCTTAAGTCTGTTTAGATCTGCTCTAGTACTTTTGATACTTAAAGGAATATACTTAGGAATAAACACTGATTTACTTACTTGAGTCACTCGCTCTTTCTTGGTCAGGGTCGTGGTGGATCTGGAGCATATCCCAGGAACCCTGAGAGCAAGGTTGGAATATACCCTCCAATCTCAAATCACTTGGGATACAGCAACCATAATATCAGAATCCATTCTTAAATGAATCTGTCCTCATTCTAGTGTGTTATAAGGCATGCACACTTTTATGCCACTCCTACACAGTCCTGTGTCCTTCAGCATATTAAGATGCTGAGGAAGTTCGATCAGATACAGGTGTGTAAGATAGGAGGAGAACTAAATCTTGCAACAGCGCAGTGCTCCAGGAGAATTGCTTTCCCTTGCTTTACGACATCTGAACAAAGATTTAACAGCATTTGGAGCGATAGCATCAAATTGCTTTCAGGCGTCGAAATGGCAAAAATGGTCATGGAATGTGTGGAAATAAGTATACACATCATCCAAACCTGGTACATTTTCTTCTTTTCTTTTTAAACATCTGAAGCTTGTGAAAAGGGACTGTTCTTTCAGAGTCTTCCATATTCCAGGAAGGATGATGACCCTTGGAAACACTTCATTCATATTTACATTGGTCAAACCTTTCAATTAAATTCTGCATTTTTTTGAATAGCCGACACATTCCTTTCTCTCCTCTTATTGGTAGTATGGATGCAATGCTTCGGAGGAAATTAGTGCACACCATTGAGTCTCTCGCCCTGACCCTGTTTCCCTGGACGAGTAGAAGTAGCTGTAAGATACCGGACAAATATCACAATCACAGTAATGATCTGGGTTCAGGACTCCATCTGTTTTTCTTCACCGTGGGAAGGAGGAGGTGGACATCTCATCTAAAAAGGCTGCCTTTAAACAGTGTTCTTTCAGCATAGCATCTTTGTTCTGCTCTGCACATCTGGTGCTGGAGAAAAAAAGACAAATGAATGCCGGTGAGCAGATATTTAATAAAAAAAATAAAGATAAATACATACAAGTGAGAGCATATGTAATTGAAAACCTACTTCTGATGACTAAATCCTAACAAATGCAGACCTGCCAAACTTTACACATTGTGTGTCGGAGCACTGCGTTTTAACACAGCAGTACGTGGCTGCAATTTATCATTTAAAAATATGCAGAACTAGAAGTCTTATTTTTTCCCCCAATAAAAATGGCAGATAAGCCCATTGACACGTGAATCTAGATTGCAGAACGTTTGGGAGTTGCATAGGTGTTTTGAACTCTCTGATATAAAGTGACACCATTGAAGCCCCGCCCCCTTCCCCCATGCTATATAAGTAATCTCTCATCTACTCTCGATTTTCCTTCTTAAAAGATGTGCTGACGGAGAGAATTCAATACCATGACGTTAAAGAGGGAAAGTTTTGAGTTCATTAATGTGAAGTAAAATCAGTGTATCAGTATAACATGGTATGTTCGACTTAGCTGACATTAGACAAGTATATAATTAATGTCAGTTATAGCAATCAGCCATAATATTAAAACTACTGACAGGTGATGTGAATAACATTGATTATCTTATTACAGTGGCACATGACAAGAGGTGGGATATACTAGTCAGATAGTGAACAGTTAGTTCTCAAAGTTGATGTGTTCGAAGCAGGAAAAATGGGCAAGCGTGAGGATCTGAGTGACAAGGGCCAAATTGTGATGGCTAGATGACTGGGTCAGAGCATTTTCAAAACGGCAGGTCTTGTGGTGTTTTCCTGGTTTGCAGTGGGTAGTACCTACCAAAAGTGGTCCAAGGTGTTGACTTAGCCTACGTTACCCAGATCTCAGTCCGATCCGTGGGATGTGCTGGACAAACAAGTGGAGGCCCCATCTAGCAACTTACAGAACTTAAACGATTTGCTGTTAATGTCTTGGTGCCAGATACAAAAGCACCTTCAGAAGTCTTGTGGAGTCCATGCCTTGTTGGGTCAGAGCTGTTTTGGCAGCACAAGGGGGACCTACACAATATTAGTTAAGGTAAAATCTGGAGTGTGAAGCTGGTAGGCTTCAGTAGCTAACCAATCAAGATAACATAACATAGCATAACATGACATAGTTATAATTCTAGACTAATAGTGTTAAATAACTCGGCATAGTTAGAATTCTCGCCTCACATTATAAGCCATCTGGCCATTACATTCCTTATAAGGAACTGCTGACATTAAAAGGTCACTACTTTATGGTGACTTGTGAGTAATGGTCTGAGGATCCCTGATGGCACATTATCACTTATCAGAAAACAAATGAAATGTCAGGAAAAGGCTAGCCTCAAAGGACATTTCATCCCATCACATTATACGACTGGAAATATGACTAACGCTCACGGATTTCTCCATTTTTCTTATTGCAATATTCTCAAAATATGTAATGTATGACACATTTTATGTTCTCTCAATTCAGTTTTAAACTGAACACTTTTAAAAATGGACTTGTAGATCTAGATAAGAAAAGAATACATCAGAGGCCACAGCGACAAGAAAAAACATCCTTAGATGGAATAAGGAAGAAGGCTAAGGTAATAAAAATGTCACCCCCACCCCCCTCCCCCCAAGTTAAAATTTTACTGCTTTCTGTGAAATAACAAAACAGGATAATTTCAGGGTTGAAAAGACGTAGGATGGATGGAGTATTGTAAATAAGTCTCTTGAGATAATATGAATATAAGTTTTACAGACAAGTTATAATCAATCTGTGAAGGTATTAAGTATTTATTTTAAGTGTTTTTTTCATTTTATGGGTTAGCTTTGTATTCAAGTTATATGTCTTATTCTTATTGTCTAAGAGTGAAAAGTATCAAATATTTACATTATAGTCTTCATCAAAAGGTACAATCAGGAAGGAAAGAGAAAGGATAAAATCTCACTTCCTGCACAATGGACACACCCCAAACCCACTCACTCACATGTGAAGCATGTTAGGCATGTTCCGGTAGGCGAAGGAAAGCTGCAGTGAACCTTCACGGTTCATAATTGTCACTATCAGTTTAGAAACATCAGACACTGTGTTGGTTAAGAAATGTGGCTCTCTGTCACTCACAAGATAAGAAACTATGTAGCAAACAGTATTTTTTACAGGGTCACAAAATGTGTTTGAGGCTAGAGATGTGGGAGGTTTTTACTTGTATGTAATGTATGCATCAAATAAGAATCCTGTGGGGCATACAAAAACCACATGCTATTAACTTGAGTATATATGGTGCTAGCTCCAGCTCCATCTATTTTGTTTATAATTTACGGAATAGACACTACTAAAAATACTGTTGGTAAGTAAAAAAAAAATCAACCCCAGAAACAATTGCAACCAATTTAGGAACTTATGTGAGATAGCTGAGGCTGAGGAAGTGTCATAGACAGAATTAACAGACCATACTGACAATGCTGGCATTACTTCCTCTGGGATTTTTCCAGTGTGTTTCTGGGGTCAAAGAAGCAGGGACCATTTATAAGCCCAAAAACAAACCTTTCTGGTTTAGGCCACATTCATGGTTTATATATGAATATAGATAGAGATATGGATATTTAGATCACTAAACAGATACAGATAGGGTCACTGAATTATACTCCTACATCCACATAAGATAAAGCATCCCCTGAACCACTGTGTTTCCTGGCTGGAGGAGGAGTGAGAGTGGAGAAGAACTGCTCACTGTGTTTGCTTAGCTCCCTCCTGCGCTGTAACACTCAGCATCTGAGCCTTTACAGCAGGTCTGTTAGTCACTCAGTTAACCAGAGCAAGCCTCTCTTATCCCAAACATGCAAATTAAGCCTTCTTCACAGGGTCACTTGTTATCAATGTTCCAATTCAATCCTTTTTAGCTCTTGTGTAATTTGCTTCAGGCTGGCAAGCAGGCACTCGACATTCCAGACTGGAAGCCTTGTGTCAAAAGCTTGCAGATGCTTTTTCCTTCTTCTCTGGAAAATGGTGCAGTATAGTAGACATTTCCTGAAAAGGGGGTGGGGGGGTTGTGTCATTGCTGGGTCTGTATGTCTTTGTCTCCCCACTCGCTGTCACGTGTTAAACAGTATGGGGGACTGCATTCAGCATGATTTAGATGAGCGCAAATGAGGCCACACGAGAGAGAGTTCTAATTGCGTGTTGTCTTCATAGTTTAAAGGGATGGTGTGTGGTTTTGGGGGTTGTGTGTATATTTTCAGTGCCCTGGCACCCCACTGCCAGAGCTCATTCCCATAAGATGAAGGAGGTTTTTTTTAAATTTTTTTTAAGTACCTTTCATTTGCATCTAATTGGGCTCATCGCAGATTCCATGGTGGTTGGGGCAAAGTGGAAACATATTTTATTATTTCATGACCTTAGTATTATAAGGTTCATTTTGGTCGAAAAACTTAATTACTAAGGGATATTTTGTTCTCTTTGTATTATTTTATATTTCGCAAAGCCTTTGGTGTAATATTTAAAAAAAAAGTTCTAAACTTATTTGTTAGCCAGTCATCATCCAGGAATATGCAATATAGGTGATCATGGCCAATCAATATGCAGGTTTTATTTACTCACTGACAGAATAGAGCTAACTGAAAACCTCAGTATAGGGGAACGACTGCCAGAATAGAAAGAAGCGTAACTCTAGCTGTTTTTCTAGAGAAGTAGGTATAAAAATGGATTTGTCTTTGGTATTCACTGGTCTTATTGTGTTCTTGCACAGATATTTTAAAATGACTGCATTGTTAATTATTTTAAAATGATAATTCAAGACAAAATATCTCGTTTAGGAACAACTTCAGATTTGGAAAGTTAAGCTTGCATTTTAGATCTTAGCGAGCATGTTTAGAAAAATCAACCTTACTGATGATCGTAATGTGGTCCTGATGGACTCAAAATGTCTTTCTCTGCTGAAATTATACCATTTATTAGTCATTATTCAGGCTGAGGGATGGTTTAGCAGTCAGATAGAACCTTATAAAGCCAAAAAGTATTTGAACCCACAAATTAATAAGGCTCTATCTGTGTTAGGACTGAGTGCCACTTTATAATTGTTACAGAATTTTGAAAATGTAAATTTGAAGTATACCTTAAAGTGTAGCCTTTGGGGAGCTATAAATGTAGATTGTAGTACCTTGGAGTTTTGCTAGCTGGGATATCAAAACTTTGATGCTCCACATTTCAAAACAGCTCTTCACCCAGATAGAAACTTATAATAGTAAGGTCATGATTTTTATTCGAATGGGTGTGGCTTTGTCCAGGAAGACAGTGCCCCCATCCACAGAGTATGAAAGGCCACTATGTTGATCGTTGCTCTGGATGACAATTCTGCATTTTATTTCTGAAGTGCATTGTGTTTTCCCATGTAAGCAATTTACTGAGTGAACAGATAAGTCAGAGTGGAATATTATGCATTATTTCTGCCTATTAATAATTATCTGTGCAGCCAACAAATGCAAAAAAAAAAAAAAGAAGCATTTGTCTTCTCTTTAACATACACACTATCTATATGTGTGCTTAGATGCAAAGTGGTATTATAGTGTATACTGTAAAATTAAAATACATGCCTTTATGCCTTTATATCCATCTATTCATCTTCAGAAAACACTTTATCCTGGCCATGGTGGGAACACTTGGTGTGAATACTCCCTGGACAGGACGCCAGTCCATCACAGGGCGTCATGCACACATTCACACCCAGGAGCAATTCTTCTTAGCCAATCCACCTACTAACATGTTTTTTTGGGAGGTATAAGGAAATTGGATAACCTGGAGAAAACATACACAGACACAGCAAAGCACATGGGTGGCTACCACATCAGGTGGTAGAGGGGGTTGTCCACTAATCGTAGGGTTGGCTGTTCGATTCCCGGCCCACATGACTCCACATACCGAAGTGTCCTTGGGCAAGACACTGAACCCCAAGTTGCTCCCGATGGCAAGTTAGCATCTTACATGGCAGCTCTGCTACCATTGGTGTGTGTGTGTGAATGAGATTTACCATTCACATGATAGTAACACAGACCGTAACCTGAGCTCAGGATTGAACTGGAGACCCTGTAACTGTGAGGTGGCAACTCTATATGCTACTCCACTGTTCCACCACCTTTAAAGCTTCCGGTAAATGATTGAAAAAAATTAGCCATACATTTATGTAAAAACTGTGGAAATCAAAAGTGCAAATTGTTAGCTACCCTGAAACATTATGTAAGTTTAATTTAAATTTAACAGTGCAGCAATTAAGCAGTTCTGAAAATCTGCTGCGGGAAAAGGACAAAAAGGACAAGATCACAACAGCACCAGTATGTTCCTCATAGCTTGTCCAAGTGTGGATCTTACACTGAGCATTATTAAACCACGTCACATGCTCTAGGAGAGGCCATTCCAACAATCATTCTCATTGTGACCCTTGTTCAAGGCTGGAGCAGTGGTAAGTGATTCAGACCAAATGATTCAAGGACGATGATGATTCAATGGTTTGTTTTGGAGCTGCAGTCTAATGCAAAAGAATGAATTATCAGAACTAATCAGATTCTCTACATATATTCCCACCATAACTGGAGAGCAAACTATGTCTGTACTATACCATGTATGGATTATGAGCTGCTTGGGTAAGTGTGACTCAGCAGAGGAGTTCAAATGACTGGTTCTCTTTTGGTCCAGTCTGTCACCCTTCACCAATCCATAAAGATACAGACGACTTCACTTCGAGCTCCTAATCACTGTTCACTGAGCATATATCAATCCAAGCTGACTCTGAGATTAAGGAACAGCTCGTGGCAGGAATGGAATTGATTCATGTTTAATCCTTGGCTAGACTGAACACTTGCGAGACCTCACTAATACTTGACAGCCTTGATTAAACATTCATTCCCTTTATTGTGTAGATTGTGTAGTAAAACATTTCTCACATCACTACACTTCAATGAAGAGAACTGCTATCAATATAAAGAGCCACAAAAGACATTTTAAAATATCTCATTGGTTCTGAGTGCGATAGAGCCTGACACTACATATGCTGTTTGCTATTGCTGTGTCTCCAGTTTGATGATGTGTTTTGTAAGCAGAGCTTGTCAGTTAAGGCTTTAGTGATCTCTGTGTGCCGACACTGCAGTCACTACAAATCATTAAATGGTTGTTTATGTGATGAGTGCATGAAATGTGTGGATATCATCGATCTACCATGAGGACAGGCTGAAGTATGAGTCTGTGTAGGGGCGTGTTCTGTCCATTTTAGCATCCTCAGCAGAAATGAAGGGGTCGTCGTAATTTTGCTGCCATTGCGCTTGGCCGTTGTTGTAACGTGAAATCATTCACATATGATTAACTTATGGTTCTCCTTTGCGTTATTTTTCACTATACGTCTAATACTTTTGACTAAGCATCACATTTCATCGGTCATGAGATACTGTCGCTTTGGAAAATGTCACTGTGGTATTTGTTTTTATTCCATGTTAAAGGGAGAAACTGAAGCACTGGGTCAGTATGCTGAGATCATATACAATCATATACACTTATCGGCCACTTAAAAAAAATAAATAAATTAGGAACACCTGTACACCTCCTGATTCATGCTATTATCCAATCAAGCACTCATGTGGCTGGAGGGCAATACATAAAATTATGCAAATACAGGTCAGGTAATATGATCTCAGTGTATATTGACTGCAGCATGGTTGTTGGTTTGAGTATTTCAGAAACTGCTGTTCTCCTGGGATTTTCACACATAAGAGGCTTTCGAGTTTACACAGAGTGGTGTGATAAAACCCCAAAAAACCCCAAAACATCCAATGACTGGCAGTTCTGCAGGTGGAAAACCCTTGTTAATTATGAGAATAGCCAGGTTGGCTTGGGCTGACAAGAAGTCTATGACTACTCAAAAGCTGAGAAATCTGCAGCAATTATGTGATGCAATCATGTCAACGTAGACCAGAATTTCAAATGTTTACGACACGTTCTGGAATCCATGTTATGAAGAAACGAAGCTATTTGGAGAGAAAAGGACGGTCCTACCCAGTAATAGCATGGTGTTCCTAATAACGTAGCTGGTGAGTGTTTATCAAAACACAAATTTACTAAATTTTTTGCCTAGTTGATTCACAAATGGAAAATCCATTGGGCATGTAATGCACTATGTAGTTTTTACAACACCATTATGGTATACACCAAGTAGTGAGTATATAAAGTGAATAGGAAGCAATTTGAGATTTTGGCCTAGCTTTGTTAAAATGGGTTTAACCATTCTAATTTAACAAATGTAAGAAATATTGTGGATTTTTACATGGATTCGACTAGGTAGCTTTAGAAATGTTTGATAAAATTATGATATTGCCTCACCACAATTTATTTAAACGAGTGACACTACTGCTAATATCCACTCTACAGTCTGTATAGGATTTTTTCGCAGTGATGTTTGTTGGTAAATGAGACTTTTAGCTGTACTCACACATGATTTGAAGGGGGCTTTGGCTGAATGTAAGTTGTGTTGACATCACATGATGCGTCTTGGCCCAAATCTGCGAAAAATCTGTGGTAATTTAGAAAAATTGCATGCGCTGCGAATATTGTGGAGTTTCCTTGATTTTGCATTAATATCTGCGACCACAAAACCACGAAATCCTGGAGGGACTGGAGACTCAATCTGTGACAGTATAAATTCTAGACTAATTTATATGCATTTAATGCATCTAAATACTAAATTTAATTAAAATCTGAATGCATTGTTAAAAAAAAAAACAATCAGAGCACATATACACATTAACACTGAATATAAGCATTCAAAAACAATGGTCAAGATATCACCTTGATGCATTGTTCCTTTCTGTCAGTGTTTAAAATGCCAGATGTTGTTATTATGAACCTCTCCTGGGGGTGAGATGACAGAATGATTTTAAACATGGCTTCCACAGAAACAGTGGCCTTGAAGCATCTGAGAAAAAGAGACTCAACTCATGACCTTTCTAAGCTCTCCAGATTCCAAATGATTTTCTGTCATCTTCGTTCAGGCCAATAGCTCAAGCTGCCTGCGGGGAAGGAAGCCCCTCTGACCTCCACCCTATACACACACACACGCTCAGACAGATGATAACCATACTATCCTGCTTCTGCCAGTGCTTGTTTACATCTCAAATTCCTCATTTAGGGGAGAAAAGGAGCCTGGTTCAGAAAGGACGGCACAGTAAAGACTGCTATCAGCCCATCTCATCATGACATTGAGCGCTCTCTCTCTCTCTCTCTCTCCCCCTCTCTCTTGCCTACTGTCTTTCTCATATTACTCAGTTTCTCTGTCCAAAGGCCAAACAGTATCATATCAGAAAATAGTTTTCAGAACGAATGCCCTTACTGCCATCTGTTCCGGTATTAAAGTAGTTTTCATCGTAATGGATCTCATTACCTTTAGATGCCCTGTCTTGCAACTAACTCAATTACATTTAATTTCTCTGTGTTAAATGGATTCTCTTTAAAGGCCTTAAATTAAATTACACCAAGCCATTGATGTGTGAAATCACTTTGATGGAGTAAGATTGTTAAAGATGTGCATCTTGTATTTGGTTCTTTGTGTGTTTTTTGGCAATAACCCAGTGGTAAAGTGTGTATTGCGCTAATGGAGTCTTTGAAGGAAAGCAATTCATAGTCCTATTTTCATTACATGTGCCAAGTTGCAAATTACATCACCCATGTAGCTGACATTAAAAAAATAAATAAAAAAAGCAGACCACATTGCTAATTAAACGCTCAAGACAGGACTTGTCTGCTGCAAAATGAAGCATGCGGTCCAAACTTTTTTCAAAGGGGGCCAATTTAGACCACATCAAAATACTCGAGGGCCGGGCACTAAAATATCATTTAATTTTAGTGTAATATCTGCAGCAGGTTATCACCTGATAGCTGTAGTGACACATAAGATGACATTCAAAAACATATTCTTTAACTGTTAACACCGTCTGATGTCACTGTCAGATACCTATCATATATTAAAGAGAGGGGCCATGCTTGGCTCTGGGGCCAGACCTTGGACTGAATGGTAGCATGTAAACTGAATGAATTTGGGTAAGTAGAACAGCACCTACGGTAACAGCACATTCACTGAGATGTACAATATTACACATTCCCATCATATTCTCTGATGTGATGGTCCTAATCAGGATTGAATCATACTGACATGATTTCTAATGATGTGTGATATATATATATATATATAACATTATATATGTTAAATTGCTTCTATCAACCAAGGAAAATCAGCAATTACAATCCACAACAAACTAGATGGAAAAAGAACCCATATGTGTTAGCGCTTTAGGTCATAGGTCATTGCTCTTTTAACAGTGTTTTTCTTGGAACAGAAGTAGTGCTGGCGTTTTGATAAAAGACTTTTGTTTCGATTTAGGTCATGCAATGAATTGATATGCTTATCTGTTTGTACAGACAGAGGTGAAGAGTTTTGGAAAAATTAACTTTTTAGTGAATAAAGTTTATTGGTAGTTGTAAAAAAAACCCCACTGTATATAAAGAAACAGGTGAAAACACAACATTTGTAACATTGTTTAGTCCTGTTGGTACTATATCCTGAATGGAGACTATTAAACTAAAGAAATGGCCACCAGCCTGTGCTTATCACTTGCAAATTGTCTAATTACAAAGCAGGAATGTGATTTAATGTCCCGCTTGAGGGCTTTAAACACAAAAGAATCTTACAATTCCAGTGTCTTGTCTCTTGTAATGATCTGTTTACTCATAACTTGAACAGCATTCAGGGAGGAGACAAGTAATTACTCACTTGTATGAATGACTGGAGATCTTAGAGCAGGGAATTTCTCTTTTCTTCACATTGTCTTTGACTGTTTTCAGTTTGGTACAAATGCAGTTCTTGTCAGATTATACCTTCGAATATATTATTCAACGATACATCAGTAAGCGCTTTATCCTGGTCAGGGTTGTGGTAGATCTGGAGTCTATTCCAGGAACAATGGGCACAGGGCACCTTCAACTAGGACTGGAGTTCCAAGTCCATTGCAAGTCATTGTATGCACACACACACACACACACACACACACACACACACACACACACACCATAGGCAATTTAGTACAGTCCACCTATTGGTATGCTTTTGGGAGGTGGAAGGAAACTGGAGAACCCGGAGGAAACCCATATGGACATGAGTAGAACATGCACAGAAACTCCTGAAATGGATCTGTGAGGTGGCAACGCTACCCAGTGCTCCACTGTACCAACCCCAGTGACCAGAATGCATGCTAAAAAAGTAATGCATGTTATAAAGCCAGGTTTCTCCTTCTTCACTGAAGTTAGAGTTAAGAATCCACTGTAATAAACCAGTGGTTGTATGTGGAGTCCTAATTTGCACAGCCCTGACTCTTTAGTGTTCTGTGGCCTCGGCATAGCCTCTAATCTCCTGTGACGGTGCTTGGATAGAGAGCTTCATTGTTAGAGGCCCGTCCTGTCAGCACAAAGCAACAACAATCTTCATTGTTTTTGCCACTTTCCTGTGGCAGCTGCTGTAGTAATCTGGCCCGCTTCAGGATTTCCATAATCCTGCTTCTGAATTAATGAGTGTCTAATCTGAGAGGCATTTCTGACCTCTGATCAGAGGAAAGTGTGGCATCCAGATCGCTGCATCTTGTTTATCTCTCTCAAACTCACAGCAGGAGTATACAGTTGGTTTACACCTCCAGAACTCAAGCACTAATGCTGTTTATTTTTTTTAATGGGACCTTCATGTTTGTTATACGATACTGGTGCCTATAGAGCTACAGACACTTCCGAAGTCTGATGGATAAAACTGAGAGGCGCAGGAGGAGCTTCTTCCCTCAGGCCATCAGACTCCTCAATACGGACATGTCCTCCATACAGATCCCTTTGGACTCCATATGGACTCTATAGTTCACTCTGTACCACACTGAAACTCTGCACACTGCACACTGCACTTTGCACCCACTTTGCAGGTTTTCTTTTCACTGCAAGTTATATACTGTATGTAATTGTGTATGTGACAAATAAAATCCTGACTTTTGAATCTATAGAAATTATAGAAGGATTATGTTGGAGACTCTAGAGATGTTTCCACACACTCAGATGGACATACATGAAGAAGATCTGATCATATTTGGCCTGCTGTTTGTGGCATGAAAAAATGTGTGTGAGAGTTTGTGTGAGAGTTTGTTCAATGTGACAAAGCTGTTGCACGTTGATGCAGTGGCTCAAACATGGCTGCATACACTGGTTTAACCACGGAAGGGTGTGTCCACTGACCATGTTTTATCTATTTCAGAACTGTGAAGTATGTGTAAATAAATTGAATCTTCAAGATTGCTTTGACTCAAGGAGATTATTAGGACTTCTAGAGTAGAATTGACCAATGAAAAATGGCCATTACTTTAAATGGTTGAAGGTGCAGTTTATAATGTTTAACAGTGTATGTAGACCTGTTGTAATTGTGCCAGTTTCAAAGATATGTTTGAAAAACTGATTTGCAGTAGTGACATGCATTGCATCTGGATTCATTTCAGGCTTCGGATTCATAATTTCTTTCTGGCCCAGAAATTAGCACCACCCATAGCTAGAAGAGAGCTTGTCTGATCTGCCTTATTTCCTTAAACAACCACTAGGCCATACATGTTTTCAAAAGAAAGGGTGGATTTTGGTGGGAAGAGCTGGAGGTCTTGTTAATGTTTTCATTACAAATGTAATTTACCTCGCAGGCAGCAAAGGGCTACAAAAATGACAAACTTCTCCTTTAAGATGACCTTAAATGCTTTTGGGAAGCCAGAGTAGCAACAGCATATACTGCTTTTGAGCTAATCAAAATCGGCAGGTTGCTGGCATCAAGCAGAGTAGTGAAGCAGATAATAAACAAGGTTGCTGAAGAATGCAATTACTGCACGTTTCAAGTGGCTGGCTGCATTTGCATGGTCCTCTCTCTCTCTCTCTCTCTCTCCCATATATTCACGTCTAGACGCTACGAGGCTGCGGATGGCCTTAGGTGGAAGCTGTGTAGACTTGCTGAATTGTGCTTTATTATCAGAAAGGATCAGATGAGGGTTTGTTGTCTCCAGGATGCGGAGGTGGAAGCTGCACTCCTTCCAGGACTGAATAAATAACGACCAAACAAAGGCTGCCTTCACAGCTTTCAGGCATTCTGAGGTTCAGAGCAGTCAAAAGGGAAGAAGGAGCATAAGAGCCTCCTGAAAAACAGCGAAAGGAGGAACTCGATCATTTGCAAAATTTTACAAGGGCCAGATATAGTCAAGCTTTCTGAAAGCAGAACCTTGTATAGGCAACAGAACCTCTCAGACTTATGGGTTAGCTCTTTTTTTTTCACAGTGTGATTGATTGTGGATGATTAAGGCTAGTTATTGGCAATGTTTTTTTGGGCTTTTTTTTTTACAAAGAAGACAAGCTAATACAAGTTTTATTTAAAAAGTGTCCTCAAATCATAAACAGATAGGCACCTGTGTCCCCAGCACTCCTCCAACTAACCTGTATGATTAATCAGGCAGAAATATATATATATACACAAGGCAGCGAGTGGTAAGAGTAACCATGGCACTGGGGTTGCTAAGCTACATGGGAACATGGGAAGGTGAGGAATTTCTCACACACAGGAAATGAGTGCCATGTCAGCCTTCATATGTTGCTATTTAATATTTGATGAGCTTCCAGAGTGCTGTATTGACCTGTTGAGATATATTCAACCACATGTGTTGTCTGTAGAGTATGAGAAAGAGACTCCACCCAAACATCACGTGAGGAGATATACACAGACTATGCATTCAACTACCTGTTTTTTTTAATGTACCCTTGTCCATTTTCTCTTGCTATTTTCATTTGGGAAAAGACATCATTTTTATAAGCAGGTCCAATACTTTACAAGTTCATTAGGTGATACATTTAAGAGTAAAGGGATGGTTGCAGTATACTGTAGTATGCCCAGATACAAAAGTTGACTGTTAAGGCTCTGGGTTACTAATTAGAAGGTTAGGGGTTCAGGCTCCAGCACTGCCAAGCTGCAACTGTTGGGCCCTTGAGCAAGGCCCTTAACCCTGTCTGATCTAGCTGCATCATCTCTGACCTCAGGTTCCTGACCAGAAATTTGGGATTCAATCCCAGCACCCCAAGCCACTCTCTTGAGAAAATCCCTTAACCCTCTCTGCTCCAGGGGCACCATATCATGGTCTGACCCCAACTTCCTAACAAGCTGAGATATGCAAAGAAAAGAATTTCACTGTGCTGTAAAATATATGTGACAAATAAAGGTGGAGAAATCATAAATGCATTAGCTAGCCCAACAGGCAAGTGAAAACTCTAATATGCTGAGCACTTCTTTGTTTTGGCTGCCTGGAATCCTAAATGACTGGGCTAAAAATTGGTAGCTAATGTAAAGTAAAAACACACGGCAAAAATTAGCTTGTTCAATTGTTAGGAAGTTCCTTAATACAAGGGGACTAGGTGGAACGAAGAAGTACATGATTGTGTAATATCGTGTTACATCAGCAAGTCACTGGCTAACGTTCTGACTGTGAACTCTGGTGTTCTGTCCTGGTATCACATGTTAAAAATCTTATTCAGTGCTGTTTTGTCTAGATGACTGTACACAGGAGAGTTACATGGCCACTTTCTGCGTGTTTGTGATTCTGAAAAGTTTGTTGTTCATCATCGTTAACCAGATTGTGTCTCATCCGAAGTCTTGATAGCAGCAAGTGGGATTCAGAATGAGTAGCACATGATATAGATAAAGCATCCAGGTACATTGAGGCGTATTATGTTTAAAGAGGACCTACATATCAAATGAAAATAGTACAAAAGTATTCAAAATCCTGTGTTCCAGACAGCCTTGTCTGACTCAGGAATCAGTTCTCATACCCAGCATGCAGTTCCTCTGTCTCTAGCATGTCCTAATGTCTTATCAGCTTCAAGGCCACCATTCATTCTACTAACTCAATACTTTCCTGGCAGATACCTAACCATTCCCTGAAAGGTAGATTTGGTATCTGGGCTCTAGAACGAATTGGCAGTTCTTGTGTGAACATCACAAGTAAACCTTTCTTCGGCTGGACTACCATGTCAGGGAAACTGGCCTAAACTACCTGCAGTTGCTGAAGCATCATGGGAAACATGATGATATCCACTGAACAATAGCTTGATGTTTAATCAGTAGGTCACTGTAAATCACCTGCTCACCACTGAAACCGAGTTGATCCCAGGTTCCATGTTCAGTAAGAGAAAGACAGTATTGTGTGGTTTCTTCTAATGTGAGGAAGACAATATTATGCTGTTTCTCCTCATGTGAGAAAGAATTGTGTTATTTCTCCTCATGTGAATAAGACAACATTATGCCATGTCTTCTACTGTGAGAAGTTCTCAACCAGGCTAAATTCACATGCTCATACACAAGACTGCAAACACCCTGAATCCACACAGGAAGTAACGTCATGCGTTACTGTTCTTCTGGCTCATCAGAGAGACTTGGCATCTCTTCAAATGCCTCAAACCGAAAACGACAACAGCTGCCCGGCTCTGCTGATCCTAGACTATTAAATCTCTCTTCTGTTCTGTAAACTTAGCAGGATTTTTGGATTTCAGGAGCTCTCGCAGACAGGACTCACCCAGGACACCAACTTAATTTAGGTACATGCATTTCCAACCAATGAGAAATTTTCTTTTAAACTCTATTTGTCTGTGCATTTTGTATGAGGTATGCACAAAAACTGGTTTAACTGTGACCTCTGTAAGTGTTTCCTTCTTATTCATTGGGGTGTATTAGTGTATGCTTGGTTAAGTTTGTGTGTTTCCCTGCGTACAATTTAGTGCATGTTCATGTGCAATTACAAACCAATGGCTATATTTTGGCTAGATTCAAGTGCGATTGATGTTGGTTAATATAACTTGGTGTATGGTGAAAATTATAAGGCTTGACAATGAATAACAACCATACTTTCACAGTTTCACAAAACAAATGTGGACAAACTTTTCTAATATATANNNNATAGTGCCTATGATTAGTAGACACCAGCAATTTAGGTTTATGTGCTAAGGAATTCTCACTTTTAATTGTATGTAAGCTATTTTGTATTTTGGGGATTTTTTTCCCCAACTCTTTAACTCTTATTTCACATTATCTCAATGTGGGCTGTCTCTTCAAGGTAATAAGTTCATGTACACTTAATAAAGTCAAAACAAACTCTAGAAGAGAGAAAAAGAGAAAAAGCATGCAAATATGATTTCCTCTTTACTATACGCAAGAGAGAGAGAGAGAGCTCGGTGGGTGAATTCCAATGTTTCTCAACAGTCTGATATTATCAGCAAACTTCTGCTTTGTCTGGCTAAAGGCCATCATGAAGCCTGAATGAATAGCAGGATGGAGAGAAAAGGATGAGAGAGAGAGAGAGAGAGAGAGAGAGAGAGAGAAAGGAAAACAGACAACAAAGGATAGGTCATGTCTCATTCTTGCCCAAGTGAACCTTGATGAGTCGCTCCAATGCCTGTTCGCATTCTTTTCCTATTATTTTTCCTTTCACATCATTCCTTCTACTCTTGCTCTTGAAGCCAGGGACTGAGCTATCGGTAAACATAATTTATCTGAATTCAGCTCAGCTGTATCAGCTGTCTGGTGCGGCTCTTCCAAAGCCTCTTCTGATTAATAACTCTCACTTGGCCTCATCAAATACCCTTCTGATTAAAAGCTTAACATCTCCAGGAAGTGGATTCATCAGCTAAGCATTTTCAGCATTTGAGTTAACAAATATAAAGTGGAAGAATCAGCAGAGTAATTAAGGAAGGGAAATTTTCTCAGTGGTGTTATAATATCAGCATATTATGACACTTTGACAGAACATATTAAATTACTGGGACTATATTTGAATGAATTATTCAGATTTTGGTTTACTTCTGTAGATCATAGGGATGAATATTAGTGTATTGGGATAGGCTTATGGAGGCATATGTTATTTGGAGTGTATGACTTGCTTAAGGGCCGTATTTGATCTGTAGTGCACGGATTCTACTTTTTTGATTGTCTATTTGATACCAAAACCAGAGCTCAGAGTATGCTTAATACAAATCCGATACTGACATCCTAATAGAAACCAAGCCTAGTCTGTAGGTGTCTTTGTTGTGAGTTCTGAAATCTGACCCCAAAAGGGTCAGAAGATGGCTTGAGCTGAAAAAGATACATGATGTTGGTTGGTAAAGTCTAGTATCTGATGGCTGTTGTGGACAGTGTTATACAATCAGCCAATCATGTGGTGGCAAATCATGCAGATATCAGTTATTGTTCACATCAAACATCAGAATGGGGAAAAATGTAATCACAGTGACTTTGACTGTAGCATGATTATTGGTGCCCGGCAGCCTGCTTTGAATATTTCAAAAACTGCTGATTTCCTGAGATTTTGGCACATAACTGTTTACACAGAGTGGTGTGGGGGGAAAATCACGTCAGTGTTGTTGAGAGAGGTCAGATGATAATGGCCAGTCTGGTTTGCGCTCTTATGGAGGCCATGGTAACTCAAGTAACCACTCTTTACAGACATGGTAAGCAAAAAAGCATATCACGCCCCACTTGTTTCAGCCAAGAACAGGAATCTGAAGCTATGGCATAGGCTCACCAAAAGTATACAGCTGAAGATCGGAAAAAAGACCAGGAGACATTTCATTACTATTATGGATAATTATTGATTGACATAATTTTTTAAAATATTGATATTGATATTGATAAGCAGCCTAGTTTCCATCCTGGTAACATTATTTGTACAACCTGTTGCATTTATTCTCCACTTTCTTGTTAAAGCTTTTGGACATGTTGGATAGAAAAATATCAAAGCCTAATTTTCATAATATGGCTCCACTTCTGTTGGTGTTTGTGAGCAAAACCTAACATATATAATGATAAATATTCCATATTGTGATAATGTATTAAAATCCATGGTATTTTTGTTGTAACCCTTAGTGAATAGTGGATTTTGGATGATAAAAGTGTGTATGGTTGGTGGTGCCTGCTCCTGCACCTCAGTGTCTTTAACATTTGTCTTTCACAAGATTTTCATCTTCTCTGATAGAAGCTGCCACAATTCTTTAATCTCATAGACAGAACCCTGGAGCTACATAGCATTAACTCTTCCCCGGGATGCTCAGGTGACTTCTGCTGTCGTGTGTTACGGAATAGGAGCAATACATTGTGTATGTGCTTGTGCTCCTCTACAGAAAAGAATCACAGTTGGCAGGTGTGTGTGTGTGTGTGTGTGTGTGTGCTCTCACATTTGAGAGAGCACACGCAAGGATAGCTATTTTTAACCTCAAGGTAAAAGAAAAAAATATGTAAGATATATACTGTATGTGAGACAGAAATGCGTGCAGAAAGCTGCTGATTTATGAGCTGCTGTTATTTTCTTCCGTCCTGACAGTGAGAGATTCAGATCCTGCTCTCTTGCCCCCTTTTCTGGTTCTCTGTCCTTAAGCTAAGACAAATTAAACCTATTGCTCAAAATGTCGGCACCCTGTCCAGGGTCAGGTGTACCCCACCTTGTGCCCGATGCTCCCTGGGATGGGCTCCAAGTTCCCCGTGACCCTGAAGGATAAGCGGTATAGAAGATGGATGGATGCTCAAAATATCAGCAGGTACAGTGTGCAGAAGTACTGCATAACTACTTTTATCCTAATCAATTGTCGGGGTTGTCATGCAGATACTTATACTTCAGGCTTTTAGGAACCCAAATGCAAAAAAAAAAAATAAATCACATGAAAAGCACCAGAAACACCAGGGCTGGGACTGGGGACACTTATCAGATATCCGCAGAAGTGTGCACTTTCAGCTTTCTGACTCTGGACTGGGCATGGGCGCAGTGGACCAGGTGCAGACGACTGCCACAATGCCCACCTTTCTTCTGCTCAGGACTATCCAAGTGTGTGACTGCACTCAGGGTCCAGCTGAGGGAGAAAAGACGGCGGAAGAGAGGAAATGAACGATAAAGCAGAGAGAGTTCAGCCAAAGCACTCTGATAGAGACACCAGGCAAATTAGGGAAGTCTCTGCAGTGAATGCGGGTGCTGACTGATGGTGGATTTACATGGTTGTAATTGCAAGCTTCTGTATTTCTTAATCAGTGCAGTTCTTATTGGAAGTTGATGTATGCAAGGTTATGCCCCAGGCTTAAGCTGCATACAGCATGGCTTCTGTATGTTGATTATACGGGTTGTAGTTAGAGAACAATTTCTGGTGCAACATTTCCTTAAACTAAATGCGAACATATATTAAATTCAGATATATGGTGAATTCTGGAGACAGTGGGGTATGTATTATAAGG
Organism: Stegophilus panzeri; assembly: GCA_024331685.1. Lineage (NCBI taxonomy): Eukaryota > Metazoa > Chordata > Actinopteri > Siluriformes > Trichomycteridae > Stegophilus > Stegophilus panzeri. The sequence continues at coordinate 6,015,067 of JANDJT010000032.1, forward strand.
GCGGGTGTGGCTCAGGTGGTAGAGCGGGTTGTGCACTAATTGTAGGGTTGGTGGTTTGATTCCCGGCCCACATGACACCACATGCCGAAGTGTCCTTGGGCAAGACACTGAACCCCAAGTTGCTCCCGATGGCAAGTTAGCGCCTTTCATGGAAGCTCTGCTACCATTGGATTTGAGTGTGTGTTTGAATGGGTGAATGAGACCCAGTGTAAAGCGATTTGGATAAAAGCGCTATATAAGTGCAGACCATGTATAATGTCTGTTATATCAGAAGGAGTATTAGATTAAATTAGTGAGGGTGACAAATATTAGGATGACAAATAGCTACTGTATACAATATTTATGATAATATACTGTATACACTCACCCAGCACTTTAGTAGGAATTCCTGTACACCTGCTCATTCATAAAATTTTCCAATCAGCTAATCATATGGCAGCAGTGCAATGCATAAAGTCATGCAGATACAGGCCATGCGCTTCAATTAATATTCACATCAAACATCTCCATAAGGAAGGTGTGATCTCAGTGACTTTGCTGGATCCAGACTGGCTGGTTTGAATATTTCAGAATTTGCTGATGTCCTAGGATTTTCACACACAAAGTTTACACAGAATGGTGTGGGGGGAAAAAAAAGCCCAAAAAATAGACATCCAGTGAGTAGCAGTTCTGTGGGCGAAAATGCCTTGCTGATGAGAGAGGTCAGAGGAGAATAGCCAGACTGGTTTGAGGAAGTCTACAGTAACCTAAATAACTACTCTTAACAACTGTGTTGAGTAGAAAAGCATCTCAGAACAAGCCAAACATTGAAGCAGCAGAAGATCACATCAGGTTCTTAGATTTAGCAGGACTATATCAGTAACATCAGATAAGCTTCTTCTATTCAGAATTTGCAATGGATATAAAAAGCACATGTATTTCAATATCTCAGAAAGGTATATTGTAACATACAATATCAATATCATTATAAACTCTCATTGTATTACCAGTTCTAGATTGAAAAGTATTTTTGTATTGTTACTGTATACTGTATGGGTTGAAATATTTAAACATACAGCAACTTCTAGGTTTACCTGGCAGGTTTTATTTTTCTGAATTATGAATCTGCTGTATTATTCACATGGGCGCACGGTGGCTTAGTGGTTAGCATGTTCTCCTCACACCTCCAGAGATGTGGGTTCGATTCACACCATGACCCTGTGTCTGCAGAGCTTGCATGTTCTCCCTGTGGTGCAGAGAGTTTCCTCCGGGTACTCCTCAGTCCGAAGACATGCATGGTATGTAGATTGGCGTGTCCATAGTGTATGAATGGGTGTGTGAATGTGTATGTGAGTGTGCCCTGCGATGGATTGGCACCCCGTCCAGGGTGTACCCCGCCTTGTGCCCGATGCTCCCTGGAATAGGCTCCAGGTTCCTTGTGACCCAGTAGGATAAGCAGTACAGAAATTGGATGGATGGATGGATGTATTATTGACATGATCTGTATTTTCTCATCAATACATTTTAACTATATTTTTTTAAAAAATAGGACAGCAAATAAATGAGAGGAGAAAAAATAAGATTAGTTAATTAATAGTTTATCGGACTAGATGAAAACATGCATGTTTTTTGATCTCATGTAAACACATGCGTGCCAGATTGGTAAAACTGGTACGAGAAAATGATCTATTATTAAAAATGGTCCTCTTTGGACAGATTGATTGAAACTGGAGCACATAAATGAGGTCTTTTTGGGACAGAAACATGACATGTGACTTGCTCTGATATTTTGAGATGCAGTGAGAAGGCGAGGGGGACCTGGTCTGGTTCAGAGTGTGCTACTTCCTAATCACTCCTCAGGGGTTTATGCAAAAGGAATGAAACATTAAATACATAAATACTCAGAATGATGACACTCCAGGTCTGCTTGTGTCTCCAGTTTGCCACATTTTAGCTCCATACTCCATATAGAGTATGTCCAAATAATCCTGCAGTGTAATCAGACTGAAGATTAAAATAAATCTATTATGTATCATTAAAGCCATTCTGCACTATGACTGTGAGCCATAATTTCTGAAAGCTGACTCACAGTTGTCCTTTTTAAAATCTGTTCCTCTTGTCTCTAATTCTCCCACATGGAGATAAATTAGATCCAATGCTGCCCTGTGGGGGCAGATAGGACTCTGTAGGAGTTCAATTAATGCTTGTGATTTTTGCAGAGATTAGATTATTTTCTAGCAGCGATCAGCTCGCTGCCCTACGCGGTACTGTATTCTATATAAAAGAAGAAATGAGTCAAATAGAAATACATTTAAATCAGTTTAACATAATTTAACTTATAAATGAGCTTCGTCTAACTACACAAATGTCATTGCAACGGTTTTTGTTACACTGTACTTTTACTCTATGATTGTTCCTATTGATCAGTACAACGTTCACGATGCAGCCATCACACACTTTCTATATAATACTTACTCTGTGCATATTCAGTTTGACTTAATTGTTATTTATATAGCGCTTTTAACAACAGACACTGTCACAAAGCAGCAATAGACATTGCTATAGGAATCTGAATATATAGAGTTGGGGGTTTGATTCTCGCCTCTGCCCTGTGTGCACACAGTTTGCATGTTCTCCCTGTGCTTCGGGGGTTTCCTCCAGGTACTCTGGTTTCCTCCCCTGTCCGAAGACATGCGTTGTAGGCTGATTGGCATCTCTAAACTGTCCACAGTGTGTGATTGGATGTCCAATTGTGCCCCGTGATGAGTTGGCACCCTGTCCAAGGTGTCCCCCACCTTGTGTCCTGAGTCCCCTGGGATAGGCTCCAGGCTCCTCGTGACCCTGTGTAGGATAAGCGGTACAGAAAATGGATTGATGGATGGAATAATATCTTCCAGCAAAATATCTGCTACATATCACGTATATGCAATAATGCCATATCTGTCAATATGGATTATCTGAACAACATATGCATATAATCTAGATGTCAAATCATACTTACATCACGCTCTTTCTCCCTCATCTCTCTCCTAACCCTTCTCATAAACCTTATGCACGGCTAACTCAGATCTCCAACCTCAGCAGAACCGGAGTGCCGTGACACACACACACACACACACACATGTAAGCAGGGCAGCACAGAGCAAAGGTGAGCACCACAAGTGACTGGGCACTTGTCCTACACATTTAAAAGGGCTATAACCAGATTTCACGCACTGCTACTCGTCGGTCACAGCATGGTCTTTTTCATCTGGCACTCTAAAGGTCACCTCGGCCTGCCTCTCCACAGTGCTGAGACGGCGCTCATGCTGAGAAGATAAAAGATGCATGTCCTCATTGATTAATTGTATTCGTTTATATGGAAGTGTTTGAAGCAAGGCAGCCCGTTATCAGACTTTAATTTCAGCTTTGCTTCATTTGTTCCTCTAATCTCTTTATATAACAGTCTTGCACACATTTTTATTGTATACATCATGTTGTGCATGTGCAGTGAAAATGGGTACGTATTATGAGAACGTGATGCTTCTGTGGCATTGTATTTGAATTCTGAACGGAGGCATTATTGTGTAATTTTGACGTGTTTTGACATTGATTCAACGCAGAGCTTTTAAATTGTGCAGCTCTATTTTAAATTTCATCATGACACATGCCAAAGTGCTCGCCATTATGCAACCTACAGTACTTCTTTCAGAGCAATTTCAAATGATGAGAAAATAGTCAGCGATACCTCAATAAGCAAACCTCAATAGCAACTTTCATTTAGGTCATTTTGTGCCTGTCACAGCATGACATTTCATTTCCCCCCACTAATATCAGGACAGTGGGATCCATTACGGTACTGACACTCTGACGAAATGCACCCACCTTACCCATGATGCCATGTAAAGGATGGGATGGAAAAAATAAAGAGCCTATAACCCCCTGCTCCGTCTGGCAGCTAAATGAGACCATCGCCATAGCAACAGCGTGTACAAGCACTAGGTTTATTCCTATAAGCCCTGCTATTTTCCCAGGTATATAGCGTTCATGCTACCCTATCTCCCTTTTTACTCACACCCCCACCTCTCTCTCTCCCTAGTCACACTCATTTAAATGCATATATGATCTTTCCTGCAGGGCTTTTTCTTGCATTACACCATGTTGGGTAATTCTTTTCTGCAGCAAAGCTCAGGGCGCTGTGTACATTTTGTTATAATTTGTAAAACTGATAAAGGTAAGATAAAACATAAAACAAACTAGTAAATAGAGCATGTAAACCTTTAAATTCAAATATTTTTGCCTTTATATAAAATGTATAATGCAGACTTGATCACACTGTGATCAAAACTAGCAAAGATACTTGAATAGTGTGAAATCTCTTGTATAAATGGCCTTTGTAGAAAATGATCTCAGACTCCTCTGTTTGAGATAACAAAACTAAACACAAGGACTGAGCGGGTTTCAAAACTCCCATCTTGTGGTAATCACTGATCTCTGATGATTCTGGAAAGTTTTAATTATGCTTATGTTATGGTCAGGTTGCCTGTGACCATAGACTGTCGTCATAATTCATTTTTATATCACAGCTTTATTAAATTCTCAAATCTAATTGGTCAGAAGGTGTTGATTCATTTTCTGTAACAGCACAGCTCTGACAGTAGTTTTGTCTATAATGTAAATGACTGATGATGGTTTATACTGTGTGAATGCACTCCTTATATTTACTGTATGTTATAGTTTCTATAGTAACAGTGCATTCACAGGGCTCGGATGGTGGATGCTCCACATAATCCAAGCCTAATAATAAACAGATTTCTAAAACATGTTGTTTACCAAAGAAAAACTCATTATACTCATTGATATGGTAAAGTTTTCAGTAAGGATATGCTTGTTTAACATTTATGAAGGGACTTTAGGGTGTCAGTGCTTTGTAATGGTCAGTAATTCTGATATGAGTTAAAAAAAAGGGCTGTTGAGGGAATGAATGTTTATCGCTGCTATAACATAAAATATAATGGTACCAGGATCTAAGTCGTGTTGTAGATTTTACATAACATTAAATGTAACTTTAAATTGTTATAATGCTGTGGTGTTCATGAATAAATTAAAAATTGCAATTGTTGGCAAATCGCTGTGGTATATGAGGAATAAAACACTTCTGGCCATGCTGTTATAGGAAAATAATCCACTGCAGGCTTATTCCTTATTTATAATGCATGCAGTTTTTTTCCCGCTCATCTACTAACTAAATAGAACTGACAGAATTATTTTAACAAATACAAAGAAGCAGATCAGTAACTCACTGCTACTAAAAATATGAAACAAAGTTGACACACGTTCGCCTCACTCCTCCAGGGTTGGGGGTTCGATTGCTGCCACGGCCCTGAGTGTGCAGAGTTTGCATGTTCTCTCCAGAGAAGGTTTCTTCCGGGTACTCCAGTTTCCTCCCCCAGTCCAAAGACATGCATGGTAGGCTGATTGGCATGTCCAAAGTGAATGAATGTGTATGTGATTGTGCCCTGTCATGGATTGGCAACCTGTCCAGGTTGTACCCCGTCTTGTGCCCTATGCTCCCTGGGATAGGCTCCAGGCTCCCCATGACCCTGTAGGATAAGCAATATAGAAAATGGATGGATAGATGGATGGATAATACAATATATCCATTCATTTACATTACATTTACAGTATTTAGCAGATGTCCTTATCCAGAGCAAATTACAGAAGTACTTTTCAGTCTCTATCAAAAACACATCCTCATGCTAGTTCAATAGGAAAGGAACTAAGAATGATTTCAAGCTAAAACCCTGTTAAAGAAGAGTTAGTACAGAAATAATTTTTCAGTGCTTGGTGAAGAAGTAGGACTTCATTCTTTATTTGAATACAGAACATAACAACCAGGGAAAGTTCATTCCATGACTTGGTTGCCAGTACAGACAAAAAATCTTCACGCATGTCTTCATTGTAGCTTGAGGGATGATGGATAAAGTCAAGTCTTGCTAGTGGCTCGAAGGGAATATGGTGCAGAGCGGGGATTGATATTTGCCTTCAGGTAGATGGGGGTCTGTTTTTTTTCCTTTGAATGCAAGCATCAGTGTTTTGAATATTACACTAATTACATTAATTTGAAATCTTTATGTAAAACTTAATGTGATTATAAAAATAATCACTGGCACTCAGTTTTTAAAGGGAATGGGGACTGTCAGTCTGATTGGACACTTAAACACATTTTCATTCTAACCACACACGCGTTTACTAGGTCACCGCCTGCTCTGATGGTCATGAAAATACCAAGAATACTACATTCTATATATGGAGATAATGGAAATGGGCATCAAAGTCATTGTGGTTGATGTACAACTGGTAACTCTGATGCACAAAACTCTCACCTGTCTGTGTTTATTATAGTTTTGTGTCTGTATGCATATCATTTTTGTTCTCCTGTTATTCCATTGCTTGTTGGTATTGCTTATTAGCTACAAACTTCAAACTATTGAATCAATTATTAAGTAATGCTCACTCAGATTAATATCTAACCTGCATCTGTCTCTCCCAGGTGCTGCTGTGCCACATCTGTTCAGGAAACTAAGAAAGGACAGACTAAGAAAAGAAGGAAAAGTGGAAAACAAGCACAGACTGGAGAGGGGAAGAGCCAAAGAAAAGATGTGACAGCTGGTCTCTTCCAGCAGAACCCCAGCTACAATGGACAGCTGAACGCACTGGCTAAATCTCCACTCTATCAGGTACAGTCCTATGCCATTATCTAGTGTCACTGAAGACTTGGTGGCTTCTTCATTTGTACACTATATGACCAAAAGTTTATGGACACCTGCCCATCACACCCATATATGGTTCTTCCCCAAACTGCTGTCCACAATGTTGGAAGCACAGAATTGTCAAGAATGTCTTTGTATGCTGTAGCATTACAATTTCCCTTCACTGAAACTAAAAGGCCCAAACATGTTCCAGCATGACATGCTCCTGTGCACAAAGCAAGCTCCAGGAAGACATGGTTTGTCAAGGTTGGAGTGGAAGAACTCAAGTGGCCTGCACAGAGCCCTGACCTCAAACCCACTGAACACCTTTGGGATGAATTAGACACCAGGCAGAGGCATAGTTTCCAGGGGGATGGGGGAGGTAACCCCCCAAATAATCAGAAATAGCAATTACAGCCCAATATTTATAAACATGATCAACTGAAACATATGTAGAAGTAATATATTTTGTAACAATTTTGTAATAATTATTGGTCACCCGAATCGATTGTGAATTTGTCATAATAAAGTTGGTATCTCACAACTATTGCCTCACAACACAACACTCAAATTACTACCGTTTGTGAGAGCACAAGTAGCTTTGAAGATGAAGAAAAGTGCTGCCCAGCAGACTATTTTGCATTGCTGGTCAGAGAGGGACAGTAAAAAAAAAAAACATATTCAGAAGGAGGTAGGATAATGTGGTGTAATCTAGCAATTTAGCCATAACTATCAATATAACAAGTTAGTGAAACACAGCCTTGTGTTACGTTGTCTAATAGCTCCCATTATTATCAACAACAAGGTTGTTCACACTAAATGATGTGTATAAGTTTTAATCAGTTACAGTGTGCATTCATTTGGACTGTTATTATGCCCTGCGTAATTTGTTTTAATGAAGCAATCATTTGACTGTAAATGTTTGTAGATGATAGATAGATAGATTGGACAGATGGTTGGATAGATAGATAGAAAGATAGATAATCAGAGGGAAATTATGTAATGACACTGCAGTTATAACAAAGCTTTTTTTTCCTTTAAATGTTTTTTTTTTTTTTTTTTAATATCGGGAAGCATACCGATTCACACTTCAACCCCCCCCAATGTTCAAACCAAATCTACACCCATGACCCCAGGCCTCCTCACCCAACATAAGTGCCTGACCTCAATAATGCTCTTGTGACTAAATGTCTAATGGAAAGCCTTCTCAGAAGAGTGGAGCTTATTATAACATCAAAGTGGGAATAAATCTGGAATGGGATGTTCAACAAGAACATATATGGGTGTGATGGTCAGGTGAGCACAAACTTTTGGCTATATAGTGTATTTCATTAGTGAATATTAACCTAATTTTTTTTAGCAATAGTGTATTTATGACAATATATTAAAAAATGGTGAAAACTAGCTATTAAGGGGAATTGCATATTTTTGAGTCCATCTCACTGCACCCAGAGGAAACTCTTGAATTAGTGTGTGTGTGTGTGTGTGTGTGTGTGTGTGTGTGTGTGTGTGTGTGTGAGTGAGTGAGTGTGAGAGTGATTAGTACAACAAGGTTGTGGTCAGCTACCATAGTATTTCATGCACACATACATTTAAAAAAGGAACCTAAACACTGATGTGAAACATGCTTTGCAATTTGGTGGCCTGTGAAAGAGCTAGAGTCAGCTCACAATTTCACACTTTTATTTTAGCTCTGCACTCATGAGAAACGTGACAAACGGCCATCAAAGTTTTATTTCTGTCTGTATGCAAAGAAGTAAGAGTTTAACTGAGCAAAGCACAGACAAAGCATATTGCCAGTTCGAAAACATGACGTTTTATCCACTGGAAAAATCAATACATCATTTTGGACTGATGTGAAAAGAAACAGTTTGTGTTTGGGAATAAATACATTGTGCAGCTTAATTCATCCTAATGCTGCTGTTCTGCGTATTTAGCATGTACAATATAGTTACAGGCATTGTTGTGCACAAACTGAGTTAATATGGACTAACAGAGCAAGTTCTCTAATGTTGCAAAGGTAGATTTAATTGAACTTGGAGTTAAATTATATTGGACAGGCCCACAAACCTACCGGTCTCCTGCATGCCAAACAATTTGCACTTAAATGGTAATATTTTCACCCCATTACTGTCTGTGCATGCTCTCGACGTGTTTGCATGGGTTTCCTGCAGGTTCTTTTGGTTTCCTGTAACTGTCCAAAAACAGGCAGCTAGGCAGAAGGCAGTCCTAAATTTCCCCTAGATGTGAATGAGTGTGAGAAAGTGTGTGTGCATGTGGCTCATGTGCATGTAGATCTACATCTTTCTCTATTCATCTTTCTGTACATCTACAGTATATACAGTTGAATCATACGTTTATGTACGCCTTGCAGAATCTGCAAAATGTTAATAATTAAAAATAAATAAATAAAATGAGAGGAATCATTAAAAAGAGCATTTTTAAAAACGTGTACTGCTCTGAATAAGCTATTTCACATAACAGATGTTGACATATAGTCTAAAAGACACAATAATAACTGAATTTACACAAATGAACCGGTTCAAAAGTTTACATACGCTTGATTCTTAATACTGTGTGTCGTTACCTGGATGATCAAGGACTGTTTTTATGTTTTGTGAGAGTTTCGCAACATTTTCTGCATATTTACACAGTGGCTATATGATGTTGAGATCCATCTTTTCACACTGAGGATAAGTGAGGGATTTATACACAACTGTTACAAAAGGTGCAAACATTCATTGTTTGCACCGGCTGTGGCTCAGGTGGTAGAGCGGGTTGTCCACTAATCGTAGGGTTAGCGGTTCGATTCCCAGCCCGCATGACTCCACATGCCGAAGTGTCCTTGGGCAAGACACTGAACCCCAAGTTGCTCCCGATGGCAAGTTAGCGCCTTGCATGGCAGCTCTGCTACCATTGGTGTGTGAGTGTGAGTGTGTGTGAGAATGGGTGAATGAGACACAGTGTAAAGCGCTTTGGATAAAAGCGCTATATAAGTGCGCCATTTACCATTCTCAAGAATGCAACACGATACATTAAGGGCCAGGGGGGTGTAAACTTTTGAACAGGATGATCAGTGTAAATTGTTATTATTTTGTCTTCTGGGAAGCATGTAAATATCTTATATCGCTTCTGAAGGGCAGTACTAAATGAAAAAAAATAAATAAAAGATCTTTAAACAATACAGTAACAATGGAAAAATGAGTTCTCAATAAAAAAAAGTGTTCTTTACAGTGACATACCCAATTCTAAACTGATCAGTTAATTAGGTTATTTAGGTCTTAAAGACATGGACTAGGTTTGTTGCATGTAGGGAAAACTTCACACCATGCAGGGCAGGAGGTCCCCAGGACTGGAGTTATTATCTAAAGGTTCAAAATGGTGTTCATTCAACAAGACGTTTTAGCTATAGATGTGAATCTGCTTCTACATTCAGAACTTTTTTACATTTCCGGTCACAGCTCTCCATCTGCATCAGTTAAAGACATGACAAACACACTTCATTCACAGTTTGAATTTGAGAAATGTTCTCTTGTTTGCTTATTCATTTGTTCGTGTCACTGCTGTATACCCGCCACAGTTTTACACCTGCCAGTGGCCTGTGTTTAACCACAGGTGGGGTTTTAGTTGGTGACTCTCTTGCTTTTTTTCACCACTGGAGATATGGAGGTGGCTGTGTGCATGGTTTCTCAGGGCTTTAAATAACACCATTGTTCTCAGTTATCACCGCTGCTCCACTTACAATGCACAGTGAGGATGCAGCCTGGTGCAGATGTTCCTTTAACTGTGTGACGCTATTCTCACTGTGGCTTTTATGATGCATTATTCTTCAAAAAAAAAAAAAAAGAAGGTGTGTGCTACCTAAGGATTACATAGTGCTACCTTGAATATTTTAGCCATTTGCATCTATACACACACGATTTGTGAGTGTGCATGTGGGTCTGTCTATTCTGTTATGTGAATGAGGTAGTTGCACGGAGGAAAAAAGAGATGTCTGTCATTCTGATGGATTTGTGTTATAGAAAATAAATTAATCTTCAGTGTCTTAGGTGGAAAAATAGGTTTGTTTGTGTGTGTGAACTTGATGACTGGAAAAGTGTGTGTGTGTGTGTGTGTGTGTGTATGTGTGATTTCCCTGTTAGAGTGGAACAGGAAGGCCGGCTACTCAGGAAAGGAAACTGCCTTTATCAAACACCAGATGCAGGACAGCATGTGCTTACACTGCAGAAACACACACACACACACACACACACACACACATACACACACAGCTATACTTCTTATATTTCTGCTATATAAATAAATAAATAAATAAATGTTTGTGCACTCAGTACATTCAGTGCATCAGTGATCATGCACATATAAAGAAGATCCAAACAATCGGAAACATGGTCTCTGGATATATTGATCATTATAATTATGTAATACTTGCAGTAAATACTTTAAGTAAAAAAAATAATGAATTAATCCCCAAAGTGGATTAATTTTCTATAACAGCATGCCCGAATTGTTTTATTCCTCATATACAACAGCAATTTGCCAACAATGATAATTTTTTATTTAATTTATCAATGAACGACACACTGCACTTTATAACCGATTATAGTTAAACTTATTATTATGGACCATCTGTGAGTTCCTGCTATTGCTTACAATCTAATCATGTGACTTATAGTATCACGTGACTGAAAGACCAGAAAGCGCAAAGTTGTCAGTCCTGAAGACTCTCCTGTGTCGGGAAACTTACTTACTTACACAAAGCTGACACCCGAGACTCCTTCCATAAATAAACTTAAATAACCTTCACTATGTCAACAGTTATGTGCTTTCCTTTGTTAAACAACACCACGTGTTTTTAATGCGTTTAATCTTTAGCCTCAGATTATGAGACGTAGCCGTCATACAAGTGAATGATCTGTTACTATCCATACAATAACATATCAGATCTAGGGCATTAATATAAGCCTATTTACAGCCAGAACTACTGTCAGAGCCATGCTGTAATAGAAAATTAATCAACACCTTCTGATTTGAGAGTTCAACACCTGCCTAATATTGTGTACGTCCCCCTTATGTTGCCAAAACAGCTCTGACCCGTCGATGCATGGACTCCACAAGGCCTCGGAAGGTGCGCTGTGGTATCTGGCACCAAGACATTAGCAGCAGATTCTTAAAGTCTTGTAAGCTGTGAGGTGGGTCCTCTATGGATCGAAATGGTTTGTCCAGCAGATCCCACAGATGCTCGATCGGATTGAGATCTGGGGAATTTTGAGGCCGAGTCAACACCTTGAACTCTTTCTCATGTTCTGCAAACCATTTCCTGAAGCCATCAAAATTTGGTCCTGGTCAACGTCGCTCAGATCCTTACGCTTGCCCATTTTTTTGAGAACTGACAGTTCACTTGCTGCCTAATATGTCCCTCCACTTGTCAGGTTCCATTGTAACGAGATAATCAGTGTTATTCACTTCACCTTTCAGTGCTTTTAATGTTATGGCTGATCCGTGTAAGTGCACATGCTAATTTGTTAAACCTTCTGCTTATTAATTAGTTTTAGATTTTACAGCATGTTATTCCGTAAGTAGAGTGAAACAAAGAGCTGTGCCTTGGAATCTGAAGGAGTTACGTAGTTGTCCTACTTTTGAACTGATTTTAATGAAACTGTTCTGAGGCTTGGGAGATTCAACACTTCTATCGTGTATTTGTTGTGCAGTCCTGTCCAGCCAACACTGACGAGTTTACGCTGTAATGTGTGAATGGCTTTATTCAGGCTGCTCGGCTGATGGGTGCAGTTGCATATTTCATTGGTATTTCTATTGTTTGGAGCAAGCGGGTCTTTCCTCCTACAGAGATCAGAGATTCATTTATGGAATTCCAGAGTTCTGGAACTCGCCGGTGTTTATTTGTGAAAATGATACATAATGACTGGCACATTCTGGTCATGGGTGTGTGAGCCAACGTGTTTTTGGCGTGGTGTTTGTTTGTGTGGTCCAGCATCATGTTATACTGTAACACTTGTGAGTTACCTTTACAATGACCACAAACAACAAGGAAGTTCAACAATCCCACAGTGAAACTGTGACAAAATAAAACAGCAGTGACAATGCACAGCAGTGAGACAGAGACAGCATGGGTTACACAATATTTATGATATGCAATCATAAATAATAAATAATAAATGATATCACTCCCAGCAATATTGTTCAATACTAAATGTCTATAAAAATTAATTTATGTTTTTTTTTTATTTAAAAATAACATTTTATAATTTTTTTTTACAAAAATATTTACCACTGAAAGGAGCAAAAAATAAAAATCTGTCAAAAAATGAACATTTAATTTTTTTTAAGATTAAATAAAACAACCACAATATTTAATAAAGATATCTATGATATCTTATAAAAGTGTATTGTAACATAATTTATAATTATATCGATATTATATCATCACATCACCCATCTCTAACTCCAGTCTTCTCTGTTGTTCCATGAAAATGTTTATAGAGAATAACAAATTTAAAAACATAAATGACAGAAATCAAATGTTAAAGAAAAAATACAATACAAGTACAAATCAAAATTTGTGGCATATTTTTAAAAATAATATTACTATTTGAGTTTTGTAAACATTCTTATATTAATAGCATCGATATGATTTTAATATCTATCTATCTATCTATCTATATATCTATCTCTCTCTCTCTCTATATATATATTTTTACATTTGGCTTGCACTAACACACTAACAATAAATCAAACCTTGATTTTTTTTTATTTGATGATCTTCTAATGAGTATCCAATACAGTAAAAAAAAAAAAAAAAGAAGATTTTCTGCCCAAAAATGACTGAATTCATTTGCTCTGAAACTCAAGCACTCGTTCTAGTTCAGTGATACGTCTGGATGATCCTATTACTTGGAATTTTAACTTTTTTTTTTTTTTTTTACCTTCATCCCTACTTTATCCCCTGTCCCACTTTTCTCCTCCCCTCCCTTTCATCTCGTCTGTCCCCACACTGTTCCCATCCTCTGGATAATATTTCCTACTTTGATCATGAAGTAAGAGGAGCGAGTCTGTCCCATAATGCTCACTTTTAGGAATCTGATCTCATTTCCAGCAAAAGTGAAATCTTATTCCTCGTATGCCATTTAAATTCAAGTAAAAAGGGAACGTGAGAAGGTATCCTGACTAACAGCCTGCACAGTCTCAGTGTTTGAGAACTACTTTCTAGTAGTTTTTACAATTTTAACAGTTAAACAGTTAAGTGTGGTTGCCTACATTGAGTGGAAAAAAAAATCTGCTTTACTACTATAGGCTTGGAAATCAAAATAATCAGGTAACAACTCATAACATGATGGAAACCATGTGACAATTTATTCTGACTATGAAGAGCTGCTTTTTGGACTTGACTAAAATCCAATCTCAAAAGAAGTTTTTTTTTGCTCTTGTAACCAGTAATATCAGGATCAGATGGCATTACTTCAGAAAATAGAAAATCAAAATGAAAATTACGTTACATAATCATCAAGTGGCTGTGATGAGACTAGACCAGAGAGTATAGGGCAGAGGTGCCCAAACTTTTTCCTGTGAAGGGCCAAAAACCAAACTTTATTGAGGGCTGTGGGCCGAAAGTAAACGTTGCATTAGCCCAACTGTATTATATTAAAATTAAAGTTGCCATGGTTCCCCTCATTTATAATATTTAAAAATAAATAAATAGAAAACATTACTCTGTAATCTGCTTAACTAAGGCAGGTTTATTTTCC
>JANDJT010000032.1:6029639-6054233 GCA_024331685.1 Stegophilus panzeri
TTGTGTTTGAGTTCTTAATCACACTGAAGCTCAATTAGTTCCATCTGAAGATCATCACTGACTGTGTCCACACTGATCGTGAAGGGCTGAGCAAACAACTCAAAGTCACAAGCCTGATGGATTTGGCACATAGCTGTACTTGATATAAAATACAGTAGTACTTTACCACTTTCCCCCAACATTCACTGACTTTGAGACACCAAGGTATAAGGCCAGATTTCCTCCCTACCATTGCCGGGACTCCATCAGTTGTTATACCAGCCATAGTCTCCCAGTTTAATTCATTCTTTTTCAACACTTTCCCTCTTCTCATATATGGCATGGTGGTCCAAATCAAAAGTCACCACAGGCCAACTTTGGCCCACGGGCCCTAGTTTGGGCACCTCTGGTATAGAGTATAGGTGGGTCCAACATATTTTACTAAGCCATAGTTTACTAAGCCAATTACTGAGAAATACCTCCTAATGCCAGAAATACAAAACATCAGGTGTGACAGCCAATAACATCGCTAACAATCTTAAAGAGATGGTTTGTTAATGTTTTGGTTTTGTGACTGTTGCAGTCTTCTGAATGTTTTCGGTTTCCTGAATGTTACGTTAAGTGCTTTCGGTTTTAAGACTGTTAAATCTGTCACGTTTTCTATGTGTTTCTAAAAAGATTTGTTTCAATTTTATTCCAACAATTTGACTACAACATTTATGTTGTCTGATGTATGAACATTAACACAAAATGAGTGTTTTTAAATCACTAATTGGGAACATCGTGTCAACAAGCAAATCATTATTATGGCATATGTGTTAACATTCTTAGAGCCTGGTAAATGCTTGACTGCTCAATCAGATAACTTTCTCTATTAACTGTGAATACAAACCAAAGGACAGAATCTGAAAACCAATGTCAAACAACAAAAGCTCAAAAGTCAGGAATACACAACACAAATGAAAGCCACATGGCCTTGAAAGTGTTGGCTTATTAGTACTGAGGTTATATTAAATACAGTTGTATGTAGTCATATTCAGTAACATGGCTTTAACATGATCGTCCACATATTCAAAAGCCAATGAGGTTATACTGTACAGCCATTGGGTTTAAATAGTGTGGGTGATTAGAGACAGAATCAGTTGAGATGTATGCAATTGTGTGTACTCAGTCTTTGAGTAATGGTGACCTCTGCTGGTTGGGAGGCCATGAATTTGAAAAAGTACACTCTGAATAGATTGAAAGGGTGGTGTTAATCAAATTTGAGTTAAAAACGTCAAAGTAACTCCACTAACGTTGTACTGAATGCTGCAAACTTAGTATAGTAGATTATAATCGCAGGATGCAGTCAAATAAATGCAATTAATTGACAAAATTGCAGTTCCCTCCCTTTTTCCCCTCAACCAGCACTTTACAATTTTGTTCCTCTGCACAAACTGTATCAAATGCAAATCTGATTTAAAAAGCATTTTCTTTTACCTCTTTTTTTTCCACACATTGTGCAAACATACACCAATCAGCTTTAATATTAAAACCTCCTGCCTAATTGTATTGTGTAGGTCCTCCTTGTGCTGCCAAAACAGCTCTGACCCATTGAGGCATGGACTCCACATGACCTCTGAAGGTGTGCTGTGGTATCTGGCACCAAGACGTTAGCAGCAGATTCTTTAAGTCCTGTAAGTTGCAAGGTGGGACCTCTATGGATCGGACTTGTTTGTCCAGCACATCCTACAGATACTCGATCAGATTGAGATCTTGAGACTTTGGAAGCCAAGTCAACACCTTGAACTCTGTCATGATACTCAAACCATTCCTGAATTTCTGCAGTGTTGCAGGGCACATTATCCTGCTCAAAGAGGCCACTGCCATTAGGGAAGACTGTTGCCATGAAGGGGTGAATTTGGTCTGAAACAATGTTTAGGTAGGTGGTGTGTGTCAAAGTAACATCCACATGAATGACAGGACCCAAGGATTCCCAGCAGAACATTGTCCAGGCATTACACCACCTCCACAGACTTGCCCTCTTCCCATAGTTCCATCTCTCTTGGACCACTTTTGATAGGTACTAACCACTGCATACCAGGAACACCCCACAAGTTTTGGAGACGCTCTGACCCCATCATCTATCACAATTTGGCCCTTGTCAAAGTCGCTCATATACTTATGCATGCCCATTTCTCCTGCTTTCAACACCTCAGCCTCGAGAAACGGATTGTTCACTTGCTGCCTAATATATCCCACCCTTTGACAGGTGCTATTGTAACAATATAATCAATGTTATTCCCTTCACCTGTCAGTGGTTTTAATGTTATGGCTGATTGGTGTAAGCTGACAAGAAAATCATCACACTCCTTCATTCCTCTGTAGTCACATGGTTTTCTCAAGTGTAGTTATTACTACTATCAACTCATGTATTTCTTTGAGTATTGCATTTTGAGACAGAAACAGATTCCAAGAGATTTCTGTTGGGCAAAATGGTTAGCATGAATCCGTCCTCGTAAGCTGATTTACAGTATGTAAAAGGATGATACATTTGGTGAATGCAAACAATGCACATGGTCAAAAATAGCAAGAGTAACACAAAGTTTTAAATCAGTTCAAATTATGGTATTTTTAATACATCACCCTGTACCGCAATAGCAGGATTGAGCATGATGATGGTACAGAATGGATTAGCACGTACCTGAATTATAAGAACTGAAGCACAGGAGTTCAGCTGTTGAGTTTGTCTGCAGGGGGGCTTGCTTTGCTGAAGCTTTTTTTTTTTTTGCATAAATGTGTGCAAATCTGCAGATTAGGCCGGGTTTCTTTGAGATATAGCATCTGGGTGCACCACACACACACACAGACTCGCTCTCTCTCTCTCTCGCTCTCTCCCAGGCACAGACCTCAGAAATTTAGCCTTCCTACACACAAACATGCAATCACACATGCATAGTAATTACACGGTGTTAGAACCTCATCTCCAGCTGCGATCATCATGTGTTTATTTCCTTTACGGTGTTACTCCAAAGATGAACTTTCTTCCTCTACACATCACACACAAGCGCACGCTTGCGGTCGGTGCTTGCCTGGTGTCAGCAAGTGCAAACCACACATTTTAGTAAATATTTACTCATTAATAACACGCTTGGTTGGTTCCGCAGCACAAACAGCTCTCTCGCTTGCTAAAGCAATTTACCTAGCTGACGTTTAACACAGCCTGGGTGTCATAATCGCTGTAGTGATTATTTTTCACTCTGCAATTTTCTGCTTGTGTCATTTCAGAGTAGTGATACAGAAGCGTTTGTGTTTTTCTGATAGTGGCATCATTTTAATGGTGGCCCAGCAACCTGTTAGTATGTTTGCTTTTGTAATGGTGTGTTAGTCTGAATGGTGACTCACCTTATTCCTGCAGCAGCACGAGTGACCTACTGATATACCGCAACAAAGTTATACAGAAAACACAAATAAAAATCTGACCCAGATTTATGATTCCAGTTTATACATTAAATATTTATCTGTCTGTAATAGGATAAACTGTTGGACGGGATTTACAGAGAATAATTATGTGAATTACGCCAATTGACGATCTCAATTGAGAACTTCTATAACAACATGACTCGGACAGTAGTTCCGGCTATAATGTAAATGATATCTTTCCATTAATATACTAATATTATTGTTTCTAGACTAGCAATTTTAGCAGGGACTTGTATAGTCGACGCACCACATGATCTAAGCTGAATAATATCCAGATTAAGAAAAGTGTTGTTATTTAACAAAGCGTGTGATAATTGTAAAATGATCGAGTTGAAAGCAATGTCCAAAGCTGTTGTTATTTTCTGTCTGAAGTGTTTATATGTAAACTGCTTCTGTAATGGCACACAGCACTTACTAACTGTTTTACATGTTTAAATCGGACATGAATCATGATCAGGATGGAATCAATATTTCACATACCAAGTTTATATGTTCTCATAGAAGAATGAAATCCATAATATTAACTAGTAAGAGAATTCAAATTGGATCAGATTATGAAATACACAGCACACATCAATAGAGACTGGAGTTTTGTTTTCTACACTGTTTTAGCTAGCTAGATAGTTAATGACAGTTCATTAGCAGTGGTGGCTTGGTGGTTACTGATCGGAAGGTCGGGGGTCAAGCCCCAGCACTGCCAAGCTGCCACTGTTGGGCCCTTGAGCAAGGCCCTTAACCCTCTCTGCTCCAGGGGCGCTGTATCCTGGCTGACCCTGCGCTCTGACCCCAGTCTCCTGACATGCTGGGGTATGCGAAGAAAATACTTTCACTGTGCATATATATATGTGACCAATAGACTCGTTACTAGCATCATCCTTTGGCAAAGTAGCACACAGAGATCCCTTTAGCCTAAAACGAGTTTGTGTTTAAGCTAGCTAACTAATTAGCCAACTAGCGCACACTGTAGACTTTGTGCTATGTTCTGTTTCCAAGACTTTCAATCCCTTTTAGTAAATTCATAATCATGTGATGGCAAAAAGCTTTGCTGGTCATTTAACATAAAACCATTTTGGAAACATATTTTATTACATGTGTCTTTTTGAACATGCTGACTCTGTAGCTTTGTGCATTATTTAACCTCGGTGAAAAGTTACAAAGTCTGTAATTAATAACATCATGAATAAATTCATTAATCTCCTCAGGAGTATTTTGCTCTTTGAGAAAAAAAAAAAAAAAACTCCCTTAAACAAGCAATGAGGCATTAAAATCTTGTTTGTTTGTTTATTTATTTATTTATTTTAATTTCTTAAATCGCAACAATTCTTAAAGCCAAAATACGATATACTGTGTTGCAAAATGTTAGTAGATACGGCCTATAAGGTCTGTGCTTGTAGCTGTTGTGTGACTAATATCAAACCTTTTTCATACTTTTTACAAGATCAGGCATCAAAACCATTTAGTATTTTCACACTGCTTTCTTAACTTCCTCCATATGTGTGACTCAACATGGCATGTATGCTGTATGTTGGTGTCGCTAGTTCCTTCCTCTGCGCACAAGTTCCATGAAGAGATGAGAAATGGCGTCTCTGCAGGCCCCAAGGTCACTTATAACACTTGAGCCGGAGTACTCACAGGAGAGAGAGGGATCCTGATTGATTACCGTAGAGAGCTGGAGTGCTCTGTGGAAGGAGATGATTTGCTAATGTTAGAAAGCCAAAGACAGCAGCAGAAGAAATGACTACATACTGAAAATGAATACTGATGCCCATAATAGTAGCAGAAAGCAGAACTGGTACCTAACCTTGGTACCTCAAAAAAAAAGAAAAAAAAAAAAAAGGCCACAATACTAAAACCTGACTGCAACATTCCACAGCAATAGTTAGCAACAGTAATTTAAATTCCAAATAAATGCTTGTGCGTGCATGTGTGTATGCCACATGGTCCAGTAAAAAAGCTGTCTGACTCTTTAAGGGGTCAGTAATGAATGAAATGGACATATGGGTCTAATTTGATACGAAAATCTGCCGTATAATTTTTCAAATATGCGTTAATGAGTGGATGAATTAGTTACATTATATATACACCAAATGAGCCCAATCTCTCAGGGGCATTAAGCCACACTATGATGTAGTGTGACTCTCTAGGCACCTCACATTTGATTTGATCATGATTTTGACATCTTTATAAGATGCTCTTATAAAATCCTAGCTTTAATTTTTCTTACACTGTTTAGTTTTCGTTAGATATGTTTAGTACTGTTGACATTTTTAAATAAAATGTGCCTTTTGTAAAAGTCCATTGGAATTTTAGGCATCAGTTATGGGAAATCACCATGCATCTCAGAATTAATAATTTTTCCGACTACTAATGCCATCTCAGACAAGTTTAATAGGATATGATTATAGAATAAAATAAGACTTTTTATAGTTACTTTAAAAGTACACCCATTTATTTCTTTAAGAAATATTTTGTTATCAATTTAAGCTGGTCACTATATAAAGTAGTGCTGTGATGATATGATATGGATATTGTAATAAATAGCATCGAATAAAGGTTTTCTGAGAATATTGTGGGTAGCATTGTTGTTGGTCATTACAATGCTAACTACAGTATTCACTGTATACAGAGTGGCTTCTCACTAACAACATGCTAAAATCTATTTTTCACTCTGTGGTTTACGTGTCAAAGCAGCCCTAAAGCAGTAGTTGCATACAAAGCTCCAGATTTTCAAATGTATTCAGTTGGGGTTCATACTGATTTAGGTAACCTCTTTTTTGACTCTGGATACAAAATTATACACAGATCAGCCATAACATTAAAACCACTGACAGGTGAAGTGAATAACATTTGAGTTACAGTAGCACCTGCCAAGAGGTGGGATATAGTAGGCAGGAAGTGAACAGTCAGTTCTCACAGTTGATGTGCTGGAAGCAGGAAAAATGAGCAAGCGTACAGATCTGAGTGACAAGGGCCAGAGTGTGATGGCTAGATGACTAGGTCAGAGTATCTCCAAACGGCAGGTCTTGTGGGGTGTTCTCGGTGAGGAAGGACAACCAGTGAACCAACGGCAGGGTGCACACTGATGCGCATGGAGAGTGAAAGCTAGCCCGTCTGGTCCGATCCCACAGAAGAGCTACTGTAGTACAAATTGCTGAAAACGTTAACGCTGGCTATGATAGAAAGGTGTCAGAACACACAGTGTATCACAGCTGTGGAACATGACAAAGGAACATGACAAAAAGTTCAAGGTGATCTAAATCCAAGCGAGCATCTGTGGGATGTGTTGAACAAACAAATCTGATCCATGAAGGCCCTGCATCACAACGTACAGGACTTAAAGGATGTGCTGCTAATTTCTTGGTGCCAGATACAACAGCACACCTTCAGAGGTCTTGTGGAGTCCATGTCTCGACGGGTCAGAGATGTTTGGTGACACAAAGGGGACCTACACAGTATTAGGCAGGTGGTTTTAATGTTATGGCTGAATGGTGTATGTCTGCAATAGGCAGATTTGTCAGAAGCATGCTTTTAAATTCCTAGATTATTATTAATAATACCTACTATGTTTTTTTTTTTTTTAAATAGCTACTATGAATTATTTAGTAACTACAGTTAAACCAATAAGAAATGTACATTGTTATGAGAGTGTAGACACTCTGAAGGCATATTACAGTTTAAAGGGTTAAGCATTTGGTGGGGCTGGGCAATAACTTACGTCAGGAAAGATTTTTTAGAGAACACTGTAGTGTTGTCTCTACTTTAATACCTTCTGTAATTTAATAACCAACTCAGGAGTTCTCACAGTGACAAATGTCTGAGTAGATGATACAGTATATTTTTGTAATGACTTTTGTAAAATAAAGAAATACATGTTTAACATATGTGTGGCGGTCACTGTGGAGGAATTCTGGCAAATACACAAAGGACATGACACACTGGGTTTTGGCCAAAAATTTTTGTTTTTTTTCTTGCCTATAATAAACTTTGATACCTCAACTTTATGTTGATGTGGAAATTATTTTATTTTTCTAATCTTGCCTTTGTGCCTCCCTGCAACGATCGTGGAGCCAGTTCACCACCTAACAATGTCTAAAACCTTGCTCGCTAAGTGTGATACCCTTACCGAGTGAATGTCAGGCTTTGATCAAGTTACTGGATAGCTATGTGCCATAGTGAATCAGTTCAGTCTGCAATCAGATTCCGGCTGTCCGAACGTTTGTCTGAAAGTAATCAGAGTTTAAAATGATAGAATTTGACTTGTGATTGAGATATGTGCAAAAGATAAACACGTGAAGGGTTTTCCCAGACTGCCACACGTTTATCAAAGAGATGTTTTGAAATGTTGCCTTAGTGATTTGGAACTCTGTTATCAAACCTATATATTGTGATACAGTATGGTGTATTGTGAATGTATTTCGATATGATATTCTGCCATATTCTCCAAAGAGTAATAGAAATGATAAGAATGTAGAAGAAATCGTCTCCTTGTCTGAATATAAAAAAACTTTTAGATAGAAGTCTTAGATAGAGGAAGAGAAGAGACAGAAGAGTCAGACTATTCTGAGCAACACATTAAAGAGAAAAAAAATACTGAAACTGCTTCAGAGTATCACAGAAAAAAATATTGAGAGTGAAAGAGAGAGACAAGGAATGTGAGAGAAAGATAAAAAAAGGAAGCTAAAAAAAGAGGCTCTGTTCTGTTGCCCTGATGTGGGGCCTCTTTAATGAATGCCTCACTGCCTATGTCACTGAGGAGTGTAGTTATTACTGTGAGACATCTCTCCAGGCCAGAGGTTTACCTCCCGCCAGACCAGGATCCTCCCATTTCCCAGCTTCCCCTGCAGCCTGACGTAACCAGGACAACCAGAGCGCTGGGGCTGTTAGGAAAACCCCCTTAAATCTGCCACAGCCCATTGGGTCTGCCACAGATTATTTGCCTTGGTGAAGCAAAGAACAAAGCAAGGAGAGAAATTTTTTATGCTGTCATTGCTTGCTGTGAGACACATGCACACACTCACACACTCACAGACACACACACACACACACACAAAAACCGCCGGCTTCTTATTTATCATCTTTTAATTTGAGTCAGTGTGAGATTTCTGCAACAAAATCCCTAATTATAGTCATGAAACACATAGTGATTAAAGCACTGACTGAATGCTATAAAGTGTGTGCAGGGCTGGGCAATATGACAATATAATATCAAAATTGTGATAAATTATCATCATAAATGTCACAATATGCTTTTCTGAGATATTGTGACATCTGTATATTATTAGAATTTAAAAAATAATTACAAACTGATGAAAAGTAGCTTAATGTTTAATATTGTAAAAAGTAAATATTATACATTCCATACAGTGTATATTGTACGTATATGCTTTATATTTTTTTTTATAAATAAAAAGCTAATTTTGTTATATAAGAAATAAAAAAATTAATTATTATATAAGTTTGATTAGAGCTTGTGCTTGTTTGAGACCAGACACATGAGCTATGTTCTTCTTCTTCCTTTGTCTTTCGTGTGTTTGCTGATGCAGCAGCAGATGGACAGTAAAAGCTAGAAACCTGCTTTGAAATATTGCAGCAGAGCATCCAGAGGCGTATTTCAGTTGTATGTCGAAATCCTGCAGGCGGTCAGCTCAGTTCTACTTTGTAAAAAAGGGTATTTTCTTTCAAATTTACGGTATTTTCTTTCACTTCCTTAATCACACACTAACCGCTTATGACTTTAAGAGTTTAATGAGGCATGTATTATACTGTACATTATACACACTTCTGCATTTCTGGAGGAGACACTGTACAATATGGCTCTTTGTTATCACTTCCATGAACTAACACCGTTCTCAGCCCACACTTTCCATGACTCTCTCTCATACATACACACATTTGCATTTATATATTAGCGGACAATTTTATCCAAATTAGCACACGCCTGAGACAGGATACAATCCTTCCCAATACACTCTCACTCAGTTCTGAAATCTTCCTCAACTGCAAGCACACCAAAGAAATGTCTGAGAAATACAGTACACGGAGAGGAAAGAGGCCACACTGTTCCAAGGAAGTTGGAGTTCAAGACAGGACCAAAACAAACATGAGCACATGGCTTGTTGTCATGGGAACCATGACACAATGGGGGGATTTGTGACATGATGTCAAAACACATCTTTGTGCTGATCTATCTGATGCAAACACACTTGTCAATCCCACAATAGTGTGAGAAAATCTGGTTTATTTGTCAAATACATGTCTATTTGAAAACTTCAGCATATGTGGCCATGATTTCTGAACCCTGTAAAGCTAAGTTTTCTATACTGTAGGTTTTTTTTGTTTTCCTACAGGTCAGGCTTTATTATTTACACAGCTTATGACTCACAACCTTTATTCATTTGTTGGAGAGAGGAGTTTAATTTCAGTGCTTTCTTACTATGAGTAAGAAAATATACTATGTGACCAAAAGTTTGTGGACACCGGATCATCACACCCTTCTGTGGTTCTTCCCCAAACGGTTTCACAAATTGGAAGTGTATAGAATGTCTTTGTATGCTTAGCATTATAATTTGCCTTCACTGGAACTAAGAGGCCCAGAGCTGTTCCAGCATGACAATGCCTCTGTGCACAAAGCAAGCTCCATGAAGACATGGTTTGCCAAGTTTGGAGTAGAAGAACTCGAGTGTCCTGCACAGAGCCCTGACCTCAACCCCACTGAACACCTTTGGGTTGAACTGGAACACTGACTGCACCCCAGACCTCCTCACACAACATCAGTGCCTGACCTCACTAATGTGTCTCGTGTCTGAATGAACACAAATCCCCACAGCCACGCTCCAAAATCTAGTAGAAAGCCTTCCCAGAAGACTGGAGGTTTTTATAACAGCAAAGCGGGGACTAAATCTCTAATGGGATGTTCCATACTTTTGGCCATATACTGTAGTGTACATCATGCAAATTATTATAAACATTATTCAAATTATTATAAACATTCTTTGCCACTACTTATACTTATTCTGCTTTCCTATAACAGTAAATTTTTATTTTATTTTATTCCATACATAAGCAACAAAATAAACTTCTTATAGCTACAAGTGATCCAAATGTAAACACATGTGGAGTGAAAACAACACGGGCTGTGTCATATAACAAACAGCCAAGGACTTAGCTGTACAATAGTCTTTATAAAGGTGAGATAAATTACATTTTTCTATGGTTGACCTTCACTCTCTGGTGATTATATCAAAGTATTCAGGAACAAGTGACACAGATTATACTTGCTTTGTACCTTTTCCTTTAAAGGTTACTCATAAGGCATGTGTAGTTTTAGTCGAGGGAATGAGGTTGATTAGTGGGAAGGAAAAGACTCGTTTATGAGTGTTGATGCAATTCCAGTTTATCTCACAGCCAGCGGGGGGGTTAATAAATATTATCTACACCTTGATATGATGTGTTATTACAAACTTTGGACAGGCAGTGTACTGATATACATTTTCGTTCTCTCTCATGCACAAACTTTACACACTGTCTCCCTCTCCTTCAGATGAATAAGAGCAATCACGGACATAATGGCTAAAAGTGCGTTCTCCAATGCCTTACCCGGGGCAGTATGTGAGCGTCTTTCCCATAAAGAGAAGCCCACGCACAAGCTTATCCCATGACCTATTTACAACAATGTCTTTCTGAAATGACCCCCACAGTCAAGCCAATGCAACACTAGACCGAAGGACATGGCTAATGAAAAAAGCCTTATTCATTTCTTAAAGGAGGGAAATGTGGAAACAGTGTTGATTAAACATCAGAACAGCAAATACACCGAAAGTGGAAAACAAAAATGGCAGCACAGTTCTTATAATAAATCATTTCTGCACAGTCGTCCGCAGCTCCATTGTCTATACTCCACTTTGGGTAATCGTGAATTACTAACATGGCCTAGTTACGTCCATGATCCCCTGTGGCATGCTGGCAAAAAGCCACACAGGCACTTCATGACTCCAGGTCCAATGGGATTGAAGTGAAACTTCAAGATCTCTGACAAGTAATTAAACAGGAAATATTGCTGAAAGAAAGATGAAAGATGAAAGTCCTTATATCTGTTTCATGTAGATATATACACACATGCAATTATACTGTACTAACTGTACTATAATATGCTTCTTTGTGTATCCCAGTATTGAAGGAAATGGCGCCTGTGATTCAGTGGAGTTTAAGGGTCTTGTGGCAGCTTGTCAGGGTAAAAGCTGACGAATAGGGGGATTATGGGAAACTGGGTCAAATACTGCAAATATTGATATTTAGATTATTTGGGATTCTCTTGAAATATTCTGTTTTGAAAATGTGATGCACAAATTTGTTATTAATATGCCTGTATTAAGACGCATAAAGAATTGTTTTGTTGTCTCTCGGTGACCTGAATCAAAATAAAATTGAATCTTGACATGTGTGTATGTGTGTAATGTGTAATGAATAGTGGTATTGCTCCTGTTTCCACAGACTCTGTTCTCATTAGAAATCCCCCATCAGTCAATCACAGTGGGTGAGACAGCAGGCTTATTAATAGCCATGAGATGCCGTATTGACTCTCACACAGAAAGGAGGAGTGTACGGTGTGTGTTAATGGCCTAAAGCTTATAGCTCATTACTAGAGGCTTGGTGGAGGAGCGAGAGGACAGACTTACTGACAGCACTGACATTCCACAGAGATGAAACAGTCTGTTTCTGCTCATCACTAATCACTGCTCATTATCCAGGCATTAGGCTTGTTACTTGGGTGCTGGCTGTGAATTGGGCCGTTTCACTTGCCCATGAGGTGTGTATATATACAGGATACATGTGTCATCTGACTTTTAATGGGATCCTTATTTTGACCAAACATCATGCAGGCAGACTTGCATGTGTCCATAATACTGTTCACTTTCTGGAACAATGATTTGTTGTTTTTATTATGTGCTTAAAAAAGACAAAAGTGGAAATAAAGTCACGTAATTTATTACCACTTAAGTGTGCAAAAAAATGATTGATAGCATTTATTTCTAGAAAGAAGCAAAATTATCTGCCTATAGATAATTTAAAGCTTGAAATGAATACACATATTGAGAAATAATTTTAATAATATTACATTTGGTTTATATATATCTTATAATAGGAAATACAAGCTAAATGTGATTGTTCTCACTTGCTATGATGAAATTGTTTGCATTGTGGGCCTAATTATGGCACTGTCCATAGGGCTACGTGAGCCTTTCCTAACAACCCACACAAACCTACATACACATTATATACACTCTGAGTTATGCGAAGAGGATGACTTTGAAACATAACACTCCTTACCGTACAGAAATCTATGCTTCACCCAGCCCTTCCGACAGCCCATGTCTGTTGGAATAAGCTTTTATAAAATGTACATAATCATATTTTCAGTCATTTGTCAAGAACTCAAGAACTGATGTAGGTGTCATACCTCTCACCTCCTAAAAATATGCTGGTAGGTGGATTGGATTTGCTAAATTGCCCCTAGGTGTGAATGAGTGTGTGAGTGTGGGTGTGCATGGTGCCCTGTGATGGACTGACATCCCATCCAGAGGCCTTCTCTCTCCCTGCTTACGGGAGGCTGAGAGGATAACACACAGACTTCATGTGGGGAAAGGACCTGGACAATAAGCAGCTTCACTCCTCACACATTTTAATCAGATAGTACAACACATTGAACAATTTGTGACCCAGATAGAAGTGCAGGCAGACTGGTTAGATCATCTGGAAATGTCGCAGACCTTATTAAGTCTGGCGTGGCACAGTGGCAGTGCAGGGGTTGGCAATCCGATGGATGTTTGATGCCCTCTGTCAGATAGCGTCTCATCCTGGGTGTAGGCTTACCTTGTGGCAGGGTCTGGATTCACTCTGAATTGGATTAGAAGTTATGGGAAATAAATGACTCTTAATTATTATTATTTAATATGTAAATATGTAAATATTATTTTTTATGTAAATATGGCTTACATAAAATTCAATGCTAGCAAAATCAAATGACAAATGATTACTTACATTTGTCAATTAGCCAATGATGTTTATATTGTTACATTATTTTATTATTTTATCAGCGTTTTCTACTGAATTGTTTTGACATGCTCGCCATCTAGTGGTGTGTTTGCACTATTACACCCATATCTATCAGAGATTGCTTTATTCATTGATTTTATATCCTCTCTCTCTTTTATTCTCTCTCTCTCTCTCTCTCTCTCTCTCTCTCTCTCACCCAAGCCATAATGGTCGTAGTTTTGCTTTTGGTAACAATGACACCCACCACTCAGGCAACTGGAAACACTACAGATGGTAAGTTTAAAAAGAAATTATTAATAAGTAAATGTTAAGTAAATAAGTAAACTATTTATGTTATGCATTTATTTCTTCTACATTAATTAACCAAATCTACACTCATAGAAGGTCAATTTTAAATGGTAAAAGGTCAATTTCTTTGTTTAAAGCAAAATCCCAGGCTCTGTTATTTATTTATTGTTATTTGTTATCTGTTATTTATTTATTTATTTATTTATAGATATATCTAATATTAATATACTGTCTTTCTGTCTTTAATAATCTTGTGCATTCACAATCAGTAGTTTAGTTTAAAAGACTTTTCTTTATTGAGAGGGTGATTTGGTGATTTGTCAGAAACCGGAGCGTTAATAAACCTAAGTTCAGGTACGAACCTTATTAAAATTCCATTTAGTAATAGTAAATAATAACTATAAATAGGGAACTAAGTTAAAAGGAGAGTGATCGTTGCAGAATTGCCTAGCTATGCTTTGTCAGATAACGAATGCATGCTAGGCTACAAATTATATGGAGTGCACTCTGAATGGCATTTACTTTTGATCTCTATGGAGAGGGATCATTGTGTTCTCACGCTGGAAGGCATAGCCTTTGCTGGAAGTAGGTCAAAAGTTCAGCCGATTCATAAACAGTCTCAGCTGTTTAAGGTGGATTCCTGCATGGCCGATATGAAATGTCACATTGTCTTTTTACAGATATATTTGTACACCCCTAGCATAGTTTTCGTTCTTCATATTCCACACATGTAAAATACAACCTCAAACGCTACTACGATCATTTTGATCCCCATTAGAACATATAGTGCTGTGAAAAAGTATTGCTGCTTTCTTCTGTTTTTGTGTATATCTCGTACTAAATAGTTTTAGATCTTCAAATGAAAGATAACATAAAACAAAGGCAACCTGAGTAAAACACACAATACAGATTTTATTATTATTATTTTTTTTTGATTGAAGCAAAAAAGTTATCCAACACCTATCACCCATTTAAAAAAACTAATTGCTCCCTTATACTTAAAATCTGGTTGTGCCACCTTTAGCAGCAATAACTGCAACCAAACGCTTCCGATAACTGGAGATCATACTTTTACTAACTTCTAGGACTAGGATTTACTCCTGTGCTTTGGATCATTGTCTTGCTGCATAATCCAGTTGCGCTTGAGTTTCATTTTACGGATTGAAGACCAGAAATTCTCCTTTAGGAATTTCTGGTAGAGAGCAGAATTCATGTTTCCCTAAATTATTGCATGTTGCTCAGGCCCTGAAGCAGCAAAGCATCCCCACACCATCACACTTCCACCACCATGCTTGACCATACGTATGATGTTCTTTTTGTGGAATTCAGTGTTTACTTTACGCCAGATGTAACTGGACCCCTGTCTTCCAAACAGTTCCACATTTGACTCATCAGTCCACAGAACATTCTCCCAAAAGGTTTGAGGACCATCAAGGTGTGTTTTGGCAAAATTCAGACGAGCCTTAATGTTCTTCTGGATTAGCAGTGGTTTTCGCCTCGCCACTCTTCCATGGATGCCGTTTTTGCCCAGTGTCTTTCTGATAGTGGAGTCATGAACAGTGACCTTTATTGATGCCTGAAGAGAGACCTCTAGTTCCTTTGACGTTGTCCTTGGCTTTGTGACTTGCTGGATGAGTTGTTGTTGTGCTCTTGGAGGAATTTTGGAAGGTTGGCAACTTCTGGGAAGGTTCATTACTGTGCCGAATTTTTCCATTTGGAGATAATGGCTCTCACTGTGGTTCTTTGGAGTCCCAGAGCCCTTGAAATAGCTTTGTAACCTTTCCCAGACTGATGTGTTTCAAATCACCTTCTTCCACATCATTTCTGGAACTTTTTGGCATAGTGTGTTACTGGGTAAGACCTTTTAACCAACTTCATGCTGTTGAAAAAGGTCTATTTAAGTGTTGATTTGATTGAACAGGGTTTGCAGTAATCAGGCCTGGTTGTGTCTAGTCCAGCTGAACCCCATTATGAATGCAGTTTTATAGATTTGGGGAATTAGTAACTGCGGGGGCAAATACATTTTCACACAGGCCCAGTTGGTATTGGATATTTTTTTTGCTTCAATAAATAACTATTATCATTTAAAAACTGTATTTTGTGTTTACTCAGGTTGCCTTTTTTTCATCTTAGATTTTGTTTTAATTTCTGAAACGATTTAGTATGAGACATACACAAAAACAGAAGAAATCAGGAAGGGGCAAATACTTTTTCACAGTACTGCACATTTTAAAATCACTCATAACATGTCTCGTCACAAGGCATTTTTTTTCTCAAACTGAATAACATGTAAAGAAAGCTATTAGATGACAGTAATGCCCGAAGCACTTTAGCCCGGCAAACAAACGTGAACAAATGTTGCTTGGCCAAAAAACCCCAAAAAACAAAAAAACCCCAAAACAAGATAAACAAAACAACAACAAAAGGAACAACAAAATCCCCCTGAATGGGAAATGATGCATGACAAAAAAAGCATAATTTCCTAATTACTTCCGTCTCCTCTGCCGTGACAAATATCCAGTGTGACCTTTGTTTACCCTTATCAAGAAATTAAGAAAGCATGATTATGCAAATAGGAAAACTGATGTTATATGGGCTATAATTGTATACTGGAACTTGATTGGCTCTTAACACTAATGACTCAATAACACTTGTTCAGTACTGACTCAGATTCTTCAATGAGATTTGCGATTCCCCATTTCCTAATGGGAAGCACCTTTTAACTCACATTTTACTCAAATGATTTCACTCAATGGGATTATTTTGTCTTATTTAAATAATAAATAAATACAATAAAAAACTGCAGCATTGTATGTAATTATTGTATGTAACTGCGTCTTTTGGAACGCTGTGACGTTCATCTGAGCGTCATCTTCGCTCAATGCAGTCATGCCCTGACTTACAGTGAATTATACGTTATATCATAGTGGTTGTTGATAGCCAGACTGCTTTAAAATACTGTGTGCTGGGTTTAATGTCACAACCCTCTGTTAGGTAAATGACCGGGATTTACCAATGCCGTCAAAACAACACTCTAAGCAATTTATTACATCAGGCTTAATGAGTTTAGTTGGCAGCTGAGGGCAGGATCAGCTCACCCAGAACTCCCATTCCAGTTTGTGCAGCTCAGCTTCCTGTTCCTTTGTTTGCTATGCTTTTGACTGCCTCTCCTTCTTCCTTTAGACAACGGAGTGTTAACCAGCCCTCATATCCTGTCCACACTGCTCATACTCTTACTGCTAGTGCTCATCGTGGCTTTCGTAGCGTGCTACTGCCTCAGGTACTACACACACACACACACACACACACACACACCCACATGCACACACCCACATACATGCACATGCACATTGAATGTTACATCATTTCCAGATACTCCTCCCACTTCATGAAGACAGGAACTGAAAGTAACACATAGGAACACACACACACGCACACACACACACACACTCTCAGAGGCAAGACTGAGGTTAGAGTCGTACATTATCTGGTTTATAAACGTTCTGTCTTGAGTATAAGCCGGAAAACTCAACCTCTGATGAGAAAGAACAGCCTTAGTTTGCGATGGTAAGAAAGAAGACATTTATTTTTCTTGTTTGAAGAGTTTTGGCATGTTACATGACTTTATATGATTACGTGTATTTGTCTGACATGGTTTCTGTAGGGTTCTCATTATTATTACTGTTATTATTTGCCTAGGTTCAGAAACCGCCAAAAAGCCGACATCACTGTAGTCGACAAGAAGATACCAAATGGCATTCTGGAAGAACAAGGTACTGTGGGCCGTCATTTAAACTACTCTCTCAACCTAGCTCGGTCCTCTGAAAGAGATGAGCAGCTGTCACTTGTCCTGCTATTTCAAGTCTATATAAGCGCATTAAGATGAGAGGTTGACATGTGTGGTTTCTCAGTAGTTGGGTGTTTATTTGCATTGAGAAGCGGATGTAAAACGCTGGCGTCCTCTTCAGTCTGATGTACAAGAAGCTCTGACTAAGAATGAAATCAACGGTTCATTCAGATCCATTCTCTTGGGGCTTGTTAAATATATCTGTGTCTTATTTGTCCAGGATGGTGAGGTAGTTTTCAGTAAAACTATAATTAGACATGACAAATGTTGTAAGGAACAAGCGTTTGATTAAATCTGTTGGTTTTAATTAGTGGAGATCTGAGAGATTTTTAGAGAAAATGAAAGAAGCGTGTCTGATTCATTTAGTCTCTTCATTGTTGTGTGGTGGTTATTGTAGTTCTGGTACTATTTTCTATTTTTTCTCTTGCTTGGGAATTCTACATATCTCATAATTAGTACCTTTTAACTGTGAAGCACAATGCACAATTGTATAAAGGGTCATAGGTTGACGGAGAGTTTAACAACATGTCAGTTCCTTCAGTCCTGAAGTTTTATTTTTTTTCACAGATTCTTTAAAATCATAAACTCCCATCCTTTAAAGGGCATATTATTCAGTAACTACAGTGAAATTATTACAACTATGTTCTCTTCATAATACTGTAACACCAGGACTGCTTGTACTTTCTTAATTGTTTCCTCTCAGCGTTACCCTTATCAAGAAATTCTGAAATTATGAATACTCAAATTACTCAACTGGTGTCATATGATCTGTATGAGATTATACAATGAGATTTTCTCTTCCCTGTTTCTTAAAGGGAGTGCGGCCAAAGAGCTGCATTGAAAATTGTGGTGAAACGAATTGAAAGTTTAACAGATATCAGATACATGTATTTAACTTTCTGTTCCACCTGAGATCAAACTATACTGATATAGGAAGACTGGAGTGGTATACACCTTCAAAACTTCACATCTGTACAAGGAATTCTGTTATAATACTTCTATAATATACTGTATACAACCCCCCTGACCAATACAGTGACACTGACATGGTAGTGTGTAGTGTTACAGGTGGAGTGTATCACTTGGAGTAGTGTTGCTATGTCTTCGAAACACCTCGGTGTTACTGCTGGCTTGAGAAACAATCCACCTCCCATAAATATACAGCCATAGCAGTGGTGTGGTCAGAAAGTGACACCGATGAACAGTAGACGATAATGGACATAGTGCAACATAGTAAAAACAAGCTATAATTCCAGTCCGCAGTTGTATACCTGCAGTTTGTGGGTTAAAATGTTATGGGACCCACCAGTGTGCTCTAGGGAATACCAAAAATGTAGTAACAAAATGAAACAATTTTTTAGCTAGTTAGCAGTAGTGTAAATAATATGACATAACTTAATAACTTAACATATAATAATTCACAAATGTTTTTACTTAAAAAAAAAAAAAATCTACAGAACTGGCTATATTGCATTGTTATTTCTATACTGTGGGACTATGGGATAATACTTACTTAAGGCTAACTGTTAGATTAACTGTAATATTGTACCTTGTTGTAATATTGTTTCTGTTATGGCTTTCACCACTCAGCTAATGAAGCTAGCATAAAAGCAATTTTGTATTAAGTGTGCAGAAATCCTAGAGACAAGTATCAAACTGGTACTAATACAAAGTTATACTGCTAAGATGTCATATACGTGTAATTATGAACTTATATTAACTTCCTAAAATTTCCCCAGCACTGACCTGCTTAAAAAAAAAACAGGAAGTGACTATAAGTCACTTTTCGAGGGTTGCCACATATATATTTTTTCAACTACGATGACGAGGATGGTTTGTGGAAAATTATTGGCTAAGATTAGCTATACGGTGAATGAAAAATCTACCACTACTAACCACATTTTTATAGGAGTTTGTAAATATCTCAGAAGAATATTTAGATGATTTTGTAATGATTATCATTTTAATTAATTGATTAATATAATCTTTGTAAAAAAAATCATTCAAGTTTTTGAAAAAAAAATTATTTTCGTAATTTTACTAAGCTGATCTCATGAAAAAGTCGTATGGACGCAAACAGACAAGAGTTGGCTGTGGACAGATTTTGGTTGATTTCATGTGAAGTCATAGAAGGAACAAATACCAACTCCGACCCTTTATCGTAACATTGAACTGCATATGTTTTCAAACCACTTGAGCTGTGCGATTATTTGAGACATGTATATATTCTGCTGAAATGACTGACTTTTAATGGGGTGCTCATTTATATCCTGAATATTTGTTTCTGCTACTTGAACTGGACTGTGTTTAGAATAAATTTCTCCGTCACTTGTGCAAATTTTTCTTGAATCCAGAAATAGGAGCAAACAAGAATGCTCTTGGAGGAAGCGATGTATAATCCCCCTCATATTGAGCAGGCTAGCTATGTATCTTGAAAGCCTATTTAACAGGCAGCTCCAAGTCTATGCCTATTATCTGACTTAAGAATTATGCTAGTCACTACAGTCTTGTGTAGTACTTTTGTTATGAATGGTATTTAAGATTACTAAAACTAAAATGATTACAGCTATGCTATGTAATTGTAAACTTGTTAATGATTAACGAATGAAGTATTTCATTCAAACAACCCATTTCAGTGAGTCTGACAAATGACTTTCCTCATGCCATGCACAAGTACCAACTGTGTGACTCATAGTTCTCATGACTCTCGTTCATTCGTGATTCGTACTTGCGCGATTCAGTGGTTGGCGTTTGAGATGAATCTCTCCAAATAACATGCGAATCCTCAAACATTTGCATTCTTACAAGCCATTTTATTTATTTTTGTTTAATGGTGCTATACTTGAATTTATTTAGAGCTGACAAAGAAGCTGGCACATCTTCTTAGCAGTTAAACTAGATTGTGAATTGTAAATGCTAAGCTACTATTGTCTTAAATGGTGCACTATATTATTACATTATGTGATATATACTGTGTTTGTGTATGTAGTACTGGGATTTTTGTACCGTACGTTGTGTCTCAGACTGCACTCATCAGACATGTTCAGATCTCAGGTACCTCACATCATTGACCCAAACCTGAACAAGTCGTCCCTGGAAAACCTGGCCAGTCACTGGAAAACCACTTAAAAAAAAGCGTCCAGCGTTTCACACTTCACATTACCCAGATAATAATAGTTTCAGGGTGTGAAAATGACAACTGTATTAAAACTATGACAAGCACAGGTTTTAAGGTGCAGATATTTTGACAATATGAAACCAGACATGTGGTAATGTGTTTGACGTATCTGTAGCCTACACAATATTTCTACTTCCTCTGGAAGACAAATCAGTATCAGATCAGTAAATTAATTCATAGATCCCTTCAGTAGAGCCTGTTTACACTCTTAGAGAAAACGGGTTCTTTAAGGTTTTATTGGATAATTACGGGGTCTTAGCTTCCAGGAAAATCTTTTCTGATGAGGAAACACTATTGTAGAGTTCTACATTAAACCTTTAAGGGTTCCCGAGAAATATAAACAAAGAACCATTTTCTAAGAGTGTCGCTGTCACTCTCACTTCACTCTCTGAGTTTCTGGGTCTTTCACCTCATGCAGGTTGCTGTTATACACATCCTTGTGGCCGAGCGTGTGTTCTTACTTGGACTGTGATTGCGTTGTGCTCTCTATGTTCATGTGTACCAAGTCATGTGTGTTATTATGCAGTGGTTTATGGCTTAAATAATTGCATTAATTCCTGCAGGTGCACTTTAATTCAAATGACTTTAGTGCTTCCCAGAATGTAAACAAATTTTACATTCATTTTAATTTCCACTCAGTTTGCTCTTAGTATGTATAGTCACTTGTTGCTCTTATTGTTCGTGAATTGGATTGGATCAGCCATAACATTAAAACCACTGACAGGTGAAGTGAATAACAATGATTGTCTCAGTACAGTGGAACCTGTCAAGGGGTGGGATATACAGTATTAGGCAGCAAGTGAACAGTCAGTTCTCAAAGTCGAAGTGTTGGAAGCAGGAAAAATGGGCAAGTGTAAGGATCTAAGCAGCACTGACGAGGGCCAAATTGTGATGGCTAGACAACTGGGTCAGACAATCTCCAGAACAGGCAGGTCTTGAGGGGTGTTCCTGGTATGCGATGGTTAGTACCTACTAAATGTGGTAGGTACTAAGCTCAGGTTACTGTCTGTGTGGAGTTTTCCATGTTCTCCCCATGCCCATGTAGGTTTCTTTCAGGTTCTCCGGTTTCCTCCCACTTCTCAAAAAACATGCCAGTAGGTGGATTGGCTGCTCTACATTGTGTGTTTTTACGTGATACTCTGTGATGTACTGGATTCCTATCCGGTGTGTATTCCTTTCTCGTGCCGATGATCCCAGGATAGGTTCGGGATCTGCTGGGACCCTGACCAGAAGTGCTTACTGAAGAAGAATGAATGAATGAATGAATGAATGAATGAATGAATGAACTATGAATTCAAACTTCTTTTAATTCCTAGACTTTAATTTTATCCTTTCATTTTGTTATAGAAGCACAGACTGTGGTTTTGTTGCCGAGATCGCCCTCCACGTCCAAAACCTATTTCCCCATTCCTGTGGACAACCTGGAGGAAGAGAACCGCATCCGGTCGGCTGATGATGGAAAACTCTTCCGAGAAGAATACAGCGTGAGTTCTCTTTTCATGTTTTGCTGATTCCAGATGCTCGTCGAGTTTCTGATAATGATTGTGACATAATGTGTTCCCTTTTTTCAAAGCTGATTGTGTTTGATAGCACCAAAGTCAATAGAAATGCTAATGTTGTATGCGAGTCTAAATATCTCATCAGTGAACAGGCTGACTTTGTATTGTGAAAGTTGTCACCTGATCATGAATTAACCTAGACACATTCAACACAAGTAACACATTCAGTAGCATAACAGGAAATTCAGGAGTCTTTATTTCCCACTATGTTTAAATGCAATGCTGATGGATGGAAATCATTTGACATTGGGTCACTCACTGGTGATTCATTTAAGAATTACCCAATCTACAATTTAAGGCAGATGATTCAAGAGTCATCCCATGGTAGTCTTAATTGAATCACTGCCGCTGATTCAGCCATCACATACTATGTGAATGAATTCCAAGTCTCATGGAAAGGATGTTTATGTTCTGCAGTCTTAATGGATACTTAAGCTGTCTTCACCAAACAGGAAGTAGATGTACATGTAAAACAAAGTGCATATAGCGTGCCCTTGAGAATTAATGGCCAAAGGTTAGTGAACAAAATAAACATTACACACAATCATTCAGAAGAATTCAGTCAAACAACTACTTACCTTTGTTCTAGCAAAAACATATTGCGTTATATATGTGCCAAAATTATTTACACTGCTAATGAACATTTTAAATAAATATCATTATTGAAAGACAAACATACTCAGAAATCTGCAGTATACAGAAATGGTTAAAAACGCAAAATCAGTGTTTTGTAATGACCATCTCTGAAAGCTTGTGATGTGAATTGAAGAGGGAAGTTCACATGCACAAACCTTAGAACATAAAGCAGCTTCAATTTTCTGCATGGTGGAGTGGACTAAGTTCACTTGACCTTGTTAGACATTACAGCAAGATACTCAGTGCTGTTATTTTCTCCAGGGCCAGAATATTATTTGTAAGGATGCTGATAATTTTCAAACCAGCATTGCAGGATAGTAAAAAACAAACAAACAAACAACAAAAACTTTCTGTTAAAAAATCATTAACATGATATAATGCCCTTGTATTTTCAAATTAAACACTGCCACTTGTTTGCAGTTTTTAGTCTTTATACAGAGTATAGAGTTTTTATATAGAGTACAGTATGTATTTATTTTTGCACAGTTTTAGGCAAGTGAAAATAATTCTGGGCACTGTATCATGTAACAAAGCCTGGACAATGCAGGATTTACCTTGAGTTCAGTTGCAAAACAGATAATCATGATAATTTGCACTTTGCAAAACATCCTTTGTAGTAAATTTTATGTACATGATCTTTATTCTGTGCCATTATAGTCATTACCAGTTGGAAACCCACAAGGCACGTACGAGGAGGCAAACAAAGATGATAACAAAGAGAAGAACAGATATCCCAATATTCTCCCATGTAAGTATTTATTTTTTTGTTATTATTATTATTATTATTATTATTATTATTATTATTCTGTCTTTCTCTCTCTTACTCTTTCTCTTCAGATAGTCAGCTGCTAAGAGTTCAATTCACTGTCTAGCAGAGAGACTCTGTAGTTTGTGGTTTTCTTTTTTTCTTTTGCATTTCCTGTCAACTTGTCAAGTGCCTGCATAGCAATCATAGCGAACACACTCTTACTTCTCATTCTGTTTTGCATTTCAGTTAGCCATCTTCATGTTTATAGTATATGTGTGAACTAAAAAAAAAAACCAAAAAAACAAACAAAAAAAACTTTAAATGCAGGGTTTCCGCAGGTCCTTAAAAAGTCATATATATATTTCTTAAGGTAAAAATATGGCCTTAATTAGCATTAAAATGTCTTAAATTCACGTTTCAACGGTCTTAAAAATGCAACCAAACTGACACCGTGAAGCAGATTTAGATATTAGTTATTTTGGCTAGTTGATGTGTGAGATGGTAAACCCATGTGACTGTGTTGCACCAATTTCATCTCTATGTGTGCTGTGAGTCACTTATAACCTGCATTTAGACACGACGCACGCCAGATTCACTTTTGTTTTACATTAGAGTGATCTCAAACATTTTTGTGGGCAGAGGTTTATAGCATTTCACCTGATTGGTGATGAGAAGTGAATAAAAACAAAACAAAACAAACAAAAAAAACTGTTGCCAACTAAATGGAGGTCTTCCAGTAGTTTTCCGCCAAAATAATAGCCACAAGGTCTAACACATAAAAGTGAATTAAGTCAGAAATATATTACTGTTATATTACTATTTGTTCCCCCCCCCAAAAAAGTAT
>JANDJT010000032.1:6100375-6105375 GCA_024331685.1 Stegophilus panzeri
GTGCACTTTGGGAACAGAATATAGTGTGTATTTAAAGAGACTCCTGTTGTAGTGTTAAATAAAATAAAATCCACTGGGTGAAATCCAGAAGGGTGAAGTCTGGTACGGATATTACACTAAACAAAACCATGCTTCTTCCACCACTCGGGGATCTTTGCCTTGCTATTGCAAACCTGTAATATTATTTTTTTCCCATGTATTTTTTTATTTACTTGTTTATTTATTATTATTATTTTTATTTTACTCCTAACGCCAACCCTGAGAGAGGTATTATCAGAACACAAGAACAGGTGCACACTAATTTACTCCTATTGCTCAGAGAGCTCAGAGACCCCAGAGCTGGAGAAATCCCCCAACAGCCTCCACCAGCATAAAAACATATTTAATCCTAATCGGACTGGAGCGCGATATTGCTTAAAGAACTATCATAATGAACACTTCTCAAACTTGCTCATGGAGGTCTGTCCCTAAACACTAGACCACTATGCTGACTACATTTCCTGACTATTTGTATGTCCTACCTAACAGTTTGTTCGTGATTTGGTAAGAAAATAGCGTGTTATGGTGTGTATAACTGTTTTGTGATATTCATACAGCTTCTTTTCATTTACAATAAATCTCATAGAAATGAGACACATAAAACCGCCGCATTATAACTTAGTTTTCATTTAAAGAAAGGTTCTAAAAAAAAAACAATACGAGGATATAGTGAACGTGTCTAGACATTTACTCTTGGCAACTTTCATACGTTGTTAGCTCCATCTCCTGAGATTCCTGCTCTCAGATCTCAGGCTTGCTGTAAAATATCCCATTTTGATTGCACAAAGTCGAACCCCGCTCGCTTTGTGGAACTTTTAAATATGTCTCCGCAAAACGCTGTACATTCTTTTCTCTTCGACATGAACGTGGTCTAAAAGTTGCTGGCCAATCAAGTACTCAGTTCTCTAGAGACTAAGGAAATGCTCCGAAAATGACTGGAAAAAATCTTCGCTCCACCAGGGCATTTGCGGAAAAAAGGTAGGCTCAAGGTCAGTAAAGTGCTAAATGCTGTTTGGGAGTCCCTCGACATTCCCAGGGTGCTTCAGCCAAGTTCTCCCCCAACACCCGCACTCTGTTCTGCCCTGCCTCCCCCTCCTCCTCTCTTAGACTCAGAAAGGAGTGGGGTTTTTAAGAGACGTTACACAGGGGCCTAGGCACAGCCGTTAGCCTCATGAAGATATCCGCGCTAGGCTGAGAGAGAGCACGGTTCTGCCCCTTCCTCACCTGCTGATGACCGATACCAGATGAGGAGATCTGGCTGTGGCGGAGGCTGACTCCGGCTCTCAGTGTTGTCAAAAGAGACTGAGCGGAAAATCCAGCTCCCTAAGGCCCCGGATTTGTGCAGGAACATCTTAGTGCAAACCAAATCAGAGTTCGGTAACTGCTCAACGTGCCCACATTTAAGTGATGTATTGCAGCCTTTTACCATTTTAAGAATTTCTACTCTCAATCATCAGGAGAATACTTGCTTTTCCTCTTTCCTGTCTGCTTCTTTTTTTTTTCTTTCTTTCTTGTCTTGACAACGCACAAAGACTGCAAAACTCTGTGTCCTATTTTTCCATTTTTTTCTCACTAGAGGAAAAAAATGCTTTTAAGAAGTACAGTTTAATAATATAATTTTTTTTTACTTCTTTATTTCATATTATTATTATTATTATTATTATTATTATTATTATTATTATTATTATTATTAATAATAATAATAATAAAAATACATTGTATTGTATGAGAACTTTGAGGTCCATAACTAGGGGTGCATACGTAGTTACTGTAAATATAACAATCATAATTATTTGTTCAATATTCAAAGCGATTATTGATATCAACTATTCAGTGAATTATTTTTACATTAAGACAATATTCCTTCATTTTTTTTAAAGAAATGTTGAGAATAACTCGTTACATGCACTTTCTTTCTTTAGTCAAACTAGATAAATATACAACGAATTAATGAATGAATGAATGAATAAATGAATGCATAACTAAGTAACTGACTAACTAACTAACTAACTAACTAACTAACCAAATAAATAAATAAATAAATAAATAAATAAATAAATAAATAAGACCTGACCCTATTATAATATATGTGTCTCTACGCTGACATTTAATAAAAAAAAAAAAGGAGCCTTGGGAAAACATGTGAGTGACAGGACTACATGTTAAAGCCCATCACTTCATTTTAAGCCTGCGATTGTAGAAGAGAGAGTGACACAGTTGAATTTAAAATCTCCTTTCACCTCCCTGGAAGGCGAGGGTTTTATGGCCACTGAGACACAGATAAAAATAACCCCAGTCCGAGGGGCTGACACTGTAGTAAGACAATTGCCTGGAAATCAGTGCTAACTTCCCAGTGACACTCTTGCAATGATGTGTAAATTGCAGCTATATGTTACAGTAGAGCCTCTTATTCCCTTTCCTCAGGAAATAGGATTGTCCTTAAAGTATGCATTTGTCACAAAAAAAGGCACCGAGCTATTGATTTGATTTTAAAGTAAGCAGTGCTTTTGAGATTAAATTGTATTTTTTGGCTGTGCAAGCTGTACATGAAGCTAATCTGACTAGCAGTAATCTGGTTTTCTGGCTGAAGATTTGTGTTACCTTGGACTTCCTCAAACCCCCATCTACCTCACACACTTTTTTTCCCTGTGTGGTCCATGAGACTTTTAACTCAATATTTCATTAAGAATCTCCGCAGAGTGGGAAGCAATATACTTGGAAA
The DNA here is from genome assembly GCA_024331685.1 of Stegophilus panzeri. Taxonomy (NCBI): domain Eukaryota; kingdom Metazoa; phylum Chordata; class Actinopteri; order Siluriformes; family Trichomycteridae; genus Stegophilus; species Stegophilus panzeri. The sequence goes on from JANDJT010000032.1 coordinate 6,103,137, forward strand.
TCTATAGATGTAAATCAAACAATTACAAAAATCTAAATGAGACTCACACAGACTGCTGCTTATACTGAGTGCTGGGAATTTATGCATTGTCCATCACTGATCCAGACAATCAGTCCACATATTAGTCCAAACATCTATTACTGACACCATTTATAGGCTGTGGGTCTATTAGATGGTGACCTTATAAAGATCCCTGTCCCTTGGTGATTTCACTTTTTTTTTTGCTGTTGTTGCTGGTATTAGTTGTAAGATGGATGTACAATTCAGTGGGAAAACAAACAGCAGTGACAACTTTTTCTTACAGACTCATACGTACATGAATCACAGGAAATAGCTTTTCATTGTACTGAGTAATAGCCAAAAAAATTGACTGTTGAGCGCACTTTGGATTAATGTTGAACTCACCATGGGGCTGGTGGCTTTGTCTGGATTTTGAACATATCTATTGTTTGTTATATTGTCACATTTATTTCTTTGCAAACAAACAGAGGGGGGGTTGGGGGCAGGGGGAGGGGTGTGTCTGATTGGACTGGGGCTGTGTGGGTCTGTTTGTCTGAGTGAAGTTTGCTTAAAGTCATTTTGCTTGAGAAATGGACACTTTCAAATACCTATTAATGTGATCAGTGTTGACCAGAATGCTGAAAACACCTGCTTAAATGTAGTCGGTAATATATTTCCCTGTAATGCAGAAGACATTTATTCAGAATACATTTAGAATATTTTAAAAAGACAAAAATATGGAACTGTGCTTTATTGCCCTTCTACAATTTAACTATAAACACTCAGTGGTAGTTTTTTTGCAAGGTTTCTTTTTTGGAAATTTTGCTGCATTTTGCTTTTCAAATGAGTCATGGCTGAGGTTTTTAGCATAGAATTAGCAAACACACAAAATAAGGCTAACTAGCATCCATGCTAATAGAAATAGGATATTAAGAACATTCTGTTAATTAGTTAACATTTTAAAATGTTTATTATTTTTGCTTAAAAATGAATTCATTTACACACTTTCAATTTGGTTCTACTTTCAAAGTGACCTCATCAGTCAATATTGTATAACTGTAAATATATATATATATATATAAAAAAAGAATGAGAGAACTTACTTTTCTTCTTCCTGAGGATCTTTAGAAATAATGTTTGGATAAAGAAACTTGTTCAGCATGTGACTTCTGGAATATTCCAAATATTCCACAGGGGTGAATGTATTCTGCCAACAGGATTGAGTGAATCTTATGAGACACTAAAAAAATGTGTTGAGTTGTCCAAACATATCGGAAATATTTGACTCAAATGTAAATAGTTATAAAAACGTTTTTTTTTTTTCAGTAGATGCTAAATCGTTTAATTTCCTTCATAGTACATATTATCCTGCCATCATGCTTTCAGTTCACATTAAAGGTGCTGGAAGTCAATCCTGAAAAAGAGCTCCAAAGCTTTGGAGTCGATTCCTTGCTCTGGAAATGATTCACCTTGTACAAACCCGGCAATCAAAATGAATTTCAGCATCTGATTGGTAGTGAGACAGCCAGGGGATATGTGCCTTTTTTTTTTAACTTTGATCAGTGCATAATAAAGACCAATATCCAATATTCCAATTAATTGGAATTGAATAAATCAAATGCAGGTGTATTTGCATGACCCTCTCCCAGTGATTGAGGCCACTAGTCCACTGGTCACACTTACTGTATATAGTTGCAAAAATACTGAACCCGTAAAAATTTCCAGATTTCTGTGACCTTATGTAAGTTTGGGGGTCTGATTTGATGCGTGACATCAACAATTGTTATAGTTATAGCTATAAAATGGAGAGCAAGTTGTCAAAATGGTTGCTTCCATTGTTAATTGCAAAAATGCAATAAATCTTTCTAAAACGTAATTATTTGCATGCATTAGGTGACAGAATATCCTCAAACTAAAAGGTTGGACTCTAACATCCCGGCCTCACCCTGTGACATGTTAGAAACATTGACTACGTTTACATGCACATTAAATTCCATTTAAGGTTTATATTCGGCTTGCAGCCATATTCCGAATACAATGTTTATATGCGTACAGGCATTGGAATATTTCTCTATACATGGTTGTTGTAAGTATGCCGATCTACACATGCACTTTTCCTTTTCCGTTGTTGTTTCCGGGAAATTTAAGGTGCTGCCTTGGCTACCCACACTTCCCAAAATGTGTTAAAACAGGCATATTCCAGGGGTGGGATTTGCAATTTGGGGAATCAGATGTCTTA
>JANDJT010000032.1:6110375-6122226 GCA_024331685.1 Stegophilus panzeri
TATGTTGGGATTTTATCAGCAGCAGCGATTTAGCAGCAATATTAATAATAATAATAATAATACAAAAGTCTACTGTGGAAAACAGAGCAGCTGGTGGAAACACAGAGCAGATCTAAAGTGTGTAGGCAGGGTGAGGCATCACTGTGAAGGGTGAATGATGTAGCCTCAGCATCCATCTCGACTTCCTGCTTTTCTTCTCCACTGGCCTGTGAGCGTCAGGCTTTTTTAGGAGCTGCTTGTTACTCCTAATTGATTTCTTTTCATGCTCCTGTCTTTCTCACCAGGGCACTGGTGTGTTAAATGCTTCTGCAACAGTCTCCTCACACAGCATGCAGACACACACACACAAACACACACACACACACAAACACACACACAAACACACACACACACACACACATATGTGTGCAGGCAGGCAGACCAAATTGTACTTTAACTTTAGAAAGATGAAATGCTGCGTCTCATGAGGTTTTCTGTCCAACCAGCATCTCACCGACGTTTATTGAAGAAGAACTCGCCACTGTTCCTGGCCACTGCATGCTGACAAGCGCTGAAAAACGCAATGGTGAGTCTGTGTTTAGTTAACCTCACAAAACGAGCCTTTATGTGTCTCACTGTAGTTTATATTGAACACAGAAAGAGATATACCTCAGTAAGGAAGCAAAAGCAGTCTTGCTCTCTGATTCTCTGGAGTACTCTCTCTCTCTCTGTGTGTGTCTCTTATTAGACTTCTAAAGGTCAAGTTCAAGTTTTGTCATCATAAATATGTGGATATATAGAATACAGTAAGTATTTACATGCAATAAAAATATTATTCAACTACATCACACTCCTGGGGGCATATTGGCTTAGTGGTTAGCATGTTTGTTTCACACCTCCCAGGTTGGGGGTTCGATTCCTTTTTTACAGTATACATGTTCTCCCCGTGCCTCCCCCTGTCCAAACACATGCATTGTAGGTTGATTGGCATCTCTAAATTGTCCGTAGTGTGTGAATGGGTGTGCACATGTGTGCGATTGTGCCCTGCAATGGGTTGGCACCCCTTCCAGAGTGTCCCTCGCCTTGTTTCCTGAGTCCCCTGGGATAAGCTCCAGGGGACTTGTGTCCCAAGTCCGCTGGGATTGGCTATGTATGAAGACTTTTGAGACACCCTGTAGTGCTGTGCACCTAAAATGTAATGTAATACATACACTTGTCAGTAGTCTCGCAAAGCCAGACTTTTAGCATTCACTAGACAGTCTGCTATGTTTCATCAAGAAATGTGGTCAAGAACTACCTACTTTCATATAGAGAGACAATTTGACACTCACAGAGCCTGTCCCATAGCCCAGCAGTCTTCAGTCTTTCCAGCGTGGATGTATATTTCATCCCACCCAAATGTGAGACATACCAAATGTCATTTGAAAAACAACAACAACTAATTAAACAAGTGGAAACAAGTAGGACTGTTGTTTCGTTTGGAATGAAAACACCTCATTATCTTGTTTACGCACTACTAACAGCTTCGAGCAAATCCCTTTTATTTATTTTAAAGATGGAGTACTGTGAACCTTTTTTTCCAATCAAGTGACTATACGTTACTCTGAAATGCTCACTATGCCACCTGTACTGCTTATCCTGCAGAGGGTTGTGGGAAGCCTGGTACGGCGTCACTTTCACGGCATGAGTATCGTGGACGTAAAAAAAAAAAAGAAAAAAGAAAAAATACATGCGAATCATAGAATTGAATAAAAAATTGAAAAAAAATATCCAAAAAACTAACAAAAAGAAGACAAAATGATTGGAATTAAAAATGCAATTGTGTTTTCCTTGTTTAACTTACTCTTGCTTGATCTCTCTGATATTTTTTTGCTCATATTTTATTTTATTTTCAATCATGCTTCAGTTTTCTTTGCCCTCGTGTCCAAGTTCTTTGCTTACGATTACAAAAATTACACAAAGAGTTTCATGCAAATCAGGGGCGGGATTAAAGTATCCATTGGTCCACGGGTTCTAAACCGACAGCTCTTTTCGAGCCAATCAATAAGCTGGGAGTAGATGATGTCATGGACAAGTGACTCTACCTTTTACTGTTCAAGCGTGTCGTGAGCAGGTGAGCAGTGGCCATAACTGTAGTGTCATGTGAAACCTCTCCTGTTAGCTAACGTATGCAAGGTTTAGTGAGCGATTGATATTTTCAGTAGTTAATTAGTTAGCAGTTGTAGCATCATTGTAGCTCAAACATTAGAAGTGTCTTGTAAGGAAATAATGAGAAAAATTATTTACATATACATGACTGCATTTGGCAGACCCTTTTATCCAAAGTGACTTACATAGCATTAAAGGTATACATTTCATCATGCAATACTTAGGAATACTTAGGACCTTAGCACTGCTAGCGCACTACTCTACTGTTGGAGCTACAGTGATGCTACAGTTGCCCAGTTCATTAAAATACTCTTTTAACTACTTAAATACTGAAAATTTCTATCGTGAAACCTTGCTAACAGGAGAGGTTTAACACGAAACCACAATTATGGCCAAATATTTAATATTTATAATAGAAAACATATAAGAAGTATTAAGCATATCAATTAAATTCCTGAGATTTGTCCATGTTCACCTGCTAACGACACTTTCGAACAGTAATGCTGCCTACAGGTATTAGGCAGTCGGAATTATCCTACTTCCCACTTCAGACGTAGGAATGACGAGTATGTCATGTTCACATGCTTTGTTGTCAGAAAGAATGTAAAACACGGAAGACACCAAGTTCATTTCTTTTTTTCTTTTATTTTGAAACTATAACACATTACTCGGTTAGCTAGCTTGCTGACAGTAATGGAATCACGGTCAAATACAAACTATTTTCATGGTGTATAAATGTACAACACGCATAGAATGGTTGCTGATATACATAAATAAATATGACCGGAACAGCAAGCACTAACATTTATAAAAAATGAAGATAAGATAAAATAAACTTTATTGAGCACACACTGGGGAAATTCCCTCGTTACAGAAGCTCAATTACACAAAACAGAGAACAAAACAAAAACCTCTGATTCAGTACACTGTACTCTCCTTTGCCATGTTAAAAGTTTAGGATTCCTCCTATCTTGGAAACTCGGGTATCAAAATTATCTCAGCGTTTCCCAGTCACATTCACTACTTGAGAGGTCATTCATGTGCAACGTCCTAGTAGGAAACTCGTATTTATGATAATTTCGATGGCACATAAAGGTAGCACAAAAGGCATTCGCTTGTCCATGACATCATCTACTCCCAGCTTATTAACTGGCTAGAGAAGAGCTGTCAGTTTAGAACCAGTGAACCACTGGAGACTTTAATCCAGCCCCTGATTTGCATGAGACTTTTTTCGTAACTTTTTTTAATCATAAGCGATGAACTTGGAAATGAGGGCAAAGAAAACTGAAGCGTGAATGAAAAGAAAATACAATTATGAGCACAAAATAGCATAGAGAGCAAGAGTGAGTTAACCAAAGAAAATACAATTTTTTTTTAATTCCGATCATTTTTTGGTTTTTATAAAATATTTTTTAAATTGTGTATTCAATTCTATGATTCAAGTGTATTTAAAAAAAAAAAATTATGACCATAATACTTATGGCATGAAACTGACACCATTGCCTGGAGCCTATCCTAGGGGACTCACTGCAGGAGGTGGGAGACACCCTGGACGGGGTGCCCACCCATCGCAGGGCAGAATTGCACATACACTCTCACACCCCGGAGAATTTAGAGATGCCAATCAGTTATAATACATGTCTTTGAACTGGGGGGAAGAAATCAGAGTACCCAGAGGAAACCCCTGAAGCACAGGGAGAACATGCAAACTCCATGCACACAGGGCCAAGGTGGGGTTCAAACCCCCAACCACAGAGGTGCGAGGCAAACACTAAACCACCGTGCCCCTCCTCACTGTGTCATGGTGTTCAAATGTATTATTATTATTTTTATTTAATTTATTTATTTGTTTGTTTGTTTTTCTGATGTAAACCACTGAATGAAAGAGGAAGGGCAGATAACCAATCAGATTGTGACCAGAAAAGTCTACATACTGTACCAGATGTAAGCCATGGGAAGAGGATTTGAGGCTGAGACTACGATGTAAGTGCTTTGTCAGTGTTCTTCAAAGGTTTTTTAAGGGTCTTTTGGATAAAAAAAGGGTTATTAGCTTAATTAAAGGGGCAGCACTCTGCCTAATGTCCATGAGCTGGGGTTACTGTCTGTGTGGAGCGTTGCATGTTTCCCCTGTGTCTGCATGGGTTTCCTCCAGGACCTCTGGTGTCCTCCCACCTCCCAAGATCCTGCTAGTAGGCGGATTAGCTAAGATACATTTCCCACAGGTGTGAAGGAGTTTATGAATGTGTTTGCATGATGCCCTGTGATGGAGTGATTCAATGAGTGAGCTTGTTAAATGAGTTTTACTTCAAACCATTTCTGATAGGGAAATCCTCTGTTGTAGAACCTTTAAGGCTCATTCACTTCCATTGAAGGATGAAGTACTGTACAGTGTGGCTTTTTAATTTTTATATTTGAATTTATATATAGTGTGGTAAAGGGGGGCATGGTGGCTTAGTTGTTAGCACGTTTGCATGTTCTCCCCGTGCTTCGGGGGTTTCCTCATGGTACTCCAGCTTCCTCCCCAATCCAAAAACATGTGTTGGAAGTTGTTTAGCATTTCCAAATTGTCCATAGTGTATGAATGATTGTGCAATTGTGCCCTGTGATGGATTGTCACCCCGTCCGGGGTGTCCCCGACCTTGTGCCCTGAGTTCCCTGGGATAGGCTCCAGGCTCCCCACAACCCTGTGTAGGATAAACTGTACAGAAAATGGATGTATGGATGGATGGATAGATAGTGTGGTAAAAAGACTGCTATGGTAGCAGTATTTGCAGACATGGGTTGGTATATATAATGCAAATAATAAATAATAAAAGTGTTATTTTACTTAAAAAAATGTTTATAGTAAACAATAATTCTGAAAAGGTGTAGATTTTAGTATGACTAAAAGATAAAGCTGTTGATTAGTTTCCACACTTAAAAAGCCCTAACTGTGGGAAATGGTTATTTTTTTAATAGTGTGCCCTGTGAAGCTTTGAACTATAAATGTACAACCACATGTACCGACAAACTGAAAAGGTATATGCCATTCAATCAGGTCTTGGTATTAGTTACTTTCTTGAGTTTCTTGAAATGATATTGCTTGTACAAGCATCATTCATACAAATTTCACTCAGTTTACATACTTGTCATATGGCCCCAAATGAATATTGTGTGAGATCAGGTTCTCTTTCTCTCTATCACTCTGCATGGCTTCATTGAGGTGGGGTATGTTTCTTATTTGCTGTGTCAGGGAAGTGCGTGACCTCCACACCTCAGAGGCGACCTTTCCCGACTCTGACCTTTGATCCCGGACTATTTGTGGGGTCACAGAGTCCCTGTGGAATCAGTTTCCACAACACCTTTGCTGCTCAAATCCAGACGCTACAGGACATGGGCCAGACGCCGCTGACAGGAATCATCACCTTTCTACTTTCCTCCTCGTTCCGTCTTTTCCTCTTCTCACTGTTCTCATTATGCAGCCAGTTTTCCTGTTTTCCTGTCTGTCTGCTTCACTGCTATTTTGGGCTTCCTGTCTCTTACAGACATAACAAGGAAAATAATATGATGAAGTGTAAGATCAGTATTTAGTATGAGATCATTTAAATCATTTCACATCTAACCATACATCTAACCATACCGTAAGCTTTGTAATACTTGTACGAGTCTGTTTTAGTGTTGTCCATAATACCGGTACTGTATGAAAAATGAAACAGAGACTCATGTAACCTTTCTCTCCTCTTTCCCCTGCACTCTATTGTGTCTCCGTGTTGCTGTTGCCATCTGATCTTTAGGAAACTCGATTCATTTATTTGGCCTCACAGGACCATGGGAATGGATAATGTGTTCAAAAATGCCACTCTCAATCTGATTTGTCCCCTGAAAATCCAGCAGTCAGTGGACTCAGTAGTTTGTGGGTGACATATACAGGATGTTGACACACATCTGATCCACAGAGGCTTGCCATATCAATATCAGATAATTGGTAATATGTTTTTTCCCCCCTAAATTAACCACTGTGTGGTGAAAAGTCTTTCCTAAAGATTTTTTCTTCTAACTCCTCACACTGTAATGGTATTTCAAAATGAATAAAGAAGTTAACTTTATAACATTTTTATTAATTGTAGATACAAATAGTGAATCAGTTCACAGTTAAACCTGAGACTGACTCTGGATCAGCACTATGGGTTTGCTTCTGTAGACTCTCCACTGTAGTTTCTTAAGTGAGTGAGCGAAAGAGAAACATAAAATGGACAACATCTGTTTTTCTGTCTTTGGTTTCAAATCATGATGCCAGAGATAACCTGGACCAATTCAAATCGGTGATCCAGCTGAACTCCTTGTGTGTAATTGGAACTGGTAATGGTGCTACTGATTAATTCAATTTCACAGAATCCAGAAAATGGTCTAATTACTAATTATTTTTTCTCTCTAGACAGATAGATAGATAGTTCATAGCAGTAGAATAATAGGCTTTAAAATGAACAACTGATGAACAACGTAATAATTTAGGTATAAGTATAGGTCAGGGCATGGTGTCCTAGTGGTTAGTACGTTTGCCTTTTACCTCCGTCCTATGTGCGCGGAGTTTGCATGTTCTTCCCATGCTTTGGTGGTTTCCTCCGGGTACTCTGATTTCCTCCCCAAATCCAAAGACATGCACTGTAGGCTGATAGGCATTTCCACATTGTCTGTAGTGTATGAATGTGTGTGCGACTGTGCCCTGCAATGGGTTGGCACCCCATCCAGGGTGGCCCCCATCTTGTGCCACAAGTTCCCCGGGATAGGCTCCAGGCTCTTTGTGACCCTGTGTAGGATAAGCGGAACACAAAACTGATGGAGCACGGTTCAGCTATGATTTATTGATTCATTCACCTCCAGTAAGCACTTTATCCTGGTCAGGGTTGAGGAGGAGTTTATCCCTGGAACACTGGGCAAGAGTTGGGGACACTCATTGAATACAATGCCAGCAACAATGCTATCCACTTGCCACCATGCTGCCTTAATCAACTCTTAGGTTAAGTATTTACAAGTTTGATTTGAAAACTAGCAAGTTCACCTTACTATGAAAAAAAAAAAAGAATTAATAATTAAACTAATGGTTTTGCTACAGTATGTCATTGTCAATAAAATATAACTAATATATTTGACTTTTGATGTCATATGAATGTTTATTTCAATAACATACCATATCATGCCATATAATGAAAGTATGTTCAAAACTATGTTTTGCTCTGCTGTCTATATCACTTTAAAAAAAAAAAATCATAAACAAGGGGAGGAGTCTCTCTTCAGAAGGTAAAGCTCAGGCCTGTTGTTGCACAGTGCGGCAGTGTGAGGCAGGAGATCAGCAGTCTCGGAGGCACGCTCAGATTAACTCATCACCCGTTAAATGGGCTGTCAGGGGGTGATGGCAGGCCTTGCCAGTGCAAATTCAAATGCATGTAAATTTCCCTGGTGGCTGACTACCAAGTATGGTGGCGCTGTCAGACGGTGACATGCAAGAGATGCATTAACACCGTTAAAAATACATCAGGCGTAGAGATCTCATGTTTTAATAAAACGTGAATAGACAAATGACACAAACACATCCTGCAAATATAGCCTTATTATAAGTTATTTTACCTCTATGTGTGTAAGAAGAGTAAGTGAGGAAAAAAAAAAAAAACACAAGCGGAAAGTGAAAGAAAGAGAGAGAGCAGGAGAGCATAAAAAACGGATGCTTCTACAGGATGTGAGTTGGCACGTCAAATGTTTTGCCAGGATGCCCCTCCAACAATTAACAATTAGCTGTCAGTGGCCTGACTTGGTCCCGAGGGGGCATCAACTCAACTGCAACTTACAGAGGCAGTGTTCCAATAGCCTGGTCCGTCAAGTTCACTTCATCTCACAATAAAGTGATTAAGAGCATGAAGGAGACATATTGCTCTTGGCTTTGCTGTAACTCATGATCTCTGTCTGAGAGCAGAATAGAAAGATGAGTGAACAGGGTGTACAGTGAACTGGCACTGCTGTTTTACTCGGTGTCACTATGCTATGTGAACACATCAGAGAAGTGCACTCATATGTGGTAAGACTTCCACAGTGCACTCAGTCAAACTGGAGAGAGTTTGTTTTACACTTTCCTAATTGCTTTACCCTTCTTCTATGCCTCCAGCTGATGTTAAAGAGGAAAATCAAAGTTGTCAGACAATTAGAGAAAATCCCTTTCTGGAATATAAATGTTAGAACTGATATAATGTTGAGTATGTTATTCTTAATATCTTAACATGTATTATATGATCATTTCTATTAATTATGATAACTAAATGTCAAATGTTGCTATAAATGCTATTCCTGTGTGTTGATCATGTCTGTATCAAGGGTGTGCAGAATTTTGCATTCAACTGTAGAGTTAGCAGCCTCTCATCCAATTGAGATTGCTTGTGTTCTGCAACCAAGTATAGAGTAACAACACACTTTATTTTTCTGAAGTTGACTAATGCTTCTACATACAGTATGTCGTCAGTGCGCAGAGTGAACTCGTTCCTTCCTTCGTTCATTCGTTAGTGACTAACTTTGGATATGATGCCAGTCCATTGCATGGCACCATGCACACACCCATGTACACCTAGAGGCAATTTAGTGTCTCAAGTTCACCTATTGGCATGTTTCTGGGAGGTGGGAACCAGAGAACCCCAAGAACACATGATGGACATTGGGAGAACATACAAAACTCTACACAGATAGTAACCAAAGTCAGGATTGAACATGATTGAACCCTGGAGCTGTGCAGTGGCAATGCTACCCTCTGCACAACCACGCCACCAGGGTCAAGACTAGGATCATAGTACTTTCTGTGACTAGGTTGCATTTAAAAAATAAATAGAAAGTGTGATTTGAACAAATTTCTATGGATTTCTATGGAGTTTTAATGAATGCAGCACTTTCATACGCAAGTGAAAAAATAGGCAAGGTACAAAAACATAATATAACTACAAGTGTATATATCTGTTCTGGAAGACATATGACTACAAAATGCTTTCTGTGTGAATTGGCCCTGAGAGTTAGGCTGAGAATGGTCTGTAATTAAATACAAGGTGTGAAATATTTTTCCTTATTTTCCATGATTACGAATGAATCCTTTAAGATCAGTTCAATGTGATTTTTGCTTACTCATGGTCTCATGATGTTTTTGTGTTTCTGTCCTTGATTATGTTTATTTCGAGGTGTTTTTCTCTCATGTTTTCCTTAACTAGCCTTGGGTATGTTGCTTGCACGTCCATATGAGTGTAAAAGCCAACTGTATCCAACTTATGTTTAGACTAAGATTAAGACTACGGAATGATGTAGTGCGCAGGGTGTCTTTGCACGCATAATAAACTATCTCTTTGACTATACACTGGCTCTTGGTCTCTTGATTCTTCAGGCATCTTACTTCTGCTGAAGCTGAAGCATTTTAATCATCCAGAAAAGATTTACATCAAGGGTAAATCTTATACATGTCTTTGATACAAGTCAAAATTCATTGTACACTTTAAATTTAAATTATAGTCCAAACATTGCAATATAGTAGTGGTTGGAGGCGCGAGGGGGGTTACGGTAGCCCGTCACTCCCCCCTGTGGCATCGATGTCAAAAGTGACACTGAGGAGGCCCAGCCCTTGGTGTGCTTATAAAACAGATCTGTCATCTATTAAAAGATTCATAAACAGGAGAATGCAGAGGAGTCGGAAGGCATCAGAGCAGGGAGGGTGAGACAGAGCAAGCCCCAGGCATGCATGTGGGGTAGATCTTTGAAGCCAAAGTGAACACGACGAAGGGCAAGCCATCAGAGAGAGAGAGAGAGAGAGAGAGAGAGAGAGAGAGAGAGAGAGAGAGAGAGAGAGAGAGAAAAGACTCTGAGGAATGAGCAGTCTTAAATAGTGTGGTTAGGTTCTATGGCCTCACACTACGGAACACCATGAAACCACAGTGTTCAGTGGGAACCTCTTTAGGCTGTTTAACAACCACCTGGAGCAAAACCCATGACATTCTTGCCACTGCATAATTTCCATCTGTTCAATCAGTGTCAGAAGACTTTAGGTTAATCGGAGAGAACCTTTAGATTTGTCTGCTCAGTTTATGAGTACAGAGATCATTTAGCTCAGCCATTCTTATGAATACAGTATATACAGGTGACAAATTAAATAATAATAAAAAAACAAACAATGTTTTTTAGTAAGTTGTTGCGCCACCACGTGCTGCCAGAATAGCTTCAATGAGCCTTGTCTTCAATTAAACAAATCTCTGGAAATGTACCAGAGATTAACATCATTATTTCAAAAGATAGTCTGTCAATTGGTATTTCGATGATGGTCATGGAGAGTGCTACCTCTAACATCTCTCCAAAAATCTCCCATATGTGTTAAATTGGCTTGAGATCTGGTGACAGGGAAGGCCATAGCATTTCATTTACATCATTTTCATCCTCATCAACCCATTCAGTGACCTCTTGTGGCCTGTGGATGGAGGCGGAGTCATGCTGGAAGAGACCACTCTCATCCAGACCAAAATATTTTAGCGTAGGCTAAAGATGCTCAATCATAAGAACTTTGTCATCTTTGGAGGAGTGGACTCAAACCATGACATCAAAAATAAATAAATAAATAACAGATCCACCATGTTTCCTTTCATTTTTCACAAGTCTGTATATATAAAAAAAATAAATATATTAAAACATGTGTATAGGAATAATAGGAAGCACAAAATCTAAGTGTAGAGTGACCTACAAAAGCAGTGTTGATGTGTGCTGCCTACATGCCTTTCAAGACCCAAACACACCAACTTTTGCAAAAGCCTAAAAATAAAAATGCAATAATAGCTTGAGAAATGACACCCGGCATTGCCCCAGTCTTCCCCATGCACTAACAATGGACTCCCAAATTGCATTATGCATGGCACAGGAAGCTTAATTTCCACCTCATTCCTATCAACCTGTCAGAATAGTGACAATTAAAAAAAAGGCTCCGTTTAAACTTTAATGAGATGTGGTGATGACAGAGCGCTGGAGGGGGAACAAAAATAAAAAACGTGTACTCAGGTCTCCCTCCTTCAGACGCCGCCGCCGTGTGCAGGAGACCTGCTCGTCATCACACTCAAATACCTATGCTAATCATATTATGGCACATTTTTAAATACGCAGGCGAGGTATGTATAATTTACCACTTCTTATGCCCCCAGAATGAATATTTGATGCCCGTGTTGTTTTTTTTTCCTTTTCATTACTCTTCCTAAGGAAGAAATCCCCAAATTCTTTGTCTCGACTGGTGCTTAGGTGTCTGCATGTTTATGGCCCCTTTGTCATTTTGGCTTTGAAGACAGTTTTTAAAGTCAGAAAGAACTTTATAGACAGGAGACAAGGCCAGATGACATGATGGCTGTCTACTGTGGCCCAGTGCTGTGAAGGAGTACAAGAGACTGCTCAGATACATTGTAGTAAAGTTAAATACCCCTGAAGAACTTCAAAGACCTTCTATTGTTTTCGGTAGAAATGTAGTTCATGCAGGTTTACATAAAGGGAACTATGTGAGAAGTTGGGTTGAAACTTTCTGACCGTAGATGATCCATGGCAAACTTTAAAGAAATTCATTAATGCATAATTTTTGTTTTCTGTCAGCTGATACCAGAGCATGTATTGTGAATACAAAGCATATATACAGTATCTCACAAAAGTGAGTACACCCCTCACATTTTTGTAAATATTTGATTATATCTTTTCATGTGAC
>JANDJT010000032.1:6134534-6153317 GCA_024331685.1 Stegophilus panzeri
TACCTTTAGGGTTTTTTTTTTTATATTGCTTCTCTGACATAGCCAGATGTAGTGTTCATACTTTCAAAGAGCATGCTTTATTAGACAGGACTGTGTTATATCGCAGTTTGAACTCAAACCTGTCAGGTTGTAGAGCACCAAGAGCAGTGTTCTACCCCTTCACTTAGAGAAAAGTCACTGAAATGTCATGTTGAGTAAACACAGGTTCATGCTGCATGTGAGTTTTACATTAACACAGATGAACCGAGCAGACCAAATATGCATGACAGAAAAAAAAATGCCTAAAGGTTATGAATGTAACACGTAATAAAGCAATGCTGAAACAGAGTCCAGGTCTAAAATGATTTTCAGCTCGACATTTACAGGTTTCATTGCCATTAGTGTAGATAATCCTCTAATCTTTTATTTAGTTAACAAATACCATTATGGCATTATGCAAAGGAAAAGGATAATATTTACATTCTGGGTAAGGATGTTCAATGTTGAATTTCTATACAATATTTGATCGAATGCAAATACTTCACAGAAGAAGCACTGTGGATAGCCATGTTTATCTGCTCATGCTAGTGGCAGGGCCAGATTTGTGCGCCTTACGGTGGCAATCGTCCTAATTATGTTCTATCGCCTGCAGTCATATTTTTCAAGAGTCTTCTCTGTGTTCTTTGGAAGACCAATTAGCACTGGAAGCCTTGCGAACATCGCATAATGAGTACACTCAACCCTGGTGGAAAGCAAATACCACGACTCGGCAATAAGGAGCTTACATCCCGTTTTCTTTCTCCGCAAGCCAGCTGGCTCTGAAACACCATAAAACTGGAGAACGAGAGCGAGAGAGAGAGAAGCTTCTGCACGACAAGCTGTCCATCTTTCAGTATCTTTGGGCACCATAAGATGTCCAGTTGCACAAAAACGGCTGGCGACGTGGGAAATGGCGGGACGTTTTTTGGGTTTTTTTTTTTTTTTAGCCTGAATGGTGGAAAGCTTGGGGGTTTTCGTAAGCGGTATGTATTCTTCTCCAGATTTCACAGGAATGAGGTTGAACTAGCAGGATTACTGTGAATGCTGTGTTTATTTCTTTTGGTCCGAACAGCGTTTGGCATGTAGCAAGGGTACGTTCTGGCCAAAAACGCCTCTGGCAGCATGGTGTTCTGGGAGTGCTGTTTGAAGCACAGATCTGCTCTCGCCTCCTTATCACACGCTCAACGTGCCGCATGTTAGTTTTGCTGGTTTATTGAAGATTTCCTCCTAAATCTGCATTGTTCCCACCATTCCATTGACTGTCAATCTTGCAAGGCTTTGGGGACAGAGGAAATAAGATTTTGAAGTGGCACTCAAAGACATAAAGAACCCACTTGACCTTTTTATGTGTTTATAAGTAGATTATCAATCAGAGTCATGTGTAAAAAAAATAAATAAATAAGCAGAACAGTTCTTTACAGTAAGAAGTAATATTCATTCATTCATTTCTTTTCATTCACTTTATCCTGATCAGGGTGGACTCGGAGCCTGTCCTGAAAACACTGTGTATTAGGTAGGAATACTCCCAGGATGAGACAGCAGTCCAACACAGACACACATTCACACACTCGTCAACCCTAGGGGCAGTTTAGTATAGCCAGTCCACCTACTGGCATGTTATTATGGAGCTCAGATGAAACTGGAGAAGAACACACGTAAAACCTGCATAACTCCACACAAACATGAGCTCAGGAACGAAACAGGAACTCTGGAGCTATGGAGCAACAACGCTACCTACTGTGCCACAAAGAAATGCGTTACAGTCAATTATTTCTCTGACAACACAACTACCAAGGCCACCAGATTTGATAAGGGCTGATAATCAAGTGTCCTGCTAGCAGAGAAGCTTTGTTGTGTTCAGAAAGTCTGTTCCGCTCTTCATCTGACACCCAATACCAGTGTCTAGGCCCCTTTAGCCTGCTGTTAGGACAGGAGTGGCCTGGGGTTTTCTCTCTTATCACCCTGCATCTGCTAGCCATCAGTGCACATGAAACAGTGAGTGTGATCCTCTTTATGAAGCCTGTGATAGGAGCGATGAAAAGAGGCTGGAGGATATGTGGGTGAAAACATCAGCCCAATACAAGAGCAGTGGCTGCAGCAGCAACAGTTCAGCCTGAGGATAACAACCCTTCGTAAGCACATGAAGAGACCGTCTGATGTCCACAAGGACGTTTAAAGCATAAAGAGTGAGAGGGGGAGCAAGAGATGGGGAAGAAATAGATGGTGCCTTTGAGAAATGTCGGGGTCATGAATGTGCATCTCATCCCACCTACGCGCTACGTTTACAGCGCACGTCCCTCCTCATGCCTGAGAAATGAAGAAAGACAAATCTAACAGTGTCCCGTAAAAGCGGAAAGAAGCCCTGCCAGACAGAAAAAAAGAGAAGATCTACAGAGCAGCTTGCAGTTGTTGCAGTTTTGATAAAAACATAAATGAACAGATACTGATGTAGATACAGACTTGAGGAAACGGAAAAGCTTGCTCTGGTCTAAGCTGCTTTATCGTTTTCCTGCCTAATGGCAGCTGCCTGGAGATGTGTATCTCCTTCCCACGTTTCCTGATCTCTGATTATAACTGGAACTGCCTTCTGCATAGCCTCTATAAGTGGAGTTTCCCCTTGTTATATTTAATATCAAAGCCAATCCGAGCCCACTGAAAGTCAAACCCTTTATTTTAGATTAAAGAGCAGCTTTTTTTGCATTGTGTAAAAAGGTCCGGATCTCACCACAGGCAGTCGGTGGAGGCCAGTGGAGTTGTGTTAGTGCAGCGCAGGCCTGTTTGCGCCCACATCATGAAGCGATCAGGCCGCTGATCCTGAACGAAGCTGACAGAAGTGTACAGGCCGAGCTCTGGGCAGCACACGGCCCCTCTTCCTCTTCGTGCGTCAGCCTGCAGTGACGGTTGATAGATATTTCCTGCTCATTACGGCAGCCTTGCACAAGCTCGAATGACACATTTCCCAAATCTTCTCACCAGCTAAACATCTTTCACACCTTCATGGGCTCTCAAATGTTTCTATTTTGCCACTTGTAATTTTGTGAGTGAACATGGCCTACAGTGTTGGGCGGAAACTCGGGGAAACTAATGGATATAAAAATCAATCTTTGTGATGTTTTTTTTTTTTTTTTGTCTTGCCGTGTATATCAGTTGAAACAGTCATCGAGTTACAGACATCCACTTCCAAGCTATATTTCAGTGAAAACTGGCTAAATTGAAGAGTGAAGTTGAAGAGTTGGCAAAAAAGCTATTTCTTAGCCTGAAGGGCACTCAGGGGAATATCTCGCTTTAAATCTAAAGAAACAACATCGATATCAACATCTGAGGCATCTTCTCCTGCAAACCCCATCTACACCTTTCCTTTCTCTCATTCTCTTTCTCTGTCATCTCTGGCTTTCATTCCCCCTGCCCTCACCCCCCATCCCCCCATCCCCCCAACCCATTTTTTTCACTGTTCATACATTTACATTGAACTGCTTGGGAAAATAAAAATGAACACATATGAGGAAACATCTCTCAAATACCTCCCGTGTTTTTCTTTTTCATTTGTGTCTAACTCCATCCATCAGCACTTCATCATTGCTAGCTTTTGACTCCTGTTAGCATTAAATTAGCTATTAAATGTGCATATGAAACCAGAATAAGCAGCCACATAACAGGTCAGTGGGTTACTGGATACCTGGGTTTCCTTGTCAGATGGATAAATCAGCATTTACTCACAATATCTCCTCTTCCTGCTTCCACCCTGCTGTCAACATTCACACGCTGAAAACCCCGACACATTTTCCCCAGGAAAAGCAGTCTGGGTCAACACACTGACCTTTCCTGGACTGGCATTGACCTCTCAGGGGTAACAGCCACTTGCCTTCCTGCCCCTGATCTGGGGCAACTAGTGCCGGTGACATGTGACCTTCAGAGCACCAAGAGAGGTGAGAAAGGCCAACAGCTCCATCAGTACCTCAGACTGAGAGGAAATTCTGCTGTGCCATTAAGGAGCTGCCACTCACTGGTCAGATTTCTCTCAAGTGCTCAGGATGTCTCTAAATCCACAGAGACAGACATATATGAGTTTTAATTATGTTCATGAGACTCCATTTACAAGTATTGTGAATGGACAAAGATCCAGCCATGTGCAAAGATGAAAAATAAAAATAGAAACCATATTCAAATCGATATTATGAGCTAAATGATTCCAGTACAGTATTTTGCCGTTAAAATAAAGTATGACTTCCATATTACTTCATATTAAGGTTTTTGAAGGAGTAAAGCTAAATCATAAGACATGTGTGAGGCAAAACTTTAATTTATAATCAGTGGGCTGCAAGTTAGCCAGTAAATGCCAGTTTTTGACCATTAAAAATTCCCAACGTCCGATAAAACAAAAAATTGTCAGATACAGTGTCTGGTAAAAATACTGACACGAAGCAGAAAAACGTTAACCAAAGTATGTTCACAATTGCACACCTAAATAAGGTCTGTCTGTGCAATTTTTTTTTCACATATTCCTCCTGTAACTCTGATTAGCTCGCGATTACATCCTTGATACTTTTGTAGTTTGTATGTGTGTGTGTGTGTGAGTGTGTGGTACATACAGTAGCTAAAACATTACAAGACAAGCTAGCATGCAACAGTGGAACAACTACATATGACTAAGCAAAGAACTCTCAGTCATTTTCGAGATCCTAGCCGGCCAGTTGGTAAACAGCAGGATGAGGTGCACGATGTAGTCCCTGAGCCATCTGATAACATCGCTTCACCTGCAAAGAAGCAGATATCTCATCCATTTTGACCCGAATGGAAAGAGAAATTTCCATGGCTAAGATACGAGACTGTCGATGGAGAGAAAAAAACATGTCTACTCACATTGTGTACATTCGGAATGAAAGAACGGTATCACTAAAGGATCGATTAAAATATATGTGGCAAACTGCAGTTTAGCTTTTAGCTGTGCCCCGTTTTTGTTTTGAAAGTTTGTTCTATTAGATGCGAATTCCACGACTGCCATTTGCTATTCTGAATAGTGTGGAAAAGAAAATGTAATAAATAAACTTTAATCTTTCATTTGACTTGATTTATTTGTTGTTATTATTATATCACATATACTACGCATAGTCCAAAACATTATGCAAAATTAACACCGGAATGAGATGACCGGATTTCTTCCAGTTTGTCCGGTAAACTTTATCATTCCTGGATATGTTGGCCGGCACCAAAATTTCTTAGTGGAAAAGCGGTACCTGGACATATAACCCCATCATCAAACCCATGGCATTTGTTGCTATGTATTGATGCTATGTATTGATTTTAAAGCTAATATCTAGCTTTTAGGAATCATTTGCCAATAGTCTTAGTTGAAAGTTAGTAATGCCACCACAATAGAGTCACGGCTAATTAAGCCAATGTCCCACTCCATCTTATAAAGCAACGGCAGAATAGACAGACAAAGATAAAGCAAGAATTGGAATTGGCAGTATGTCTAGTTTTTTCTCCCTGAAAGTGTTTATTCACTATGAATTAATCTGCCTTCATAATGACTTGTACTGCTACTGTATTTCACTAGCGATCTGTTATGTAAAAATGTCTAACCACTTATGAGCATGAAATAATAACCAAGTGGCTGCAATATATGAAGAAATGATTACTTTTTACTAACTGAGATTCTGCTATAGAATATAGAAACCGTATTAAATTATTAGTGACTTATTCAGCTTTTACTACCTCTTAAAGCTATAAGTCACTTAAAGCAGTCACTCGATGTCATATATAACCTAAAGGTCTACATAAAAGCCTAAAAAGGACCTAAACCTAAAAGGACATTTAAGTTATTCATTCTTGCTCAGTAGTTTGTATAACAAGGTTTTAATAACATATTTACTAATTTAACTAACAATGCAAAAATTGCAAATGTCTAGTCATGCAGCAAAACGGATCTTTATCAATAAAGGCTAATACATAGTGAATACATAGTGAATATAACAGGACCATAATTAACCCCTTATATGTGTTCCTTAAAATAAAGTGTTACCAACATGTTTATTAGCTTGGTTTTGTTTTGTCTGCGTTTATAATCCAACACAACGTTAATTGATCTGATTATTGGATACAATGGTTAGCAAACGTAATTATATTCATATGGACCTTAGATTATAAGTTAAGTGGGAAAAACTCCCAGCAAATACACCTTCATGTTTTATATTACGCTATATTAACTCTTATGTGACACTGTAGGTTTCTTCAAAGGGTTCCTTAAAGGGTTCTTAGCTTCTTAAACAGGGTTCTAAGATAGGCAAACACTGAGTTGTATGGTTCTGTGTAAAACAACTGAGGGACAACTGAAGAACCCTTAAGGATTCTTCTAGATTTGACCTCTTATAAGCGTTTGCTTATCAGCGATTATCCCATTGTACCATGTCATCTGTTCTGATCTGACCACAATACACATCCATTATAAGCATAATACATAATACACACAGTACTGATTGAAACAGGGCATCACATGTTTGGGGAGCCTCCTATATGTGATTTTTTAATTTATTTTATTATTTTATTTTATTTTTCATTTTCACTTTTGTTTTAGTTTACTACCCTGCGGGCACAAATAATCTGAACAGGGCAATAAGTTTAAAGAAAATGTTAAGTAAAATGCCCCATAATTGGCAACATTGGACAAGGTAGGGTCATGTAGACCCCTGATTTAAATCATAACAAGAACTAGAACAAAAAAAGTACTTCCTTGTACCCATTAAATAAATAACAAACAAAAAGCTCTCTTGAAATATTTTTTTAAGCCTTCATGGACTTAGATATTAAGTTAAATCCAACCATGCTATACTATAACTATACTAAACTATAACACACACACACACACACACACACACACACACACACACACACACATGACTGTGATGCGGTACACGAGTCATGAGCTGCACCTGGGCAAGCTTGATGCCCCAGATGACCATATGGATGGGCCAGAAGACACACACACATATATGCACCTGGACACACACACACATTCATTAACAAACAAATGTGCACACATGTAAATGGAAGCACCTGGGGATGACAGAGAGAAAGAGAGAGACAGAGAGAGAGAGAGAGAGAGAGAGAGAGAGAGAGAGAGAGAGAGAGATGAACATGCACCTGGACATTTACTAATCCACAACGGCCATGTGGACAAGAGGGGAAGAGAACACCTGGGGCATTCTGGGTAATCATAGAGAGAGAAAGAGAGACAGACAGACAGACAAACAGACAGACAGACAGTCACACAGACAGATAGAGAGATAGATAGATAGAAAGAAAGAAAGAAAGAAAGATAGACAGAAAGAAAGAAAGAAAGAAAGAAAGAAAGAAAGAAAGAAAGAAAGAAAGAAAGATTAGATGAGATTAGATAAGATTAGATGAGATGGTGGTGGATCCCAGCTGGGATATATACAGTACACACACCAAGTACTAACATCTCAAAATGCACAAGTGTACACAGTCATGCAGTTCTCTGTGCAGGGGTTGGAACTAGAGAGAATATTCATAAAGAGCTAATCTAGAGCAAAGTCTGTTGGTAATAAGACTCCCATCATCCTCGTCTTCATCTGCATTTTGGCTCTGTCATTACCAGCCCTTAATGGTGCCATATCTTTCTTTTATTTGACCATTATCCTGTCTGCATTTCTTAAGAGCTCACCTGTGGGCCGGTGGTATGTCGTTCCGCCTTGTGAAATATCTCTTTCGTGTGTTTTATTTGATTACTTTAATCTTTTATTTTCCGGTGCAGTACTTTAGTGCTCTAAAATAGAGGCAGATGCCTTCCTAAAAGGTGATTATTGTCAAGGGCCCGCTCCCTCGCCAACACCTGTTCCATGGCAATTTACTTGTTTACTGACGAACTCAGAAGGTGATAATTTATCCCAGCCTGTTCTTTGTTCCCTGTCCATGCTCCCACTGTTCTGTACAGCAGCACATCCTGGCTCACATTCGTGTGTGTGTGTGTGTGTGTGTGTGTGGGAGGGAAAAAGAAAGAGAGAGACAGAGAGTGTATGTATAAATGCTATTTGTATAACAAATATCTTCTTAAGAATGTGAATGTATGGTTAATGTATGGGTTTTCTTGCTTTCACTTGCTTGCATATCGTATTGTATATTCTAAACACACCTACACTACTGTTCACAGAAAAAACCCACAAAGCTATATAATTAGCAAATCATTATAAATGAATATGTATAGCACGTTATTTGTATAAGCTAGCGAATTTTGAATGCAAAAGCTACAAGACAAAATTCACAACATTCCTTGATCCAGGTAAGAATTTGGTATGTCATATTTCTTGAAACTTTAATTGAACCCATTTTCATGGGACTGGTGAATTATTATTTTTTTAAATAGTCTGATTATCCGATAATCTGAAGTGTGTGATGAATATAGAACTGAATACCACAGTTAATTAGGGCCATGGACCCACAATGAAGCCACAGCTTATAACCACAACTGTACAAAATTTCATCAGAAAACACCAATAAAACCAAACAAACTACTTTACATGTATCTAGAACAAATCACAGATCTACTGTTAACTTATTACTCTTTTCATTGTGATATCAACCCATCCATTTTCTGTAAACCCCATCGCTTATCCTACGCAGGGCTTTGGGGAGCCGGGAACCTATTCCCAGGGACTACAAACACACACACACACACACACACCCATGCACACACTACAGACAAATTAGAGATGCCAATCAGCCTACGACACATGTCTTTGGACTGCGGGAGGAAACCAGACTACCCTGATAACCCCCTGAAGCAATCCCTGGAAAACATGCACACAGGGTGGAGGCAGGAATCCAACCCCCAACCTTGGAGGTGCAAGACAAACATGCTAACTACTAAGCCAGAGTGTCACCTGTGATATCAACTCATATCAAACAAAATTACTAAGAATTACAAATCATTACAAACGACACCACCTGTTTCATGAGGGGAACATATAGGAGGTCGACGTAGTTCATTATTCATTCATCTTTTTCCACGTCAGATGGTGGATCTGGAACCTACCACAGGAACACTGGGCACAAGGCAGGAAGGTCATCAGAGATTTACACAATATTAAGAGTTGAATTGTGAGGCGTTAACACCGAAAAAAAGTATCACTGTGTAACCTAACTCTGAATACAAGGAAGTTTCCCCAAGAAAATATTAATGGATTATTATTATTATTTTTTTTTTTACCTTAAGTTACAGACTGTAAATCAGGGCGTAGGAACTGTCATGTCATGAAGTTATGACATATAGTAAATAACATTTAGTATTTTCAAGTGGGGTACATTCGGCCTAAAATGATGTCTAGCTCAACACTTTCAGTCTCTCTCTCTCTCTCTCTCTCTCTCTCTCTCTCTCTCTCTCTCTCTCTCTCTGAGTGACCAGCCTGTGTGTATTACTCAAACTACATCAGGGATCTTTGCAGCTTCTGCCAGTGCTTCTAATCTCCCATCATTCATGGCTGACTTGTACAAACGGCTAATGTTAATACTAACACTGCTGGCACCTGCATCTGCCCAGTCCTCTGTGTCCCTCTTTCCTGCAGTAAACAACAAAAAAAAAAAAATGGAAAAAATAGCTGCCATTTGCAGAGTAGAGGTAGACGTCCATCTCTCTCTGGGTGATGGTGTATTAAAAGCACCCGAGCCTGGCATGTCTGAATCGGCAGTTTGGGCTTTCACATTGGATAACTTTTTCTACTTGTGTGCGTTTTTGCAGACTTGATTTCGCCACAAGAGATGGGACTTTTCTGCCAATCTCGCTACAAATTGCGGGGTCCTATCGGGACTAGAGGTGAACGACGCAGGGGCCAAAACAGTCGTGTTGATTAGATGGATCATCAGTGTGCCATACTGGGCTGGCTGTGTAGTTACACCAGCTCTGTTCATTTGTTCGATATGCAGATGGGGAGTTTTGTAGACTAAAGGGAGAATCGCATGTGCTTTTGGAAGGTGGACAGTGAATTAAAAAAAGTCTGTTATTTCCCCTCATCCTTGCAAAACAAGGCATTGTAAAGTTAAAGTTACCTCGTGTCCTCTTAAACGAAGCAGTCCGATGCTACACTCTGCTGCTCCAGTGTCCCTTAAGTGCTAATGCACTAAGCCTCACTTTGATATTGTGAAGTAATAAGTCTTTCTACTTGAGCTAGAAAATATCTGATACCATAATCTGTTGGTGTGTTCTCATTTTATTCACTTTTACATTGGAGAAAAAGTTGCTTGTGCAAAGTGTAATGCTGTTATACACTTTCATCGCGTCTGTGTGGGAGATGCAGATGCATCAGCCTGAAAACAGATCTCACTGGCTTGTTCCTTCTCTAAAACGGGATGCAATTATTCTTTATTTTGGATTGGAGTTATATTTTACATCATAAAGATGTGTCAAATCTATCTGAGATCCATGGTCTGATCAACATTACACGTCTGTAACTGATACCGAATCCCAATCCACGCTTTAGACATTTGTGATTTATCATACAACCCACTTTGCTTCATACGTGTGAATCTGATACAGTAAAATTGCATAGCTTATTACCGGAAACAGAGCAAATGAAGATTTGCACTTTTAAGTCGAGAAACTAGCTTTAAAATGCTCCAGCTTATGAAAGAAAAATGAGGGTCACTTTAACCTTATCTATATTTGGACTGCTCATTTGGTTTAGTTTAAGGTTAAGGGGTAATTTAAGTAGGAGTCTAAAATGCAGTGAAGCTCTCTCATCTATAAAGTGCTGTCATTACACAGAGAGACCTGGCACAGCTTTGAGAGCCCATGGTGCAGCCTTAAACTGCCATGACTTCCACTTTTGTTATTAATCTAATAAGTGAAGCTTAGGTGCTAAAAGAGGGCCAGGTGTGCGAGAGTGTGGCGGTGTGGCCTTAGGGACCCAAAGTGTCGTGTAATTGTGAGTGTGTGTGTGTATACGCGAGTATGTGTGTGCATCAGGTGGGCTTGAACTGCCTCATTTGACACAGCCAGCATGTGTTCTGGACGTGTCGTAACCTGAGCAGCAGGACTGTGCTGCCTAATGATGAAAAACTGGCGTCTGCTACCTAAATTATCATCATCAGCTTACCCTCTGTACACCCCCTCATCACCGCTGCGCCTGCGCCATCATCTCACCCACCCTACTGTCACACACCGAGAACACCGAGTAACACTCTCACACCATGGCAGCGTCTGAATTGTCAGATAAAGTAAGAGCCATGATGTTGTGAGCATCCCAGGAGTGACAGCAAGACATCTGGTTTCCTTACTACAGTACTGTATGTGTAGAAAGCGAGCACTGTTTACCATTTGAAATCCTTGTTCAACAATGCTAAGCTGGAGACACCTTTTTTGAAATGGAAAGTAGAATTTGTTGTCTATAATTCATAATCCAATGGGCAACAAAGACAAATTCTTTTATGTAAAACTTTCATTCTGTGTATTTTGAGAAGTATCTCCTTATTTTCTTCCTTATTTGTCACTTAAAGGTGTTTTATGTAAGGTTTGTGGAAAGAAAAGGTCTCTAATGGTTAAACAGCTGGATTTGAATAAGATTTGAATGACTTTTTTTACTCATTGAGCCTGCCCCCACCTATTTTCCACCTATGTACACAAAGCTCCGCCCCCAAAACTTACAGTGGTTCAACTAGATTTACCTAAACGATTGATAAGAGGCCAATCATAAAACAAACAAATATTCAGGATCAGAAGGCAGGTTTCCATACTGTTTTTATTTATTTATTTATTTTGTTCAGCTACATAATACACTTGTTCTGAGACAATAGATTAGTGGTTAGCACGTTTGCCTCGCAGCTCTGGGGTTGTGGGTTCAATTCCCCCCTCCACCTTGTGTACACAGAGTTTGCATAGTTTGTGCTTCAGGGTTTCCTTCAGGTAGTCTGGTTTCCTCCCCCAGTCCAAAGACGTGCATTATAAACTATCCATAGTGTGTGAATAGGGGTGTGTGTGTGATTGTGCCCTGCGATGGGTTGGCACCTTGTCCATGGGGTCCCCAACCTTGTGCCCCGAGTCCCCTGGGATAGGCTCCAAGCTCTGCTGCGACTCTGACTAGGATAAGCGGTGTGGAAAATAGATGGCTGGATGGATTTGTACTAGTAAAAAATAAATAAATACTGACTATTGTAACATTTATTACTTCACAGATCTATCTAAATATTAAATGTTAAGCATTATAGATTTACACATTACTTGCATTTTGTATTACTATATATATTATCAACACAATCTATCTATCTATCTATCTATCTATCTATCTATTCTTAAGGATACTGTGTGATGTGCTAAGATGCTAAGTTATCAAAAACGTTACAAACTATAAAATAGAGTTCTGCAGCACTGAAGGTTTGTCTATTTATTTTTGGGCATTTAGACTGGTCACTTCATAACAAATAGGTTTCTGTTGGAAACAAAAAAAAAAGGTATAGCATTACCCTAACTTAAAGATAGCATTTATACAGTATATCGAAAGAAAATCGGAATTCACAATTCACAAGAAATGTCATATGGATGCAGCGATTTTGGAAGGCAGGCAGAGGTGATGGTGCCATGTGTGCCATGCTGGCTTGCCTCTCTGTGGCGAGAGCCAGCGTCTTCACCCGCCCTGAGAAATAATAAATAATGGCCCCGTTTTGTTCTCGGCTGTGGCCTGCAGCCCGTGCCATAAGACATTAGAGGCAATTTGCAGTCAACATGCAGACCTGCTTCATCTAAAATATTATCAATGAGCTTGTCAAACCCGGCCCTAACCTCCTTTTGTTATTTTCAGCAGTAGCCTCAGTAGGATCGGTGGGCTCAATCCGGCCTCATACCCCTGCTTCCCCTGTAGACTAGCAACAGGATGTCATACACCTGTTTTGCTTAAGGCTGGCACGCTGTGCGCCCTCTGTCTGCACTGGCATTGGCCCGTACGCTCACCCGGCTGGCCGTATATGTCAGGATGTGAAATGATGGTTGTTGTAGGTGCAGCTGTTGCATAAGAAGAGTGCCAGGGGCTCAAGCTTCCCACCGTGAGCTTTAATTTGCTCCCTCTCTCTCTCTCTTTCTCTGTCTCTCTCGGCCCCTCACCTTTTCTAGGCCTCTGCAGATGTAGCAAGGCCAGCGCCCTCACACAGATGGGTCTCTGCCCAAGGCAGTTTGTGTGTTTGTGTGCGTGTGTGTGGGGGACAAAGCCCTGAATCTGAAAGAAGCCTACTATACTGCATCATCTAGCTTCTGGCAGTGGGAATTCCTGTCTATTTTTTGCTGTAGCACATACTGTAACATTCGCTGGACTGTACAGTATAAATAATGACAGCTCAGAGAAGACATAGGCTACCGACTAAATTATTAAAGTATGTCTGAATCTCTTTTGGCCAGCTAATTCCTAGTATATACGGTACATCGGTGTTTTGGTCAATTTTTTAACACACCATATATACACCATATACCTGAGCCCTTTAATAAAAGGTTCAGGAAGCATGTCATGAACCTATCACATATAGTACAAAAACAATGTTAAATTATTGAAGGTGAAGATGATACTGGATGATACTGGAAACGTTAGCAGCTAAAATTTGACTGTTGTGGTATATTTTCTCATGTTTAGCTTCTGTTAAATAAAATGCAAATTGAAACTCAGCTATGGAAATCCGTTTTTATGTATACTAGTGACAAATGTGAGCTACTTTAATAGCAGTTACGCTCGTTGACGGCTATCTAACTTGCTGTTTTCTCAGGTTTGGCTTCTGTTAAAAAAATGCTAATTGAACTCATATAGAGAAATCATACTTGTCTCTTTCTATGGAAAATGTTAGCTAGTTTAATAGCTGTTAAGCTAATTAACTTCTATCTAACTAAGTTTAACTAAATGTTTTGTTGTTGTTGTGGTATATTTTATCATGTTTAGCTTCGGTTAAAGAAAATGCAAATTGAAACTCAGATATGGACATCCTTATTATGTTTCCTAGTGACAAATGTGAGCCACATTAATAGCATTTAAGCTAGTTAACACCATCTAACTAGCTTAGCTAAATGTTTTGATTGTTGTATAATTTGATTTCAGCTTTGGCTTAATTAAAAATAAAATGCAAATTGAACTCGGATAAAGAAATCACACTGTGGCCAATGTAAGCTAGTTTAATAGCTGTTAGATAGCTAGCGATTCATAGCAAGATATTCATATTCATAGATCCCGGCATCTTAATAACAATTTTCTTAGCATTCATGAGTGCCTTGGGCTCTTAAACTTTTTGTAGCCCGGGACACTTTTACCTGTAAAATAATTCCACAAACCCCCTTAGCACAGATTTATATTTTGAACATAATTCAAATAATTTAATAGCTACTCAATTCATTATTTAAATTTGTGCAATAATATCCTGGCTGTTTACTGGATCCATAGTGGCTTTTACTTTTGAAATTTTCATCAGCAAGAACACATTAGGTCCAAATTGATATTGTTTCTAGGGATTCTAGGGTTTGTGAGTTTAAATAAATTGAGTTCAAATGATCAGTTAAACAGGCTAATACCTAAATATGCAACAATAATAAATATAACAAGCACAATACACACTGTTTTTTTTCCCCACTGTTTCAAAGATTTGAACTTGGTTGCAGGGCATTTAACATTTGCTATTCAAGTCATTTCCCAACTCTTATAAATGTTATCATTGAGTGTGTCTCTTTTAGCCCACATCAATAGCCAGCACTGCCGTGTTCTTGCCCTAATCAGAAGGCTGAGTTTGACTTGCTGGGGAGCGTTTAAGATCGTGAGAATGGTGGTATACCCTTGGCGTTATTTCATTGGGGGCCCTCGACAGGAGGCCTTTCTGTAAAGTTGTCTTCCTCCCAGACAATCGATAGCTTTTGTTGTGCTCCCAGAATGCAGTGGGAGAAGCCACGTGTGCTGATGCTTGGCAGCAGGAAATGTTTGGGCAACTCACCCACGCAACCATTTATATCCACATCACTACAACTGCACACACACACACACACACACACACACACACACACACACACACACACACACACAGTGATGTTGACTAATTACACATAGCTTTTGAACATGTGAATGGAGGTTCAGCATCCCACAGATGTAGTACAGGGTAATGTACTGTATATTATACTAACCTTGTGAATAAATTCCCTTCCTTTTGCTGCATATTTTGAAAGATAATCATGCAACTTGTTTGTTTTGTGCAAGTGTCTAAAGGTGTATTGTACTATGCAAACTTCATTTAGTTTATGACTTTATTACCATTTTCTCAAATCCTAAAGGGATCACATGACTTAAGTTTACTATAAAAAATATGCTATCAGGAACATGCAGTTTATTAACAAAAAATAATCAAAAGGCTCTTTCTCTCTTGCTTTTCACACATCACTGTCAGGGTATGGCCTCTACCCACGAGCAAAGTGAGTCAAAGTCTATTCTCACTGCACATTTACACACCATGCAAAAAAAAAAAAGAAAAGGAAAACAATTGTCACATTTCAGGAGCAACCTCGAGTGCTCTGCCTTTGATGTTAGCAACCACCATGCGAACTATGAAGATGCGCCGTGGAAGAGAGCTGACAGATAAAACACAGAACGCTGCCACCATCACTCTTGCACCCCACTTAATAGGGGTGGGGGGACAAGAGAGCGAGGAAGACAGCAGCCACCTCGAATTACCGAGTGTTTGTTTTCTGACATGGCAGCCGAGCGAGATTTCCATACTGATCTTTCTTACAAGTGCTGACACCAAAAAGAGAGAACGAACAGGCCTTTGATGAACATGTTAGCTGTGGTCGGAAATGTAACGTCACCTTGCTCTCATCATAACGAGGAACAATGGCGTCCAAAAGCAGAGGGAATGGTTTTATGGCTTGGAGTGTTGGAGTAATGTTTTTATCAAGTCATGCTACATCACACAGGAATGTGAGGAACTATATAGAACCAGCTAAACAAATTATTTAAAAAAATAATTAACAAAGCAAAGTTCAAACCTCTTAATTTAAGGATATTTTCTAGAAACAAATTTTTACTCCTATTAGTAAAGTTTTGGGTATTCAGCATCGATAAATCTTTATCTACGCAAAGCTCGTGTAAAGGATCATTTTTCTAGAGCCATAGTGATGTTAGTAATTCCTTTGCATGTGCTCAAAGCTATAAAGCCAAGCAGCTGTATTCTCTGGCCCAGTCTAGCATTAGGGTGCGCCTGCTGACTCCGTAGCTTGACGACGGGGCTAAACAGCAAAGGCGTTATTGCCCCCTGGATAGGTCATTTGGTGGCTGTAGCCAAGAGCTAAACTGAAAGAGGGCTTTTAAAGAGCGGGAACAGGTGCGACTCACCGTAGGGGTTGGATGAGGCGCAAACACTGCGGCGAGCCGCTCGTCATCGACGAACATTCTCTCGCTGCCTCGTAATTAGGCCATGGCTTCAATGGAAACTAACTCAGGCCATATGGGCTAATGTAGCCACAATGGAGACCCCCCACACAGGTAACAGTCTGTCGACACTGAGGCCAGCTCCCAGTAAACTAAACACCGCCGCTGCCAGATAACCCACCGCTTAAGACAGGCAGGAGTGTGAAAGGGAGAAAAACATACTGTGCTTTTTAAGTTTCGTTTGCAGTTGAAGGTCAGAGTACTGAAATATTGCTTCTAGAAAATATGGACAGGTTGAAAAATTTACATATAGAAAAACTTAAGGAAAAAATACATACATTTCATATGTGATCATGTGACTAATATGTAAACTACATGTGGATAAACATTTCAAGGTGCATTTCATCATGCTATACCCTGAAATTGCACATGGGAACATGGGACATCACATGAAAAAGATGTGCTCACATACTGTATGGAAAATAATTATTGATGTGAGAAAATCATATTTGAAAAATGGCCCAAATTTGAATAATTGACATGAAATGAAATGAATCATGTAAAAATCACGTGAAATAAATACTGATTTACTACATGATAAAAGAATTGTGTGAAACGTAACACGCGAAGTGTCTAAAAACCACGTGAAGTTCATGTGACTTTTCTGTAAGGGTAGCGTAGCAAAATGCCGACATCCCATGCACACATTACAATTTAAATAACCCAGATTTTAAATCTCACTAAATTGTGCCCACAATTAACTGCTGGCACATGATATAAAAAAAAGCTAATTAAAAGCATATACTGAATCAAGTGCTGTTTTAACCAGATTAAACAAGATTTGCAGAGATTAAAAAGATAATATGATAGTTATGATTAGTTAGAAGTATTTATGAAGCAATTTATTGTTGTATACTAGACTTGTATTAATTCTATTCATTTTTGCCTATCTTCATTCATATAGTATTATCATATATTATGTGTCTTTGTATTTTTCATTTTTAAATTGCTTTTCTATTAAATTATATTACATTTGACGGCAAAGAAAAAAATCTATTCAGATTATTATTATTTTTTTTTTTTATCCCTGATTTATTATTTGTTTGTGTTTGTGTTTAAAGGCAGTGGTCTACACAAGATTTGAAAAAAGCTGTCTCCAGAAAAATCTGACAACCTCGGAGGTACGAATGACACGCCGGGGATTTTCATAATCTGAATAGGCACAACTGTAAAATTTAACCAAGCATGTGCATAACACAACTCGGAATATGAGTTACTTTCCCCATGTTAAATAATGATGTCAATTTTGGACATACTGTAAGTCTGCAAGCGTAACTTTTGGAAAATAAGCATGCACATAATAAGTAAGTGTGAGTTTGTTCGTTCTAAGACAGAATGAAATGTCCTATACACTTAGCTGGCCTAATTATTAGTTTTAATCTCTCTTTGTCTCTTTCTCTCATTTGCCAGCTGTGTTGCAAGCAGCACTGGTTCTTTCCTACATCTGGCATGTCACCCTGGGAAACCATCGCTCTCATCCAGATTTACAACAAAACAAAACATTCAATCCGTGCTATTTTATGATGTGACTTTGGTCATCATTTGGACTTCTGCATCCATCTTTTGCATGGTCTCAGTTTGAGTTTATTAATTGGAAATATTTCGACATTTAGAGCTCCATATGTCACTGAAGTTAGTGGAGGCTTTATCATTTTAAATGGTGAGGGACTCGTTGTGATAACAGCCTCAAGCCAGATGAGGTGGCTGAAAACAAAGAAGCCGGCGTCCAATCTGTCTGCATCAGGGGAAGGAATTATGAGAGCTTGTGGGAGCCAACATCTGTTGTGGCGAGAATGCGATGCAACACGACCAAATGATGTATGTGTGTGTGTCTGTGTGTGTGTGGGAGCTCGCTAATGTGCGACTTCAAGCCCAAGCAAAGCGCCTGACAGATCCTCCGATGAGAGATATGTTGTGTTTGTTTCACAGTTTGTGCAGATCATGTCAATAAATGTTTTGGATCAAAAATGCTCTTCAAAACGTGATAATTGATTCGGTGTGAAAAAGCATGGGCTGATAATTACGGATGCAGGAAAAAATACACGGCTGCGGAATATTTATCAGATGTCTCGGCTGATATTGCCGAGCTGCGGAGGAGTTTAATGAATTTGTCATAAGGCAGAACCCAGCCATCTGATATTAGCTAACAAGGCCTGCCATGCAGAAGAGCCCCGTTTACAACCAAAGAAGGCTGTCAGGATTTTATACCTCATGCATATTAACATATTAACACACATTTTTAATACAGTTTTATTTTTCGTAGTTTATTTTGAGTGCAGATGTACTCAAGCTGCCTACTTAAGTAAGAATTAAATATATA
>JANDJT010000032.1:6153369-6164389 GCA_024331685.1 Stegophilus panzeri
TAAAATGTAATACTGTATTAGCCATTTGGTTACTGATTTTAGACTAATAATTACAAATGCACTGGAGGTAAAGTAGTTTTATAAATATAGTTGACTCAATAGTAGCGATATATTAACATATAAAAAATATACATATTTAAAAATAATATTTAAGTACAGTATCTCAATACAGACGTTTAATTTGACTTGAGGTTTAACCTTACTTATTATTATTATTATTATTATTATTATTATTATTATTATTATTATTACACTTTTTTACCTTAAAATGTAACCGCATGAACCAAGCCTAAATAATACCAGTAATACAAAGCCTTTCTTTCAGGTTCTGTGTTATAAATATTAACTCTACATCATTTGACACCATGAAGCTTTATCACAGAAGAGTTTTAGTTTATAATTAATAAACATGTTTGATAAACACATTCATCTCCACAGGTCTCACATCAAAATAATCACTGGAAAAAAAAAAATATATTCATGTGGTGTTGTTTTTTTTTCTTCTCTTTTATTCTTGAAACCCCAAAATGATGAGTGTTGAGATTGTTAACAAGGCATCACTTACAGAAAAAAATAAAATAAATAAAAAATCATCATTAGCCTGAAGGTAAATGACAAATTCTCCATCCAAATGACTGGCTGATGATGCTAATTCCTCATTCAAGACACCTCACACCATCTTTAAGGTGTAATAAAAATAATAAGATGATTGTCAAATTAGTCGATTTTTCTCGTCACGTGCCGTGACACTTCGACAAACCCAATTCCGACTCATTATCTCATAGTGTATATACACTAGGAACGATTTGAATGTTGGTGTTATTTCCTACTTGTTTTTTTTTTTATTGTTGCCGTTTGTGTTATTTCCAGTTTGATAGTTCGTTCTTCATGGTAGAACTGAGAGCTCTTGTCTCGTCTATAATATCAGAATGCTTCATGCAGTCTCAGTGACAGTTACACTGCTTTCCACAAAGCATTGCCTTCCTGCCTTTATTGTTCTTCCTAGTTTTGTCACTACAGAGCGGCATCTAGACACACACACACATACACACACACACACACACACAAACACACACACACAGATTAGTGCCTGTGTCTAGCCATTGTCAGTCACTTAAGTAACTTGCAGCCAGCGCCTGAGGTGCTTTCATGTCTTTGAGGCCTCCTCTTACACTCCTCCATCTCCTCGCTCTGACATTACACTTCTCCATACAAGAGACTTGCTCGCTTTCGCTCTCTCTCTCTCCCCCGCTCTCTTGTTCTCTTATTCATCCTCCTTCTTTCATGAACAGACAGAAAACGCCTGATGCAAAGTTCGGCCTGACAACCACATAAAGAGAAGCGCAAACGTTTTAGTAGGCGATTTTTAAACTCCGACTTTTTTTTTTTTCTCTCCCTACAAGGTGGAAATAATCCTGGTGGCAACTGTAAGTGCTGATCAAGAAGCAGTTTAAGCGAGAAAAAGACATACAGAGACAAGCTGATGGTATTGTTAAGTGAACAGTGAAAAACTTTTGCTCCGTTCTACCTAGTGTATTTCATGGAGAGATCTCTTCTTGTGGTCTAGAATGTGCTTGAAGATGCCTAGTAGTGGATGTGAGCTCAGGTGTAACAAGTATAACAAGCAGGTCCTTGATCATGTACAGGATATGGATATAGAATCCGAACGTGTGAGAGCTGGAGAAATGTTAGGAAAACTGATTGTGATATTAAATGGGAGGCTAAAATCTAATTGTCAGTAGCTCAAGTATGAAATTAGTAGAGTTATAATAACAATGCGTTATATCACGAGGTCTCATTGATGACACAACTGATGACGGGGGCACACGGTGGCTTAGTGGTCAGCACGTTCACCTCACACCTCCAGGGTTGGGGGTTCGATTCCCACCGTGGCCCTGTGTGTGCGGAGTTTGCATGTTCTCCCCGTGCTGTGGGGGTTTCCTCCGGGTACTCCGGTTTCCTCCCCCAGTCCAAAAACATGCATGGTAGGTGGATTGGCATGTCCGTAGTGTATGAATGGGTGTGTGAATGTGTGTGCATGGAAGGAGCCTCCCCTGGTGCACCCTGGGCAATGATCAGGATCATACTGCTGAGTGGCTAATCCTTCCACCACGATGGTTCCACTATGAAGTGGTACCTCGACACGAAAAGAAGAAGATTAATGACATGATCAGAATAATGCAGAGAGTCTAGAATTATATGACTTCATATAATTCTGTGTATTTTTCTTTGCTACATTAGTTGGTGGGCGGCATGGTGGCTTAATGATTCGCACGTTTGACTCACACCTCTGGGGTTAGGGTTTGAAGCCCACCTCATGTTCTCCCCGTGTTCTCCCCATGCTTCGGGGGTTTCCTCCGGGTACTCCAGTTTCCTCCACAAGTCCAAAGACATATGTTGTAGGCTGATTGGTGGATCCATATTGTCCGTAGGGTGAGAGTGTGTGTATGTAATTGTGCTCACCCGTCCAGAG
This sequence comes from Stegophilus panzeri, assembly GCA_024331685.1. Lineage (NCBI taxonomy): Eukaryota > Metazoa > Chordata > Actinopteri > Siluriformes > Trichomycteridae > Stegophilus > Stegophilus panzeri. The sequence continues at coordinate 6,155,843 of JANDJT010000032.1, forward strand.
TGCCCCCCACCATGTGCCCCGAGTTCTCTAGGATAGGCTCCTGGCTCCCATGACCCTGTGTAGGAGAAGCGGTATGGAAAATGAATGGATGGATGGATGGATGGATGGATATTTTCTGGTGTTGCGCTTGGTTCCACAAAAGTCCAAAATAATCCAACTTTAGCAGCAAATAATATGATTTGGATGTTCTGAGTGGCACAACAGCATACGTTCGCCTTATTGTCTGAAGATCATGATTTCAAATCCAGATGATGCCACAGTCATCCATGGCCAGGATTCAAGAGAGCAATATCGGCTGTGCTCTCTAGGTGGGAAGGATAATATGATCTCCTCCCCTTTCACAGAGACACTAGCCAATTGTGGGCTTCTGTGAGCTCGTGTATGAGGAAGAGGGCAGATAGCGCCTTTCCTCTGAGCTGGTTAGGGCGTGGAAATTGGAACAAATTGTGGAGAAAAATGGGTTCAAAAAAGAAACCTTGTATTGACTGGCAGGGCTTGGACCTGTTAGGCCACTTACAGTATACTGGTTACATGTTATAAACTTGAGTGCAGATGTTGGTAATGCTGATGTACAATGAAAAGTCATTCAGTTGTAATCTAAGTGCAATAACGTTTATTGAAGCATCCTGGCTCTCCACTGAGGATTGCAACTGTTTGAGGATGGGATGAGATGGGAACAAGTATGTGGTGTGGTGTAGTGTGGTGTGGTGGTGCAATCATTTCCTCATTTTCCTGCTCATGTTAAACAGGTACCAGGGGTCTGGCACATTCACAGGAAATGCTGTTGCATGAGGAAGTAAAAAATGCTGGTCAGTCTTTGGGGAGCTGCTTTTGTCTGACGGAAATCCTGCTGGAGCAAAGTCTCACGACCTCAGGTCCGGAGAGAGAGAGAGCTATAGAGAAATGACTACTGGAGACCTCCTTATCAATCACACACACACACACACACACACACACACACGTAGACTGACATCAAAAAAATACAAAGATAATTCGGTAAACTTCCAAGATAAGAGTCTCTTAAAGGCCCAAAAGGTGATGACATCACTGTAAACTCTCATTATGTCTCATTATGACACAAAAAGTCACACATAATAATTTACATTAAAAGTGTTAACATTATTTTACCTGAAATAGTGAAATAATCATCTTTTCCCATCATAAGATTTCCCATCACAAGAATCTAGCAAGTGTTTTAGTCCCATTATGTATTCTAAGCTTCTAAGTACAACCTCTTAAAAATGTTAGAATTATTAACCATCAAAAAAAAAAACCCTCCTAGAGTCTAGATAGAAATTTACTAGAAACATCTCCATTTTTTTGGCACACATAACATGCACACTCACATTTGCTTTTGTGACATTTCTGGACGTACGATTATACATCATGTACATGTAACATATATGTTGTATGTACTATACATAACAACCATCTGTATATTTAATAAGAATTTTCTACACCTAATCTTCAATCTAAACAGTGGGTAACATTGGCGCCTCACAGCTCCAGGGTCCCCGGTTTGATCCAGCGCTCATGTTACTGTCTGTGCAGAGTTTACATTTACATTTACATTTATTCATTTAGCAGATGCTTTCATCCAAAGCGACTTATAAATGAGAAAATACAAGCAAAGCGATATATCAAGCAGAGGACAATACAAGTAGTGCTACCATACAAAATCTATTAATTGATTCCAGAAGAAGCCGAGGTGCAGAGCAGAGGTGTAAGTGCAATATTTTATTTTATTTATTTATTTATTTTTTTCTGTGCATGTTCTTCTGTGTCCTACAGGAAAAAAAAAATAAATGCAGATATTAGGATTGACTATGGGTTTGTCTCAATCAGCTCCCTAGTTCAGTAGTCAGAAATTGAGTTATCAGTGCCCTGGTGTGTGGTGAGCCAAGGTCCTTGCCAGTGCCTGAACTCATGTACACGATATACCGATTCTCCATCTAGGGAGCTGAACACGACATACCCTATGCTAAAATAGACTATGCCAGTCCATCGCAGGAATTCTCCTGTTACTGGGATGGGCCTCAACCCTGATCAAGGTAAAGTGGTTACTTACAACCATGAATGAATGATTGAATAATTCTCAATCTAACCCTAACCTTAATCTCACAAAATGGTTTTAGAAGCCCATAGCTTTTATAAGAAGCACTTGCTAATTATCATGAATATCTTGCTGGTTCTGACATGGTAGATTATCCCTGGTTTCTTCTAGTTTTATTACTCAGTCAGACCAATTTGGTCCTGACAATTCACAAAAACAGGCAGACAGACAACAGACACACAAACACAAAAGAAGAAGAAAAAGAAAAAAAAACAAGCACCCACAGGAGATCTCCAGTTTGTGTAAAATATGACTTGAGTCATGCACCCTCTCAAAAAAAAAAAAAAAAAAAAAAAAAAAAAGCTTCTATCTAGCACACCAAAAGGTTTTTTGGTTTGGGGGGTTTGCTTATTTTTTCAGATGGTTCCACTTCTGGAAGCAAAGAAACCTGCATGCAACAAGAGTGTACAGTATAGCATCAGAGCTAAGGAGACATTATATATTGTTATATGTTTTTGCCTCTTTGAATAATCTGAATTATATATAATCCAAAATGTTTTAATGGTAGGCTGTTGTGAACATGTTTCAGAAACATCAGGTGAGTGAATGCAAAGGTCACTTTAGCTGTACTAAATAACACACACACACACACACACACACACGTTTGGGCCCTGCACCATGAACATGCTCCAGCATGCCTGTTCTGAGTTTTGGGAATTACATCAGCAACAAAGCAAATAGCAACAAACACACAGCGTAAACAAGCTACCAGGCAGCTTGCTGTGCTACACACCTTCCTGGATGTGCTCCAATTTCTCGGTGCCACTCCAACTTTAGCACATCTTTAAAACATCAATATGTAATTGAGACCGAGACTTCGCACCAAAGATTTGCATCTTTTTTTTTCTATACCCCCACCCCTCCCCATTTGATCCCTGTGGCTCACCAGCTGGTTCCAGTGTATCTCCAGTTCAACCACAGCCTCCAAGTTCACATACTTCACTTAATTGGTTCCCAAGGCAAGAATTAAATATTTACTTTAAAGCACTTTAAAATTCAATTGATTTTTATCTGACAGCTGTGCTGGTCTCGAGTGGGCTGATTGCATGCGCACACCACGTAGTCCCATGAGTGTTTCAGAAAGTGTGCAGCACAAACAGCTGAAATCCTCCTCCTTCCAAACACACACACAAGCACACTCAGCACTGCCCTGTGATCAAGTACGGACATGGACACTGACTTGACCTGTAACCCCATCCATTGTACTGGAGGCTTAAAGCCGAGATAAAGCAAGAAAAGATGGAGTGGGTGCAACAGCTGATCACTCAGTGCAGCAGGTGACAGAGAGGCAGAGCTTTCGTATAGATGCTCTTCCCAAACAATAAACATTAATTAAGTGTTTAATTTAGGTAACACACACACACACACACACACACACACACACACACACACACACACACAAATAATACTGAAACACATTCTGCACTTTGTGAATAAATATCGTTTTGGGAAATGCCCCAAGTATTATTCCACTGGATATATATATATATATATATATATATATATTAACTTGGGGTTTATTTGGTTTTCCAGTAGGTTGAGTGAGAACTGGAACTTTCACAGTAATGACTATAGAAGCGACTGCATCATCATCACCATCACCATCATCATCATCATCATCATCATCATCACAATATCCAATGTTGTTAAGCCATGGAATAAATTATTTAATTAGTGTTTCTTTTTATGGCTTTCTATCAGCTGTAACAACATTTCTGAGAAATTATCATTAAGGATTTATTTATTTATTTATTTATGCTCATGTTATCAGTGATAAATGATGAAACTGCACTTTTATTTAATAGTAATAATCATCATCATCATCATCATCATCATCATCATCATCATCACTGTCTTACCCACTGCTGCTGAAAATCTGAAGGTATTTTGTTCTTTCTTTCATTTTGCATTTGTGACATATATTTAAAATTTTTTTTTTTTACATTTTTTACATCAGTTATGATGAAATTATACATTAGATTAGGTTGAAAAATCAAATGCTCCTTTTAGCACACACTGCAATTATCAACATCACAATCAAAGCAGATTTTCTTATTTTTTTCTCCTTGTTTATGTAAATGCTGTCTGACATGATCCAAAGTACTGACAGACCACAGTACTGCTAGCTTCTCCAGTGAGTTGGTTGAGCAGGTCCCAAAAGACCCAAACAAATAAAAAGTCAGGAACTGTTAGCGTACTATGGAGAAGTAGTACACAGTTCTAGTTTTCTGGTGCCATAACCTCTGGTACTACATAGTTTCATTTTTTCACCCTTTCCTGTAATTTACCAGTTATAATTATTAACCACATGCTAAAGGCTTAATTATACTACTGACTTAATTTGTAAGTGTGTTTCTGTAATTTTACTACACATTTGACCTTCTAAGTCAGTAAAGCAGAAAACTATCCTGCATGCTGAGCAGATGCTAACATCCTCACACACATCACAGTCATCCAGCAGCTCTACTTTTTCTTGTAAGACACTCTATTGTTTGTAGGATTATGAAACTCAACTGTGTAACTTTTGAAAATTTACCCTCCACTGAGGAGGCCCCGGACTCCACGGTGAAAACTCAACGCTATACTGACAATCTCAGATTCTTTACCTTAGCAATATAGAAGCAGGGTGTATAAGTATAAATAAATAATGACCTTGCTGGAAAGGAACTGACATGGCTGTTCTATCTCATCATCTTTCTGAAACCCACAGAGTCCTGAGTGTCTGTTAAGCTTGAACTTGACTTTCATTCCCAAAGTGCTGCTCCGGTGTTTCCACCCAAACTCTAGGAGAGTGATGAGAGCATATTTAGGAATCCGTCTCAGATGATTCAGGTTACTGTACCTGTCGATCAGTGACCGTTATGATGAACCCTTTATTCATCATACATTCCATTCATTTGATGATATATTGAAATTCATTACTTCTTATCAAAGTACTGACAGTGGAAATGTGCTCGAAGCTGTGAGTAATGAAAATGTGAGTCATCCTAAATTTAAACCTTGCAAGAAAATGACCTGCAACTCAATATGATTGGTCATAAAAATGTAAAATATGGAAATTGATGGGAAATATACAGTACTCCCAGCTGAACCTAATTGAACATTTCTGGAATATACAGCGTTTAAATGGAGATGACGGACATGTTAATGTAAAATTAAATATACATGCTGCCTAAGAATCAGTGTAATTTATGTACTGTAAAATGATAACAAAATTGGTCTTTACATGGAACTCTGAGGCACACCGCAGTATATTTCTACAAAATTACATGGGTTTTTATCAACAAATTAATCCACTTACCAGTATCTAATATAGCTTATTCTGTAAACTGGACAATGTAAAATGGGAACATTGCTTAAAAAAGAAAGAAACAAAAAAAAAACAGCTGTTTTTAAAATGATTAAAGTTATAAATATGCATGAAATTACATAAAATACTAACAATCAAACAATACAGTAATCAAGCAATTCAAATCTTTCCAGATAGATTCTAACTTGAGTAAATCTGAAAGCTTATATGAAGGCTTATATCAAATAAAAGAGCTCCACTTGACTGTCGTACAGACATTTGTTTTTCTCAAGTATTTAAAGTAAATCAAGGGAATCGACTCACTCGAGCTGTTACTCTGTCAACATTAAGAGCATAACTGTAATCACTACTTTACTCGCTCCTCTTTACTGAATTGTGGGAACTGCTCAATGTGTGTTTGACACGCAGTAATTGTCCTGCAATTAAGGTCTCTGATATCAAGGGAGGTGTTTGTTTTATGTCTTCAATTTCCCTGTAATTGCTGCAGCATGCATTAGGAGGACTTCACCTTTAAATCAGAAGCTAAAGAGCGCTTAAAGCGTAATGATAATGTAAAGATCTCCATTTTCATCTCCGAATTCTTCCTCAGCTACTTTCCGTTCTCTTTGACCGATAGTGCTTAAATGACTTCATCCATCTCTTAGGGGTTCTGTTTATACTCGTACCGCAGATGGAGGGTTATATTTTGCCATATAAGCCATAGAAGCGACATTGCAAAGCAGCAATGTCTTCTCACATATGGGTTCTGACCTGGTTAATATAGGTTAAAGTAGGTTAAATCCAGGCACAGGTCCAGACATAAGGGCATGGGAGCAACAAATAATCCAGACTTCTGTAAAAGTGATGGGGGTTTGCTTATGTATACAATTGAGAGAAAAATAATGATATAAATATTTTATTATTCATGGACGTATATATGCATAACAGCAATGTGATTTTATTTTATTTTATTATTTTTTTAAAATCTTTCCCAGTTTGCTATATACAATGCCAGTCACATTAATATAAGCGCTGGAGATTTACTAAATAAGTGTAGAGTCTTAAATCAGTTTTAATATTGTGCTTGGATATGGCAGAATTCTCTTATCTTTTTTTCTGTCTGTGTGTGTGCGTGTGTGTGTGAGGATAGTCCCTTGAGAATGTGTGTGTGTGGCCATGCAGGCAGATTGACCAGGTTAATATCATGTACTTTCAGACCTTAATGTGCGGCAGATTCAGCTCCAGATTTTGGACATTAGCGCACTTTATCAGGCTGATCCCAGTGGCTCAATGGTAGGAGGAAGAATAAAATAGATGCAAATATGCACTACTGAGTGAGGAGTGAGGAGTGTTGTGTGTGTGTGTGTGTGTGTGTGTGTGCGCGTGTGTGTGTGTTTTGGTCGAGGTGTGCTGTTTATGTTCAGTTAAGGACGAAAGCACATGCAGTTAACCTCCTATCGCTCCAAACCCAGGCCTGTATTGCACTCAAAGGTCTGAGCATTGTGTGTTTTTTTGTGTTTTTTTTTCCCCCCTGTTTTTGCACGGGAGAGTGGCACTCGCAGACCCACCACTCATTAGCACTTCAATTAAATAAAAAAGGGACAGAGCCACGTCTGAATCCAGAGCCAATTTGGCAGCGGGCCTTGAATGCAGCACGGCACAGCCTCTTTTCTTTCTGCAATTCAGCCTCTAAACAAAAGTGACAGGATCTGTCAACGCGGACGAACAGGCCGGGGATTCACCTGAGCATCTAAGTTATATAACACTAGTCAGATTATAATTAGTGTCAGTTTTAATCTGCTTGTGAGCAGTGCTGCATCTGCAAGCTGTGGCACAGGAAGTGTCAGTGTGTGTGATAGCCTCCTGTTCACCCCACCAACTCTAACCTGCACATGAATATTTCAAGGGGATTCTGAGGGCAGGAGGAAAGATTTAATTATTTCAAATTAGGAGGTGCCGCGTGATTTGGCCCTAACGACCCACCTCGCTTCTTGCTGGAAAGCAAGAACAAGGGCGAATGTGCGGTGCTACCAAAAGAGGAGATTGTAATGGTGATCAGAATCACTTTTTGTCAATGAGGAGGTGTGTTAGTTGTGGTTTAGGCAAAGGACAGGTCATTAATTCACAGATCTGGTTTGCATGTGCTTGATGCACACTGATTATAGGCTCTGCGACAGAACTGTAGCTCCTTTGTTCTCTCTGTTTTTGTCCTCAGCACATCATAATCTTTTATGATTATGTTTTCTTCGTTATGGTCGCAGGGTTGTGTAGGTTAACTTACATCAGAAGTTGTTGTTGAGCGCTGTTTTGGAATTTTTAATGTAAGTTTTATTCATGGATTGTGTGTGTATGGCGTACTCTTTTGTGTAGAGGTGTGTGTTTTAAGAGTCGGATGTTTGAAGTACTCCAGGGGGTCTTGAACTCAGCGTGGCTCTTCAACACACACACACACACACACACACACACACACACACACACACACACACACACACACACCAAGTCCACATTCCATTTCCACAACCATATCGAAACTAAATCCCCACAGTGCACTGGACACAGACACACACACACACACACACACACACACACACACACACAGAACAACCTTGATGAAAGAAAAATGTCAGTGTTATTTTCAACTACTTGGAATTGAATATAACACATTCATACTAATTTGTCAGTGCAAAGCAGTTTGTGAGTTTAATACACCTGTGAGTTGTAGTCTGTAATATCTTATTCAACTTTAATAAGCAAACCATAAAAGTTGTGCATGAGCTAACAGCAAGTTTAATAGCTTTTATGTATTTCTTAACCGTTTTCTAATATTAACTCTTACTATAAAAGTCAGTAAAATACATTCTTCATTGCATTCCTAAAGTCTGCATCACCTTATAATTAATCTAAAGACTTTAACTTTGTGCAGTGTCTGATGTAATATCAGCTGGATCATCAGTTTCAATCTATTATTCATAACATGCTGGTGTAAATAAAAGGCCTGCATCCGTACATACAGTAGTGTTAAATATTGAGATTGAATTGAATTTGAAATAGCCTGCATGTGTATCTCTGTACTTTTGGTTTAGATGGTAGATCAGTACTCATAAAAAAGGAAACTGAGGAAAGTGTATACATGTAGTATTATATA
>JANDJT010000032.1:6213077-6223854 GCA_024331685.1 Stegophilus panzeri
TCCCACAGAGGTTCGCTGACATTATGTGAAGAAACTTTTCAGCAACTTGACCTAATCTTATCAGAAAATTTGATATTTATCCATAGATCATGATGAGAAATCATTAGTGCTGCATCAGTGAAATCTGAATTATATTCAGCTTTGAACAAGTGAATGAACCATATTTAACAATTAATCAAATCATATGAAACAATGCTGAAATTTGAACATCATGGAAAAGTATACTGCCAACAGTTTCTAACAGAGATATGCAGTGCTTTTCTGATATTACGAATAATCCAATTTTAAGTCAAGCCAATAACCTAATTGAGATAACTCTAGCCATCAATAAATTTATCCACTAATTCAAGGTTCATGTACGATCATGTAAATCATTAACACAGCATCCGAGCCTACAGAGTGAAAATGAATCATATTCAATTTAGTGTATGTGAATAAATCACTTAACTCACTACCAGGCAATCAATCATAGCCAAATATGTATGTGTACATTTAAAATTGTAGGATATTATTTATAAGTACTGATCCCAGCTGATTCAACTGATTTTGTGGATAAACATTAAGCCTAGTCTTAGACACTTTAACTTAAAAGAAAATATTTTATATACCACATCTGAATATCATGGACAAGAATTTTGACATGTTTCCCTGTACTGTGAAAACCATTTGACTGGAAAATTTAAGCCTAAGGAAATTTGTTGAATTCTGTCAAACTATGTGACTATCCATCCATTTTCTGTACAGCTCATAACAATAATAATAATAATAATAATAATAATAGCTTAGATTTATATAGTGCTTTTCTAGGCACTCAAAGCCCTTTACGTTGTATGGGGGAAAATCTCCTGAACCACCACCAGTGTGTAGCATCCACCTGGATGGTGCGACGGCAGCCAGAACTCCTACCACACACCAGCTATGGGTGGAGAGGAGAGGAGGGTCCTACACAGGATCGTGGGGAACCTGGAGCCTATCCCAGGGGACTCTGGGCATGAGGCAGGGGACACCCTGTATGGGGTGCCAATCAAGCATACACACACTAAGGACAATTTGGAAATGCCAATCAGCCTACAATGCATGTCTTTGGACTGGGAAAGGAAACCGTAGTACCACTACGGGGAAACCACCAATGCACTGGGATAACATGCAAATGCCACACACAAAGGGAAGAAGTGGGAATCGAACCCCCAACACTGGAAGTGCAAGGCAAACATGCTAACCACTAAGCCACCATGCCCCCACTATGTGATTATAGAACATGGATTCAGAAATATAACTAAATGCTGGATTGATGCACTAAAACATAATTCTAATAATAATAATGTACTCTAAGTGTTTGTGATATCCATGAGTGATAAGGCCAAAACTGAGGTACTTTCATATTAACTTTCAGCTAAGTTGGTAGCCACAAATTCATCCCTTTCAAAAAGCAGTCCCATCTCTGAAAAGAAAACTTCATGAATGTGTAAATAGATTACTTTAATGAGAATTATCCTAGACTTAAACATAAGCAGTAGAGATATCTAGAAAAGTGTATCCAGCCCAGGGGGATTTTGCAACAGCCATTCTAAAACAACAGCATAACTTTTTCCTCATATAACTGAAGGAAAGTGTTATTCCAATGAGGCTTGAGGAGCTCTGAAGATGCAACCCTGTGTAGATTCTCTGATTAGACTGTGTGGTATGCTAACATGCCAACTTGTATATTTTCAAATTAAAAAGGAACTTTTGTTCATGTCCTTTTAAAAATATACAATCAATATATTATGGCAAATGTTCTCACTTTATGCCTTGTGAGTTCCACAGTCTTAATATTGCATTTCATACAGGGGGTTTACCTGCAGCTTCTGTATGCGAGTATGTTGGGTTCATGTAGTGCTATAAAACTGGAGGACATTTCCTCAAGGAACAAATTTTGCATAATACATCTCGACCCATCTACCTTATAGAACTGCTCTGGTGGATTCATCCCCCTTGTCTATTCCTAGCCTTAAGTGCAAATACACAGTAACCAGTTTGTACCAATGATGTTTAATCTAACAAGACAAATCTAGACTAATGAGTATATACACCTGGAGAAATATATAATGTAATGCTTTTATCCCTGCTTTTCATCATCAGTAAATATACTGGAAGCTTGAAGATACAAATCATGTATTGTTATATGTAAAGTGCACTACAATAGCATGCTCTTTGATGGATGTCTGTCCCATCAAATGGTTGGTTAACTACATGAGATGAGAAGGCCCTTTGGCAGCAGTCAGGCTTGTCCTAACACCCCGACCATGGATATAGTTTCTTACACATTTCACCTAAGGGCCTGTTTGGATTTGTGTTTTTCAGCTACAGGGTATGTGACATCAGCAGAGAGTATATGTCTGGAAAGGGTTTGCTATGGTACAGTACTTATAGAGATAACCTGTCTGACACTTTGAGAAATAAAATTCTAGATCTATTACAACTCAAATGGCAGTATAGATGAAGCTACCGCTTTAACAACAATAAGTAAAACAAGGTCAATCCAATTCAATTTTATTTGTATAGCACTTTTAGCAGTAGACATTGTCACAAAGCAGCTTTACAAAAATGCAGATGTAGTTTTAGATCTGTAATGAACTAGCCAGAGGTAAAACATGGCAAGGGAAAACTCTCTGAGAGCTCATGAAGAAGAATCCTTGAGAGTAACCAGATTTAAAGGGAACTATACTAGTGGGATTATACATCATCTTTTCAATAATATATACTGTATGGGTTGAGTTGGTTCTTTAAGATTACAGCAGTAGATCTTTATATGCTAAGCTACAGTATCCAGGTGAGATTGTCAAGTGCATCTAGTATTCTCAAGTGGTCTCCAATCCAAGTATTAACCAGGTCCAACCCTACTTCACTTCAACCCTCTTTTAGCATCAGACACATTTGGGCATTCTCAGAGTAGTATGACCATAAGCAGTACCCCGAATTTTGTAAAATGACCTATACTTCCTGACAGCTGTGATAGCACAGGTACAGTTCATTTTAAAACCATTCATAACTTTCATCTGAGTCTACTGTACCAAAAATATATGTATATTCATGCAATTAGCAAATCTCCAACACTGAGAACTAGTTATTACTAAGGCTGATCTCATAAGACATTTGCTTAAAGTTGACTAACTGATGGTGATCTGTTTGGATATTTTTAAGTACTGTGTATGAGAATGATATCAAGGATGCCACGGTGGCACAGCAGGTAGTGTTGAAAATTTGCACTTGCCGGGTTTTGATCCTGCTCAGGTTCTTCTGGTTTCCATGCACCTCCCTAAACCTTCATGTAGGTGAACTGTTTATACTAAACTGCTCCTAGGTGTGAGTATGTGTGAACGGTGGATTTTGATTGACCAGAGTCCCATCCAGGGTGCGTTTCCATCATATGTGCAATGTTCCTTGGATAGGCTCCTGTTCCACATTGACCAACACCATGATAAAGTGGTGAGATGTTTGAAGATGTTTTAATAATGCAATCACCAAAATAAAAAAAGATATGAGTTTGAACCATAATGGCAATAACCTCAACCCTGACTATAACATCTTCATACAAATTGAGTCATGCAAGATGTTATACATGTATGTGTCAAACCATATTGGTTATTCCAGTTTGGTGGGAGCTAAGTTCTCTTCACATCAGGCAAAGTTGTAAACTTTTATAACATCAGCAGGAGTAGATGTTTGCCCTAGATTCTTTCATTCTCACAAAAAATAGACGCGGCGACATTTTTGGTTTGTCGTAAAGTTGTGTTTACATTCAGATGTCATCCCAGTCTGTGGGAATTGTGTAAACACCTCACAGCATCACAGCATGTCAGGAGGAAGCCTCTAGGTTTTCTTATACTGAAGTCCTTCCGCACCACACAGTAGCTACTATATAGCTCCTTGAGCGAGATATGTGTTTTATCGGGTTTTCATGGTTGTACATAAGGTGCATCTCCAACCCAAAAAGCTCCTAGCAAGGCTATAATCCCAGAAGTGTATTAAACTGGGCAATTCAGTGATTTCACATTCCAATCACTCACTCACTCACTCACTATCTATCCATCTCTCAGTCTCTCTTTCTCTTACTCTGTCTCTGTTATACAGCTATTTTTACTGAGCTTCATTAATCTTTGTTGAATACAATGGCATACATCTTTAATGTGCTTGCTGTCAAGTCGTATTTCAGTTCGGGAGCAGCAAAGTGAATGACAGCAAGCAAGATTAATAAATTTAACATGGACTGTATAAATTTTTAACTGAACAAGAATGAGGGGGTGGGCTTTTCTCTCTCTCTCTCTCTCTCTCTCTCTCTCTCTTCTCCCTCCCTTGCTTTTTCTCTCTCTGTTTTCAAACCAGTAGATTTATGGCAAGTAAGACAATTGCATTTGCTCAAAGTCCAAGGTCTCAGTATAAATAGATTTACATGTCATTAATAAGTAAATTAGGGGAAATTCCCTTCAAGTTGACAAAAGTACATGAGCAGATTTTCCACATTAAAGGAGTAACCTGAAAAACCACAGTGGAATAGCGGACGTCAGGGTGCATGTCATCTGTTCTATCCTTCTTTCTCTCTTTCTCTATTGCTCTCTCCACCCTTTAATTACTGGGATGTGATTATGGATCCAGTACCTTGCCACCTAGGTGTTGAAAAACGAGTGGCATGCAGAGTCCATCCTAATCATTTGAAACGTGCGGACGAGATGAGAGGAAAAAGGAGTTGTGCTTATTGAAAAGGAGGTTAAAACATTTGTGCAAGAATGAATTTCGTGGTGCCTCTTCTTCCATAATGACTTTAAAATATTTAATTCAAATCTTAATTCCTTCAAAGCAAGCATGAATTAAAATGATTAAGGTGCTAGTTTAAATTAACATTTTAAAAAGGTATAAAAAGAGAAAGAAATATGGTGATTTCTTTTTTTAATCTTTTTTTTCCCCTCAGTGGTGGTGTTAAGGGGGTTCTTCCCAGGTCCCTGAAGAGATCATTTGCTGTACATTCAAACCCAGTGAGAACTTTTGCAGCTCGAGTTACGGTTGATGTGAGACACGGTTTTGCAGTAGCTTTAGCGATTATGGGAAATTATATGCAAAGCCGGGGTCCTGATCCGAAGTTAATTTATAATTGTGTTAAAGTTATTAATTAGCTATGTTGTTATTAGGAGAGCATGAACTACAAAGGATTTATCTCCCACACAACAACATGGATTGAAGGCACTTCTGCAGCCCCTTATTTTCTTTCTTCCCTCTCCTCTCATGTATGATTATTTGATTTGCTTTATTTACTTATATAAAACCTTTCATGATGAATAGCCGCTTGAGCTGTTTTCAGCATACTCTAGGTACTCTCTCAAAAGCTGCCAGATGATTCCATGGTTAACTTTTCCCTTCACCCAAAAGGTTTTTTATTTATTTATTTCTAAACGAGCATGCTAAAAAAAATCATAAATATAACACAATGTCATGACATCAGACAAATATGTTTATTTTCATCACATACTTTTTTTTTATTAGATAGGGAAAAAAAGATGCTCATACACAATGTGTGACCCAAATATTTGAAATGTGCCTCGCCCTGGAATGAAAGCCTCGGTGAAAATCCTCTGGAAATAACATATTGGATCCAATTTTCCATCTTAGGCTGCATGCCAAACTAATTAATTTAGTGCGGAATGGGCAGTTAACTCGCAGCGCGCCGACAGCGGAAAACATAAATAAGGATCATCATGATCCGGCGTATCCTGAGGAGCAGATTGGACACATTTGCACAGTTAATGTCAATCAAAGTTACTTCAGAAATGTGCTGCATGTCCACAATATGGTGCTCTAACTGCACAACCGCAACCTGCCACAGAGAAACAGGTGGAGACTCGGTTATAAAGCATCGCTTCAAACCGATACATCGAAGGTATAAATCAGGGGTGTCAGACTCCAATTCTGGAGGGGCCACAGCTCTATAGAGATTTGTGTTTTTCCCTTTTCTAACACATCACATTCAGCACATGAAGGCTTTGCTAATTAGCTGATGAGTTGAATCAGGTGTATTAAATGAGGTAGAATGAGAAACTCTGTGGTGCCGCCGGTGGTCTTTCTGGATTGGAGCCTGACACCCTTGATATAAAATCCAGTGTGTGCTAATTAAGAAACATTATACATATAAAATGTAAAAAAATAAATAAATAAAACAATAATAATAATAATAATTAAAAAAAAAAAACACTTAAATATATAAACTAAATTTAATTAAATAAATATAAGCATGAATGAAATGGACTTTTATCTTGTATTATATCCATGCATTTGATTAATCCATCTGCAGCAAACATTGCAAGCGAACTGTACATCTGACTGCCTGTGCCTTGTGTGTATGCATATCTATGTAGTATAGCTTAAATTATTGTAGAGTGGTCCATGTAGCAGAAAAACACTTTGGATATGCTCAAAAGAAACCCCATCTCAAAGGAAGTGCATCCTCAAAGAAGTGGAGGATATCTGAAATTCTTTTTAATGTCTGGATCAGCAGTGGAGAGGAGCCGAGGCCTACTGGTGGCTTCACCATTAACTGCTGGCCTAGATTCACATGACCGGGCATCCATCCATCTCCCTACTGTACATGGCACACACACACACACACACGTGCACTTATATGTGGGCACACACATACACATACACATACTGTATAGACTAATAACTGAGCATGCGGCTACACAAAATGAAACGGTTGAATGAAAAAGCTCCAGGAGACTCTCCTGTCTCTTCTACTCCTTACAACGTCCGTGTCTAATATTAGCTGTTAACTTACTGAACATTTACAAAATCACCTCTTGACCCAGCGGTAATCATTTCTCAGTCTGTAGCAAACTCCGGCTATTAACATTAGGTCATTTATCAGTAGTGTTGGCGTATTACGCCACGACCTCTCCAACTAGGACCTCTCCAACCAGGGCCCTATAATGCGAAATGTCTTTCGTGTGTTCAAATACTCTTTTCCCATTAGCTTCCCTGTACTCTGCAAGGTTAGACAGTTTATCAGTCACCCAGATAAAATTGCTATTGGGATAAAGCCTCACAATCTCCTGCTGTAATCCTATTTTTCAAGCGCTGCCATGTATAAAAGGCTGATAGGCCAGGTTTCGCAGACAAGAGAGGAAACGGAAAGCTGACAAGCAGGAAACTGGTAGGAAAGGGGGGGGATGGAGGGGGGTAGAAAAGCCTCTAGGCTCGATTGAAGTCTTATTCTGAGGTGTCGGAAAATGATCCATGACGTGATGCTCGCTAATGTGAAATAAATTGTTTTTGCACAGATGGGCTTGAGCTTGGGTTTGGATGGATTTCAAATCATTGATTCAAGTGAAATCAACTGTATTACCATGTTTACAGATTAAACAATGTGAAGTGATTAGATGAAAAAAAGTGTCTAATTCAAATAAAATATCAGTCACTATACATTCTTCACAGCATGCGTCACTGGGTGTATAACACAGCAGGAAAGCTTTGCATAGAACACGAAGCAGTGCTGTAACCCGACATTGTGGATAGGAGCAAAGTTTTGTTCATTTATTGAGTTCAAGTTCAGGAGTAATTTATCTCAGTTTTCTGTCCCCTCCTGTGGTCTGAGATGCCACTTATCTCCTGCAATGCCAGGAAAAAACAACCACGCTAGGCCATGTTTCTGAAGCTATGGCAAAGACATGTTTCACTGTCACCAAGCCGCCTGTAAATAACCTCAGTGGGAGCCAATGAATGTCACTGTCCTCCTCAAGAAATGACACAATAACGGCATCTCCCAATAAACCGCCAGCAAACATCTAAAGACACAGCGCAGGCCGATGAGTGCTTTGAAAAGAAGTGGAAATCATTATTTCTGAGGCCGCCTTTGTTCCATCTACACCCCCTACACCCTTCCCACCATCCTCCACAGATCAACCTCTATTTAAGGATTTCTCACACTGTTTGAGTTGTGATAAATGACCTTTGGAAATTATATGAAACTCGTTCATCATCAGATGATGAGATGTGGGAGAGCAGCGTAGTTGGAGCGCGATCAGATGCTTTTTCTCTCCCTGACATTGTTTGCCTTTAATTCACGTCAGATTGGAGGGGAAAAAAAGTGCACTTTTGCTCCTTCATGCCAAATTAAGCGCTTCTAAATAGGCCGTTCTGGGGACCATTAGCTGGGTTAAGCACATCAACAATCAGTGGTAGTTTTTGATCTTTTGCCAGTTATGAAGGTGAAATGTATAATGACAAATTCTTTTAAAATTATTTGTAAAAATTATTTTAGGTGTACGTGCTGTTTTTATGTTTAATAGAACAATGCCTTTGCATTTGCATTTAGCGTTTCCATTCAGTATCACAAACAAAATTTACATTTACACATACTTCTAGCTAAATCACGCTTACTAAACTAGTTCAAGTAAGAATAGTAATAGTAATAACAGCCACAAGTACATTTCTACCCATGTAATGGATCACTATAGCGATATGGACAATGTAATATGAAACTTTTTTGTTTTTTTTGTTTTTCTTGTTTTTTTTCTTCAACAAATGAATCCAGTATTTTACATTTCCACATACTGCATGCATGCTGAATCATTCTATATCAGCATATATTTGTACAAGCATTATATTTGTCCAAGAGACACCTTTTGGAGTTTTGTTTGTATAATGTTTTTGCATGCGTCCACACCTATTTGAGACATTTTGTTCATTTGCTATTTAATTTGCTTAAGTTTTCTCATCACACATAATTATACAAAACAGAATGCAAAACAAACAAACACATTATTACTACTACTACTACTACTAATATATAAACATGTCTAAGTGGTGTGTAGAGATAAACTATATTGATGGAAAAAGATTAACAAGAAGTAGAAATAGAAAAAAAATATACTAGATAATTATATAATTGTATTTACTATTTTTATTTATATATTTATTTATTTGTCACATACACAGTTATATACAGTATACAACCTGTAGTGAAATGAAAACCTGGCCTACTCCTCCCTGTGCATTAAAAATAAGAAATAAATCACAAGTAGTGCAAAACAGTGCAAAATAGGTGAGTGTAGTGGTTACCGATGTTCAAAGTCTGATGTCTGTTGTCATAGATGATCAGTGCAGATGGCATGTGAGCAAAAGGAGAGATTATAAGTAGGTAAAAAAGTAAATAAAAGCACAATCCAAGTGGAGCAGCCAGAACACAGTCTGGACACAGCGGCGTCATCTTGGAACCTAGTTAAATTGTAAACATTTGTGTGTGGATCTACTGTTTATTTTTGTTTGCTCCTCACAGGTCAGTTTAGAAAAAAATCTACAAAAAAATGATGCTCACAATACAAAATACACAACATGTTTCTCACTGCACTAGATTTCCATTGGAGCAGGACAGGAGCAGGACCACCTGGTTCAGATGGTCTCAGGTCTCAGTCTGGTTGTTTTATTCCACACATGCACTGTATGTCATTGCCATGTTCTCACCTGCACAAACAGACTGCTTCAGGGTTCTATTTAAACGAACTAAACGCTGCATATGTGAAAGCACCCTTATTATGTAATGTTGTAAATTCATGCTGACCAACTGTGTTTAGTCTGGCTCATGAGTGTTTTTTTTCCACTAAGGTCACTTGTTAAAGTGTAAGTCCTTCACCTATACTATAAAGTCTGCTCGCTAAGGCATAATTCATAGTTGCATTGAAAAATGACTACACATCAATCAAACCAATTTCATACTATGATGCTCACCTCTAGCATCATAAAGAACAATGTGACTTTACACAGGTATTGCACATGTGGCCCGAAGCCCATTAGCACCACCTGTGCACTTTTATATGATCACTGTATGCTGCTGTAGCGTCATATAACTGCAGGCCACACATATTAAACGGGAATAGACTCCTCTATTACCTTCTGCACTGGAGTCATGGTGTAGATTGCGATATGCCTCTATACACTTTTTCCACTGCGGAAATGTAGGCGACTATTTCAGTTTTGGTGTAGGGCTGACCTTCAGTGCTTCGTTTCACAAAATGGAATATTTGAGTCGAATGAATGCGATCCTCTTGAAGTGGGACACAACAATGAACTCAACCTCTCAAATTACCAACTTTTCCCAAGTATTAACTTTTAAAACGCAACCCATAAAGGTCATGGGGAAAGAAAATTAACTAGGTGCCATAACATGGCAGGAGTATAAAAAATAATGGATGGAATAAATTGTCATTAGATGGCCAAGGCCCTGATTTATCGTGATATTCTACAAATTTGGAGGGCATTAAGAGTGCCCTAAAAGATCACATTAACCAGTCACATAAAAAGTCAAATTAAAGAAGTGCCTTTATGTGTGTAAGGTATGGCATAACATAACCTGGATGAGATAAATTTCCCAGGAATGATGGTGTTTAAGTTTCTTCAGGTACTGGAAGGGATCCCGTTTTAGCTCAAGCAGGTCAGTTTTTAGAACTCATTAAAGCAGCTTGATAAGAGGCTTCATAAAAGATGAACAAAAATTAGCAGCCATAATTTGACAGAAGAACCCAGGCAACAATAATGGCAGGAAATAAAGTGACAGAGGCATGATAAGACTAATGCCTCCCCTCCATTAGGACTCACACAGAGCAAATGTCATTCATATTTTAGCTGGTGAGCCCATCTAATTGGCTGTAGCTTTCTTCTTCTGAATTACATTTCCAGATTCCTTTACCTCACTTTTAAAGAAGGATCATTTGAATTCAAAAGAAAGGTGACAGGATCGAGGGAGGAGAAGGGG
>JANDJT010000032.1:6260199-6288791 GCA_024331685.1 Stegophilus panzeri
CTTTACACTGTGTCTCATTCACCCATTCACACACACACACACACCAATGGTAGCAGAGCTGCCATGCAAGGCACTAACTTTCCATCGGGAGCAACTTGGGGTTCAGTGTCTTGCCCAAGGACACTTCAGCATGTGGAGTCATGTGGGCCATGAATCGAACCGCCAACCCTACAATTAGTGGACAACCCGCTCTACCACCTGAGCCACAGCCACCACAATTGTTTAGGATGTCTTAGTGTGCTTTAGCATTAAGATTTCAATTCAATGGAGCTATGAGGCCCAAACATGTTCCTGCATGACAGTGCCCCTGTGCACAAAGAGAGCTCCATGAAGACACGGTTTGTGAAGGTTGGAGTGGAATAACTTGAGTGGCCTGCACAGAGCCCTGGCTTCAATCCCAGTGAACACCTTTGGGATGAACAGGAATGCTGACTAAGTACCAGGCCTTCTCATAAGACATCAGTGTGTGACCTCACTAATGCTCTTGTGGCTGAATAGGCACAAATCCTCACACTCCAAAATCAAGCCAGTCCTAGCCCACAGGTCATACATTTGACATCAAAAAGGAATGTGTGCAATAAAATGGTCAATAAGTGTACATTATGGGTAAAACCCCATTCGTGCAGCCTCACCTGATACACTTATACTAACACTAGACTCACTGCCATGTCACTCTTTGTAATACGTTGAGAATAATCCACCATACAAATAATATCTGGTTAACAGTAGTTGTAGTTGGGTCCATAAGTATTTGGACAGTGACACAATTCTCGCAATTTTGTCTGTGTACACTATCAAGTGTATTTGAAGTGTAGGCTTTAATTCAAGGGCAGTTGACTGATTAGCAGTTTCATGCCCAGGCGTGGCCTGTTTCCACATTATTTCATGACAAATTAAGGAGATAAAAGGTCTGGAGTTGATTCCACGTGTTGAATTTGCATTTGTCGATGCAAGTGAAGGAGGCCATCATTAGGCTGAAAAAAAACAGACCTATCAGATAGCGTAAACTTTAGGAGTGAGCAAATCAACAAATTGTTACATTCTTAAAAAGAAGGAATTCACTTTCAAGCTCAGCAACACCAAAAGTCCTGGAAGACCACAGAAGACAACTAAAGTGAATTCTTTCCTTGATTAAAGAAAAAAAAGCAAAACCTTTGACAACATCTAGCCAAGTCTGGAGGAGGTAGGCGTATCATTGTCAAAGTCTACAATCAAGAGATACCTTCATGAGTGTAAATACAGAGGGTTTAATTCAAGATGCAAAAAACTGGTAACACTCAAGAACAGGAAGGCCAGATTAGACTTTGCTAGAAAACATCTAAAAAAGCATGCTCAGTTCTGGAACAAGATTCTTTGGACAGATGAAATCAAGATGAACTTATACCAGAATGATGGGAAAAGAAGAGTTTGGAAAAGGAAAGGAAGAGCTCGTGATCCAAAGCATACCATGTGATCTGTCAAACATGGTGGAGGAAGTATTATGGAAACTGGAAGCATTTGGTGATGTCCATGGGTTTCAGGCTTCAGGGAGTCATTGACTGCAAAGGATTTCCATCCAAGTATTAAAAAAAACAATCCTTATAAGTATAACTGTTAGTTTGTCCAATTATATTTGCGCCTGTAAAAAATGGGGGGGGACTCGGTAAAAAAAATGGCTGTAATTCCTAAACGATTAATGCAATATTTTTGTTAAACCTCTTAAATTAAAGCTGAAAGTCTACACTTCAATCACATTGGGATTGCTTCATTTCAAATCCGCTGTGGTGGTGTACAGATTCAAAATTACAAAACAAATTGTGTCACTGTACATAGTGAACCCTATCTATTAATGAATGGCGTAGAGGGCAACCTTTAAATTAACTAAATGTACTTTTTGTGTAATTAGATGTAAATGTAATAAGTTTCATTTATCCCAGGCCACCAGACATTTATTTAGTGTACATGTTAAAATGTCCAATAAGTGGTAACTGAGTGCACACTATATACCTTCCCTTCAAGAACAGACATTAACATTGTACAGGACCCCAGTCAAGTGGAGGCTGAATGGGAACTGTTTGGAAAATATTCCAATCGGAAAAAATGTGACAGTTTCGTTGCTGGAGGTGGAAAGAGTAAAAGAGAAAGATAGAAGGATAACAGCCCAACTGACCTCTGTCTGGGTCTGGCAAGGTTTCAGTCTCAGCCCAGAGGGACCACAGATACAGCTGACCCACACATTAATCTCTGCTCCATCTTCAACAACACACATGCATGCACATACATGCATGCACAAACATCACTCTCCATCCTACTGATGCAATGAAAGCACATTCTAATAATAAACTGCCTGCGAAAAGGAAAGAAAAATATATTAGCAAAGGGCCAGGCAGCCAGACCTCCACTCCGAAACCTTTTGACCAGGAAAACACAAACCATCTGGAAATCACATGAGAGAACTTGCAAAAAAGGAAGAGCGCAGATACACGCATCTTAACCTCATGCCTTCTACAGCAATGTATTACATACTATAATATTTAACTATCATATCTTGGCTGTGAGATTATGCGCCGTTTGGCTTGGCTGAATCATCCAGTCTGTTATGATCTACATAATTTTTCATAACTGTAAACAATCCTCAGCAATTAAGACCTCCATTTACGCAGCACGAAGCCCAAATGTAATACATAAAGTGGAATCATAAAACAAACTTCAGTCATCAGCCAACTTATTATGTTCATATAACTTGGCAGAGGTCTGTGTGATTTTTGGTGTATTTCCTGTTGGAAAACAAAGAGAATCCAAGCACTTGGGTAGCGGTACAACATAAAAGATTAACTCATGCAGAGTGGAAAATGAACTACACGCATTTCAGAAGTCAAGATTTTACTCTGTACCAAAATGGGAGAAGACACAGAGTTACTGCAGACCTGTCCAAGTGTTCTCATCAGCCAGTAAATTTCTATTCTCTCACCTTCACCCCCTACCCCTACCCCCTACTGCCTTCCACCCCAGTGTTTAAATGGAAGTGATTGAGGTAGCCACCAAAAAAAAAAAGCACACCAGGAGCTGATCAGAACACATGCCAGGTCCATGGCTACCTTCCCTCCACTGCTCCAAGACTGCAAGTCTGGCTTAATTATGATTAATTGCTGCCTGGATAATCAGATACAGCTTCAAAAGGTTGGAGATGACAGTCCAAGGACACGAAGAGAAAGGCAAGGTATGTGTTCATTAGCAAAGAAGTGAAGCTCCCTTACACCGACACCTAACCTTTCTTATTTTAACTCTTTCAAATAGAATTAATTTTGAGATTATATGGCAAGGGTCCCAAGAGAAGGGGAAGGGTTGAGTGTTTGTTTACTTGCCCCTATACATACACATATAGTAAGACACACATATACACACTCACTCACTGCCCAACAGTCAGTTGACTGCTTATGAATGCCCTTGTGAATGTCTGAATTATGGTTTTGAGTTTCTGATAGAGAGAGAGAGAGAGAGAGAGAGTAGAGTTGGTAGGCAGTGGCAAACCTTCCACTCTTGACTTCTTCTGGCCCAGAATTAATGGACTTCACTTTCACCCGCTCACTTCCTTGGCTCCTTTCAACACAAACTCTGCAAAGTGGAGAAAAGATGTGGACTCGCCAGCTCGCTCCTGCTTTCCAATTCCCTTGGCTAAGTCCGGGTTCACTCTGTGCCATTTCCAGCATCATAGAAATGCCTGGCCATGTTCAGCTAGAGAAAAAAAAATATCTCCATATATTTGGCCTTGTTCATGATACTGTGCATCATAATTTTCCAGAGTGTATCTCAAACAGTTTCTGTCATTATGTGAGATAATATTTAGAGAAATGTATAAACAAATTTTCATTACTATACATAGTAGTGTTTTATTTTACCTGTTATTTTTCCCCTTAGTGAATATATTTTTTATGTATACTATGAACTTGTACTTAAACCTAGGATACTGGTAAGAGACAAAATTTTAACTGGACTTGACTGGACTCAGTTCAGATTTCATTTACATGTAGTTTTCACATAAATCCTTTGTTCACTTGCTTGTACATCATCATTAAAACAGCTATCCAAATAATATGAAACACAATTGAGGGAGGTGGAGGATCATATGTACACACACACACAAACACACACACACACACACACACACACACACACACACACACACACATACACACATCTGTTTTGCACATAATGGTGGTTAATTAAAATACATCATTTTTGAGAATCACTAATATGGGACTGAATGTAATTCTCCTTGTTCGTAAATCAGTTTACAAGACATTCCTTTGTTTTACAAGCAATGTTGTTTTTCCTTGGAGACACTTAATGCATAAAGTGTAAGCACTCACATATCTGCATATCAAACTGCAACGTTAAAAATGACAGCATGACTATGCTCTTGGATTGTGTATAATTATTTACCTAAGATATTTCCACTCATGCTAAACATTTGGTAATATTTTGTTGTCAAACTTTGCACTACTTTTGTATTTTTGTAGGTTTGTGTTTTAAGGACAGAGATGTTAATAGCCCA
The DNA here is from genome assembly GCA_024331685.1 of Stegophilus panzeri. Taxonomy (NCBI): domain Eukaryota; kingdom Metazoa; phylum Chordata; class Actinopteri; order Siluriformes; family Trichomycteridae; genus Stegophilus; species Stegophilus panzeri. Next base: position 6,264,734 of record JANDJT010000032.1, read on the forward strand.
GAAACACTTGTATCTCAGGAATGGTAGCAGCAAACACCACCATTAATCTTTTCCTTTCCCCTCTATAATGTATGCAGTGCCATTTCAACTCGCTCATCCTCCTGGTCTAATGCTCAGAATCCGGGAGAAATCTATAATTTAGTCATTTTAATGGAGTAAGAGGGGAGGGGAAATGAGGCGGATGTGGCAGGATGTGTGTGTGTGTGTGTGTGAGGGGGTAGGGTGGTGGGGGGTTCTTTTAAAACATCCAAAGAACACATCTTCAAAAAAAAAAAGTGACCTTTCTATTAAATATTCAAGTTGAAACCAATATGTTTTTAGCTCTCATACTATCTAATGTTGAAATAATTTGAAGTGAAATAATTTAGTCCTGTAGCACAGATCCATGTCTTTATGCTTTCAGGTCCATTAAATATGAGTGGGAATTAATAATGGATTTGTTAGCGCGTTGTAAGTATTGCAGTGCCGTGTGAACATAGAAATGACTCGATTCTAGAAATCTATATATAAAACGAATTGAATGAGTCATTTGTGATGCAATAGTCCAACAACATAGCTCACTTATATTCATTTCAAATTAGACGTAAATGGTTTATTAAACTTTTATAGTAAATATCTACTGGACACAAACAATAAACAGACTAAAAAAAAGTAGGGACACTAGGGACCTGGGATTGAACGTCACTGAAATCAATGACTAAGCGTCTTTACTGGAAGTCATGCTACCTCTAAGTACTAATCTTCATGGGACACTAGCTGCAATTTTCCTGGCGAGCTGAATCCAAAGCCTGGGCAGGTTTATGTAGGCAAAGGGACAGCAGCAATAAATACCTTGAAGCAATGACGGATGGGCTTATTCATTATTTAGCATGTAGAGGGATGAGGATAGTCAGGCTTGATAAAATGAACTATTTGTCCAGTCCACAATCAATATGGGACTGTGTTTCCCAAGTGGCAATGCCACCACAGACATTTTAACACACCCAGAGAATACAGGCACCACACACACACACACACACACACACACACACACAGCAGTGAAATAAATTGTGAGGTCATTTCATAAAGCACCAGCTAGCTTTCCATTAGTGCAAAATGAATTCAAAACGTGTCAATTGGATCCAATTGAGAAGTGCAGAGAAATGGCGCTGGATGTTCATGCACAGTAAATCTTTTACATTTGTCTGTAAAGTATTATCACTCTCATGGGGACAGTGTTTGTGATGGCCTTCCTGAACAGACGTACCCCGACCCCTCCCACTCCCCCCACCTCCACCCCATAATCCTTTTGTTGACATTTATCATATGGAAGCAGGGAGTGGGATTTTAAGATCAGAATTATGCATCATAGCTATCAATCCAGGTCAAACCCGACAACCTTGTTAGGAAACACCAACGGATTATTGACGTCTTTCATGCTCATTGACTTGGCCAGGGCTGATTTTTCCTTTTTTTTTGTCATAGCACTGCTCTATAGAAACAAATAATGCAACTGATTACTTTGGACAGAACCATCTGCCACAATTATTATTTAGCATGTGAATAATGTATATTTTATTTGGATTAAACATATAATGTGTTCTAAACAGATGCAAATACAGATCTAAATAAGAATTGTGCTATTTGTTTTTATTCATTTACCCATTCTATCCATCCATCCATCCATCCATCCATATTCTGTACCTCTTATACTACACAGGATCGGGGGGCTTGGATGGAGCCTATGCCAGGGTACTCTGGGCACGTGGTGGGGGACACCCTGGATGACCCTCTGCTGGGGGATCACCTTTTCCCACCACTGTTAAAAAGCTCGGGCATCGAAGACTTCTTCCATAAATGTCACATAAACATCTTCTGCAACGATTATGTTTTCCATTTGTTAACATTGTTTGTATCTTAGGTTAGCTGAAGTGTCCAAGTTTTTGTGAATGAATTATTGTTACTATAGAAACAATAACATATTTGACTGTATTAATATTAAACTATCGTTTATGTTACAGCCAGAGGTATTCATCGAGCCGTTCTGTTATACATAAATGATGCACAAAAAATAATGACCAATCAGATTCGAGAATTGTATCATGTATTTTACTCCAGCTTTGTAGTGATGGGTGTCAGACAAATCAAAATATTTACAGCTAACAAACAGCCAGTTGTGTCATTACTAAAATAGAACATTAAACCATCCTGAAAATAAAACTGTAATGTTTAAGTGATATGTATATTGTCTTTTGATAAAATGCTAATCTATCAAGGCATATAAGGGAGCTATTTCAACACTGCCAATGCTTATGTGAAGGTTACATTAGATTAAAGTTAAATATTATGAATTACATCATGTGTGTGACCTATAGCAAACTCTTTGTAGTTTATAAACAAGTAGCGCAGTTTGAAACATTCTTTGTGCTTCTGTTATATTTCATAATTTGAGATTCACCCTGGATCCAATGTTTTTGTCACCACCAGTGCTTGGGGGGCTGTGGTACATGCTAACGCTACCACTACAATGGCCAGAGTACTGCTAGTGGCTGTGTTTGATTAGGGAGTCCTTCTTAGAAGCAATCTTCGAGGCAGACCATCAGTCTCACATTGACCATTTTTTGGAAGAATCATGTACAGTGCTGCAAAAAAAAGTATTTTTCTTTTGTTTTTGTGTATATCTCATCCTAAACAGTTTTAGATCTTCACACGAAATACAACATAAAACAAAGGCAACCTGAGTAAACAAACAATACAGTTTTTATATTTATATAGTTCTATTGAAGCAAACAAAATTATCCAACACCTATCACCAATTTGAAAAACTAATTGTGCCACCTTTAGCAGCAATAACTTCAACCAAACGCTTCCGATAACTGGAGATCAGTCTTTCACTTACTTCTAGGACTAGGACTTACTCCTATGCTTTGGATCATTGTCTTCCTGCATAATCCAGTTGCGCTTGAGATTCAACTTATGGACTGAAGACCGGACATTCTCCTTTAGGATTTTCTGGTAGAGAGCAGAATTCATGTTTCACTCAATTCTTACAAGCTGCCCAGGCTCTGAAGCAGCAAAGCGTCCCCACATCATCACACTCCACCACCATGCTTGACTGTAGGTATGATGTTCCTTTTGAGGAATTTGGTGATTGGTTTACGCCAGATGTGACGGGACCACTGTCTTCCAAACAGTTCCACTTTTGACTCATCAGTCCACAGAACATTCTCCCAAAAAGTTTGAGGATCATCAAGGTGTGTTTTGGCAAAATTCAGACGAGCCTTAATGTTCTTCTGGGTTAGCAGTGGTTTTTGCCTCGCCACTCTTCCATGGATGCCATTTTTGCCCAGTGTTTTTCTGATAGTGGAGTCATGAACAGTGACCTTTATTGATGCCAAAGATCCTTTGATGTTGTCCTTGGCTCTTTTGTGACTTCCTGGATGAGTAGTTGCTGTACTCTTGGAGGTTGTACACTACACATATGATGTGGCCATATGCATCCTAGACCACCTATGAATGTGGTTGGTGTGATCTTCAAGATGCAATGGACCCTATTTATACTTGTACTTGGTGCCATTCCCTTACAGATGACCCAGGAAGCATCTTAATGCCATGTGTAAATAGTGTAAATGGGCAGTGGTGGCTTGGCAGTTAAAGCTCTGAGTTACTGATCAGAAGGTCGGGGGTTCAAGCCCCAACACTGCCAAGCTACCACTGTTGGGCCCTTGAGCAAGTCCCTTAACCCTCTCTGCTCCAGGGGCGCTGTATCATGGCTGACCCTGCACTCTGACCCCAGCTTCCTAACATGCTGGGGTATGAGAAGAAAAGAATTTCACTGTATATGTGATTAATAAATACTCATTATCATTAAATAGGGCCTTGGAGCACAGAGAATGCTCTACAAGTTGGGATAAAGAAGCAATTATTATTATGTCTTGTTTTTCAAGGTTTGATAAAACCATATTGTTAGATGTTTAAACAGTCCTATTGTAATAATGGTTTTATAACATTTCTCAAAGTAAGACAACACAAAACACAAAACAGTTACTGCATAAACAACATTAATTGCAAATACCTCTGTATGTATATACTACATATATGCTCCATATTTGAAAAGTACACATTTCAAATATGTTTCTATATGTGGCACATATATGTCTATGTAAATATGATATATATTTTGTATAATTCTTATATGTCAATATATTACATGTATTGTAAATTCATATATGTCCATATATTATCTTTCCGTATGGGTGCAGGAATAAGGAAAAACACATTCATTAACATGAACATGACTAGATGCAGCATGCAATTACAGTGCTCATTCATTAATTCCTTAACTGTCTGTTCAGGTCCATGGTGGTTAAATTAGGTTACTTTTTTATGTATATTTTGGGAAATAGAAACAACACATTTCGTCATAAAATATCAAACAAAAACAATAATTATAAATTATAATAAAAAAAAAAAAAACAATGGATAAATAAAAAAGACAAACAAACACAAAAACAAATCCTCTAGAATTTCTTTTCAGGTGTTTTCCAGTGTTTCCGGGTGCATAATTCACATTTTAGTCCATAAACAGATTCTGATACAAACTGTCATTGTGTTGCATCCCTACTACATATCATTCACTTCACTGAATGCAAAGGGGAATCCTGTGGATTATTGTGTTTTATTGTGGTTTAAGGTAGGTCATCCTTAATATCTTCCTAATGGTACCCATGGGGTTTCTTGATGATATCATCTGAGATCCTTTTGATGAATTTTTGACCATGGAAAGCTCCAGAGAACAAACGGACATGTTCAGATCAATTCTTTGCATCGAATCAAATTTACACCTAGACGTGTTTATTAAACGAGCTATTACAATATGCAGAACCTTTAATGTTATTCATTTTAAAGAAACAATACTGTCTCTTTGGACATGCTGAAAATATTGTCCTGATGTGAGTTATTACAATAAATTAGGTCTTAGTTATGATCTCAGCTAATGTACTAAGAGATTGTGTATGAATGCACTTGCGTAATTCAGTTCAAATCAGTTTTATTTGTATAGTACTGTTAACAAACCGAGATTAAATTGGAAATAATTTATTAAACCAGTGTCAGCAATGAGCTATAGCCTGTTTATTCAATCAGCTTCGAACACATGATGAAAAAGACACCACGGTGTATGTTTAAGAGAAGAACACTGTGGTCTCAAATCTCTGCATGTGTGTTACTGAAGCTGCGCTAATGGAAATGGAATTGCTTTTCATGTGTTAGTTTAGTGTGGTCGTTGAAAATGAGCCAGAACCAGACGGGGGATCCAGATGCCATTCCCATTAATGCAATGACTCAAAAGTTGGAAGCCACCTACAGAGCAGTGGCAAAATGGAGGGAAAAATGGCCTGTTGTCATACTGAGAGGATTAGCCCATGGTGAAGACGAGCTTAGCAGGGTAGAGGAAAGTGCTTCATCAGCACTAGGTGTGCTCCATCCACACTCCTTAACATATGCTATCAGCCACAGCTCTTTCTGAATGTTTCCTAGACCTTAGTGACATCTTACCCTGCTACAATCATACTACATTGTTTGCAAGAAGGAAACAAAAGGTTGTAATGCAAATATGAAAGGAAAAACAAAATGAAATCCCCAGCTCCTTGATGGTGGCATTTAAACTAATTTTACATTAATAATAAATAAAGGAGGTTCATGTTTCCTTATCTTTTAAATGCTCTGACTATTATATAATTTCTGAGCTCTGTTCAGTTCTTGAGAAATGAATAGGGGATTGAAAATGTGTTAACTAGCTAGCTAGTATTGTGAATGTAACCTTTTCAGCTGGTACTACTAATGACACAAACTATTTCCCATTAGCACTTGAAAAATAATACAGAGAAAACCCAATACATGCAATGGAATATCCAAAGAATATGACTAGCTAGTTAGCATCCATCCATCCACCCATCCACCCATCCATCCATTTTCCATACTGCTTATCCTACTCAGGGTCACATGGAGGCCTGGAGCCTATCCCATGGAATAAAGGGCACAAGGCACTCACATTCACACACTACAGACAATTTGAAAATGCTAATCATCCGGGCACGTGGAGAACATGCAAGCTCCACACACACAGGGTGGAGGAGGGATACGAACCCCCAACCCCAGAGGTGCGAGGCAAACGTGCTTAGCTAGTTAACATAAAAATTAATAATAATAATAATAATAATAATAATAATAATAATAATAATGTCTTCCTCTAACATTAAACAAGCATCATAACATTTTACATTTTAATCCCACACAGAGGACACACATATCTATTTGCTTTTAGTATTGGCAATATAATGTGCAAGATCTGTATACAACAAAAATGGAGGATCGATCTCACAATGCAAAGAAGTGTGACGATGATTCCCAGGCCCTTAACATTAATTTCTTGATAATACCAGCATGAAGCACACAACAAGCCACATTTGTTATTAATCCCATTCTGTTTATGTTTGCATCCCTAGAAATAACTTAGAGGTCGTGCACAGGATTAAGTTGGGCTGCTGGCTAAAGCTGAACAAAGCATCTTTCTTTCACACACATTTAGCTTATTCAAGCAGTTGTATCAAAAACCCCAGAGTATCTCCGAAAGCCCAATCTGGATATAAATAGAACACTCCAAACGAGCATTCTGGGTCATAATGACATAAACTGCACCGTCATTTCTCTCTCTCTCTCTCTCTTTAAAGATTTATCATCACCCTAGCTTGATGTAAAAAATACACGGCCTTGACAGGATGTTTAGTGATTTATAAACAGCACCATGTCGTGGTGCAGATTGCTGCATTTTGTCGCGCAACACTTAAAGCCGTCGCATTATCATCACTCAGCAATGCTCCATCCATAAACACAGCTGGCGTACGCTACTTTACACCATCCCCTGCAAACAAAAGAATAAACACGCTCCTGAAAAGCGGCTTAAAAACAAGCCTTTGTAGAGGGCCTTCCTCTCAACTGGAGAAGAGACAGAAAAAGAGAGGGGGGGATCTGCTCCATGCAAAGTGTTTTCAGTGTAAAGCATTAACATAATTTTTCCGACTGGGGTCCTCTCAGGACCTCCTGATGAAGGCTCTGCTCATAATTCTAATTGCATGGATTGCATTCTTAATTAAAAGCGGTACAAATGGATTTTATGCCATGCCAAATTAAATCTAAATTCATTAGATATAAACCCATTCTTAAAAATTGATGCAAATATGTGAATTTTTTAGAAGTTGGAAAGTGCAGTCTCCATTTTGGATCGGAGCGTGCGTCATTATGCAGGAGGAAAATGAACGCGCTTTAGTAAATGTATAATCTAGTTAATATGAAATATTGAACAAATTTTGGACCTTGTACCTTTTAGAAGGCATGGCTCGTACTTTTAATGCATTCCCATCTCCACTGTAAAGTCAATAAAGTCATTTTGTTTTTTATTACAATGCTTCACATGACAGTAAGAAAAGTTCGTTGCATTTAACGGAAAGCAATAGTGGATTAGAAAGTAATTCACTTAGAGATTGAGATGCTATATTCTCATTCAGCTGCTGTACCAAGTGCATAAAACTGAATTTGTTATTCTCAGTCCTGTCATTAACAGTGTGTTTTCTACAACCTGCCCTCGGTGATGAAGAAGGGAAGCAATGAGAGACAGAAAACAGTGGAGGACGAGAGCTTTGGAAAATGTCTCCCCACCAGAGGCCTGAGATTTATCGACGTCTCTTTTTCTCTCCCTCTTTCTCGCTCTCTCGGCTGCAGTAATGGATGGAGCAGATGTTTAACACGGCAGCACCTCTTCATAACTCCGGCATTTAAGGAAGAGCATTTCACCAGAGCTGCCACTCACCCTGAGCCTCTGCGCTCACCACAGGAAGTGGAGGTCACTGTGAAACATGAGGCTGTGGATAGACACCGCCACTCATGTGTTCCTCAGCTGAGCCAAGTTTGCTCAGTGTTAACACACACACACACACACACACACGCCCACACATCATGGAAAAATCATGCTTTATGTCTTTCCACATTTTTTATTTTTTATTTTATTTTACTGCTTTTTTTATTTTACTGCTTATTTTACCCTTTCTCTCTCACAGACCATTCAGCATGTGCGTGCTTTATCTCTTTATCAGTGCTCGCTGTGTCTAAGCAGATGGCTAATGGCTATGGACTATTCTCTAGTCACACCAAAACTTCTTAATTGGCCTCATTCTAATATCACCCTAAACTTTGAATGGATTGAATGTGTTTTTATATGTGTGAAACGGTACATGTGGAAATTGTAAGAAATGGGAAAGTGATCATTTCTAGGAAAGGCATAACAGGCATGTGTTATTACATCACAAAATATAAGGGCCAATATAAAACCACAGAGCTCCGCTTTACCAGGGGAAGGGGATGGGCATGTGTATTGTTATGGGATGTTTCCAAATTACATAACTATATATTCTGGATTTCTTTGTGGAATCCGGCAGTTTATTATTGTCACCGTTTCTGCTTTTGTGTTATGGTTCCCATAGCAATCAATGCCATGTCCTCATGTTTTGTTTCTGTTCTACCCCTGTGTCCACCCCATCTTGTCATTGGTTTGTCACCCAGCTGTGTTCACCTGTATTGTGTACGTCGATGTACACCTGTTTTGTGGTTTTCCGATCTTGCGTGTGTTTTGAATTTTGATTATGGATTACCCTTATTTAACATTGCCTGTCTGTTTTTTTTTTTTTTTTATCCCTGCTACAGATATTTGTTTTGATTTCTTTGTGACTCACCCAAATAAGCAGATAGTGAGTTCACACACTCTCAATCACACACTGCCGCTACTCACCACATGCTGCAATTAAGAAACTAGGAAAGTGATCTTCATAAAAAAAAAAAAAAATTGGGAAAACACCGGTTTTCACAAAGCAGCTTTAGATAAATTCAGATGTAGCATTCATAATTTACAAATCTACAGTATCAATGTGAGATTAGCTACTAAAGAAGGGTGCGGGGCAGTGGTGGTTCAGTGGTTAAAGGCTCTTGGTTACTGATCAGAAGGTCAGAAGTTCAAGCCCCAGCACTGCCAAACTACCACTGTTGGGGCCCTTGAGCAAGGCCCTTAACCCTCACCTGCTCAGTTGTATAGATGCGATAGATGCAAGTCGATCTGGAAAAGGGCGTCTGCCAAATGCCGTAAATGTAAATGTAAGCGTGAGGCTTGGGCATTAACTGTATCCATGTTGGACCATACAGTGTTTTTAAGGGTTTTCCAACATGTTCTCAATTTTTTTAAGTAACAGTTATTCACCACCTTGCAACCGTTTCATGTTTCTCAAAACGATCATGCAGGGCTTCATAATTACATGATAAGACAGTTTTTACTTTCTGTTACAAAATAAGAATTCTGTCCAAACCATTTAATACAGTGTAATTGCTGGGGGAATAGTAACTTTATATAATTTTAACCATCCTTTTTAAAACCTTCAAAATGTAGTATCATTTATATGTTTTCCTCCTGAGACCCGGCTGTATAATGTCATCACTCAGCTACACAACTCTTTCTCCATCTCTGTAGACTCTCTAGCACTTTCTCAGACCCTCTCCACTCTTCCTCCACAGTTTTTCGTTTGCTGATGGAGAGATGAGGTAGGAGGAGAGAGACAGATTTGGGTCTGCGCTCAGCACCTGAGGCGCCCCGGTGTTGTGAGACCCCAGAAAAGCCTTGTTCATTTGTGCAACATCTGTAGCACACAGACAAAATTATTAATAACCCCTCATAGCGATCTGCCAAAGAGGGTGATGAAGTGGGGGGTTAGGCCCACTGGTAGGCCCACCATACTGAGAGAGAGAGAGAGAGAGAGAGAGAGAGAGAGAGAGAGAGAGAGTATAAATAAGCTGTAATGCTGTAGGGTTAACCCATGTTGGTAAGAACAAGAGAGAAAATAATGCCAATTACTTTAATCCCACCCAGAATGGACTGAAAACTTGTACTTTCATGTACACAATAAAAAGAATACGCAATAACAGAAGTTTTATTCTTCTTATACCAATTTTTCCAGTGCTAATAATGCATGTTTTTTTATTTAATAAAGTACAACATATCATACATTTGATCAATTAATAATTACATTCAGTGTTGTGGGATGTCCACGAAACAGGTTAGTTTCTGTTATTTACTTATATTATAGAAGCTTTAAACAGTTGTTCCTTCATCAACCTCTTCTTTGCGATCTTGTAGATAATAATACAACAAAAAATCAGCTTGTCATGTCAACAAGAAACCACACATGCTTTCTGACACTGACACTGGAGACTCCTTCCAGAAATTCAATGGTGCTTTGTTCGTAAATTGTATAAAATCAAGCCTGAGTTGTAATTCAACACCAGTTAAAAGCTGTCTGAAAATATATACAATAACAATCCACTTTTAACAATCAGTCTCTTCAAGTGCCAGCCTCTCAGTTAATGAGGAAACAAAGAAAGAAAGAAAAAAAAACAGGGCAAAAGGTGATGAGAGTACAGATGAGAGAGACGGAGGGAGCGAAAGAGAGTGTGAAGGATAGCAGAAACAGCAGAGAGAGAGAGATAGAGACTAAAGGAGAAAGAGAGAGTGAGAGACTGACAGAGAGCAAGGAAGAGGGAGGTGTAGTTTACTAATGCACTGTGTGTGATTGGCTGTCGAGTAGGAGACCCCTGATGATTGGGAGTGTGTCCCGCGAGGTGTGAGACAGACGCCGCCACGGCACCAAGCCCTCAGGGACAGCTTTGCTTTTGTACACGCAAAACAACTTTGTGCCACAGTATACCCCACGGGGTTATTTTGTAGGTATTAGAGAATGGTGGAACACAGAACATGGATACGCTAACTTATCTTTACAATGTTACCCTCACACTGAGAAGGTAAACAACCTGGATTTGGCAGTGTGTGACAGTGCTTTGCAACAGGGTGAGAGTGTTCACCTGTTGTGGTGATGGATGCGTGGAAATATTTGCAGCGAATTAGAATGAAATGAATGCAGCCAGGCATGGAAATCTTAAAGGCATTTGCATTGGCCTCAGTGCCCTGTTCTCTCTCTCTCTCTCTCTCTCTCTCTCTCTCTCTCTCTCTCTCTCTCTCTCTTTCTCTCTCTCTCTCTCTCTACTGGACCTTCTCATGCAATTTCAGTGTCAACAGCAATAGAGCAAACAAAATAAAGATTTCTCAGTCAAACAGTTTCCATCATAAGTAACATCAGCAGCTCTCCGGGTGTCTCCTGATACGTACACCGCAAACACTGCATCCTATTTCAAATCCTGGAAAATAATTGCACTTAGAAGTTGGTTAACATTGCACTTCGAAGCTGATGACACACATTTCCAATATACTTGATTAAGCTACCATTTTACTATATATCAATAATCACTGTTAGATAAAGGTTACTAAACTGTATGATTCTTTGTTGCTTGGGTTGGGACTCACAAGTGTACAACTTTTGAAAGTCGTGTCAAAAATGACTAGCGGTGCTAATTACCTTTTTCCATAAGTAATCATACTCAACAGCACAATTGAAAGTAAAAATGTAGAACACGTCGGATAAGAGAAGCAAAAATCCAGTTTATTGTTCAATAAACTTTAGTATGCATCTTTTACCTAGAAAGGTGCTTATAGAGTTTACTCTAAAAAAATAATTATGGTCCAATTACTGTATGTATGTGAAATCATTTTTGAATGTACACTATATCTACAATTTCAGTTGAAAAACACATACTAAAACTACATAAGATAAAGTTACCATACCAGAGACATGATATAGTACAGTTTAGTACACTTTTCTTTCCCTAAGAGTGATGAGGGACTCATACAGTATAGTCACACCCCTAGGTATTTAAATCTCCCATACTATAGGATATAAGAAAATAAAAAAATCATATTTGGCCAACATGTTTTGTCTATCAAATACATAACGTTACATAAATAATATTACCATTATTATCAATGAAACCATACATTTAGTTTTAGTTTTCAGTGTTTCTAAAGTGAATTTTTGTGCATTTAAAATGAAGGTTTGTGCGGTACCTCGAAATCCAAATGCTCTTTATTAATGACTACAATCATTAGAAATCGAAACAATCTTATGAAAAAATAGAATAAGGAAATTGATGTTTTGGTGATGTTAAGTTATACGGAAATGCACAAATGTTAACCATGCCTCTAACCCTAACTTTCATCACTTTTCATGTGAACTTTATACAAGTTATGCAAACTGCTAGAAATTCGCATGTAGGAATCCACACTGTCTTATATTTCTGACACATGCCCAAGAACCAATATTGTCTGTGTGTGTTTTGGCTCTTACTTACATATTTCTCATTATTATTATTATTATTTTTTCCTTTACTTCAGTTCCAGCAGAACAGGCAGACTGGAAAGCTTCATACAACACTGTGAAATGTCTTTTCATTTATTTTACCAAAAAAATAAAAAGAATAAAATTGTTCACTATTTTTTTTACAGTGGACCAATAAGTGAATTAATTTTGGTAGTAGTTCATTTGGATAATCTTGCACACAAAAGTCAATAACTCTTCTACAGACTTTCTTTAAGCTGTCAGTGACTGTTATTTAACAGCCTATTAAATAATTTTAAATAATGTGTCGAGTCTTTATGATTCTTATTGTTTAGTATAACATTTATAGACTAATATGTCTATAGATGATTTTTAAAGCTTTTCTTTTTCACGTTTTAGTAGATTTCATAGATTTTAGCATATCAATTCAACATGTCTATAGTTTTCTATAGTCTATAGCAGTGGTCACCAACCCTGTTCCTGGAGATTTAACTTCCTGAAGACTTTATCTAAAACCATAGTCGTGCCCACCTGACCATCTAATCATTGCCTTAAGAAGTTTATGATCGACTAAAACAGGTGTGTTAGATTTTAGTTGATGAAACCTGCAGGAAGGTAGATCTCAAGGAAGTGGGTTGGTGACAACTGGTCTATAATCTCTAGTATATAATTATTTCAAATAATTCCTCATATAAACTCTACTGAAACAAGTTATCAGATGTTGAAAGATATCTACAAAAATAGTTTGAATCAGTTCTTAAATTGGTTTATGATGGTCTATAGATAAGGAGTGCCAGAGTCCACTCTTGGTGATCTACAGTAGCTCCCTGGAGTGTTTAGTTCCAAGCCTAATTTAACACACCTGATAACTGTTGTTCAGTGCTTTAAGGAGGATCTGAGTGTTAGAGTGAGATGCGTTGGAAGTAAGCTCCCCAAGTTGTTATTAAGAACCTATTAAGCATGAAACATTTCTATAAATGCCAACAAACAAAGCCATTTCCATATGATTTCATTTAATTTCATATAAATGAAGCAATAGCAAGGGTATGAATACTAGCCACAACCTTAACCTCAACCTCAACCAATGTCTTGTCATAATAATTGAATCTGTGGGAGATCGTGTTGATATTAGCTGCATGGCTGGGTAAAAATCTGTGTGTTCCCTTCAATCAATTATTTAACTGTATTTTAAAGCATTTATTATCTCTCTCTGTCTCTCTCTCTCTCTCTCTCTCTCTCTCAGTCTGTGTATCTATCATTCATCCTCAGCTAACACGCAGCAGATCTATAAAAAATAAATACTTAAACCTTTGAAGACTAAGCTACGTACCTCTGGCCATGTGTGTCTGTGAATAAAGTGCTAAATGTAGATATTCCTATTACTATCTATGTAATAATAATAAATCAATATATTAAATTACTACACATAATAAATATATAATAAATCAATATTTTAGGTCTCAGACCTCCAGATGTTGTGCCAAATTGTGCCAAACTGCTTATTTTGTAGTACATTTAGAATAAGGGCTGTTCTTTTATATACTGTACATAAACACTACATGTAGTCAAATCAAGGTGAAATGGACTGGGGGCAATTATAATGCCTTTCTTAAATAATATAACAGTCTTTTGCCTGTTCTGCATACTCCACATTTCACCTCTTTTCAACATCTGGTGACCGACTCCACACGGTTTATCTAAAACATTATGGTTTTACTGTCACATTTACATGGCCAGACTCTTTAATTGACTAATGTCAGGAGCAGCTGGTTGATTTGATGAAGTTTTATGTGTAAGCATATGTGGCTGTTATGGTTCAGCACATATTAACTTCACTATTCCAATATCTTTTAGCACTTCCTTAAAGCATAAAAACAGCCTGACCTGTACTTGTCAATCTCATTTGCAGGAAAGTGCAGGGTACCCTAAATATTAAAACCCTGGCAGAGCACAATATGTAAGACAAAACCTTGGAACTCTACCACGTCGTTCCAACACACACTCTGGTGCAGTGGGATTTCTTTTCCTAATGACTCTGCACCTTGAGTTATAGCCAGACCCCATCAACCTCTCCAGTAAGTCATGGTCTATTTTAAAAACATCTTGCATTTAAATACACTTTATTTGAAGTCCATCTGGAAATGTGATGTGCTTCCATGCTGTTTGCTGCCGAGTTCCCATGAACCATTATAGCTTCCCATACTTTCTGCCAAACATGGGACTGCAGCTACATCCTGTTCGGAGAGGCTCTGAAAAATCTGCTGTGAAACGGCACTGGCTAATTACAGCATTGTGCTATGGAAAAAGCAGAGATTCAATCCAAGTGCAAGAGTCCAAAAGCATACTGTTTCAGCATTAGCTTGCATGCTGGGAAAGATAGGAGACAGAAGCATGATCTTTCTTTAACCCTGAGGTTTATGAAATGGTACGTGTTAACAGTTCCTTTTTTTTTTTTTCACTGAAATCTGCTGACTGATAAAGAATGTGCAGAAAATACAGGCCAGGCTCGGAGTTGTTTGCTTTTTCAATAATTGCTTAGCTGTAAATGTAGATTGTTGTAGATGCAAAAGCACTTGTTTTCTGTTAATTGAAAATATCAGTGTTGTTTATACATGTAGAGCATGTGTGCATACATCATTAGCTTTTTGAACTTGCTCAGCGAAGTAAAACGCATTCGCTAATTAAAGGCCGCAGGTTTAACCCTGCATGCTAGCACGTTTTTCCTGTGTGTGTGTGTGTGTGTGTGTGTGTGTGTGTGTGTGTGTGTGTGGAGGGGGTGGGAGGTTCGAAGGGGCTGCAACTTATCATTTGCTTGTCAAGGGAGGTAAATTGAACCCTTGGTGGGGGCACGGTGATGGGTCAGCGGGCACAATTCTCCCGCCATCGCCCACTTTTACTGTGAAGGCAGAGAGAGAGAGAGAGAGAGAGAGAGAGAGAGAGAATGAAAGAGAGAGAGAGGGGGCGAGGGCCGTCAATCAAGCACTGTGCCGATCATTACTGGTTTGCAGCCGAGCAGAAAAACAGCGTAATAAACAGGTTGCAGCGACTCCATTGGGCTATTCATCGCAGGCGGCAAGGGGGCCGAGGCCTTCTGGCCTTGCTGTGCACAAAAATCCCAATCCAGCTGCTTGACCCTATTACTTCTACACGATATAGCTGCCTGTCAGTGTAGCGGCTGAAACAGTCCGCCGCGCCGAATCACTCTTCCCGACAGGTGAGCCCTAGGACCATTTATTTCAGCTTCTGTCCACGCTCGGCCGGCTCTTTAACACGCCACAAAGTGCTGAAATCCTCCAACCCTGGCTTGCAGATCCACTCTAAGAACAGAGATCCTTCAGCAAAACAAGGTGGCTGAGATCAGGTGCATATGCATTTTTGAGTGTCACGTTATTATTATGTGATTGGTGATCCAGTATAAAAGGTGTGCCTCATTTGCTATTCAGCCAGGTTTAAATCCCCTACCCCTCTGTTTACACCCATTTAAAGGCTACCAGTACACACCAGCATGTCAACCACATGAAGAGCGAGCGACCAAACATTACGAAACATCCTTATGCATATGATGCATATTCCCTTTATATTTGATCCATGTGAATGAACACACACATGTATTATGAACACACACAATGTGTGTAGTGGTACACAGCATTGTTTTTTTTTTTTTTTAATCTAAAATTACCTTTGGTCTTCAGCTTGCCTTTGAGGATTAGAGAGAAAGAGAGAGAAAGAGAAATGGAATCGGGTTTGTTGCTTTGCTGAAGCATAATAAGGGTCGCATCATTGGCAGGCTCTGCCTCTACAAAGAGCTCAAATCTAGATGATATGCAGTATACATACTCTCTCAGTGCAAACACAGGCACAGGTAGAGCACAGGGGTGTTTGATCCTGTCCTCTATGTGTTTCTGAGTCCTCTTTCATCTAATCCGAGTTCTGCAAAATTGTCCCCTAGACTTTCACTCAATACAGAAGAATAGATTACAAGCATGAGAAGCAAATATATTCATCCTACATTCTATCATTATGTCACTGGAATTAAAGTAAAATAAATAAATAAACAAATGGATAATCAGCCTGTTACGACTTGCACATTAATCTTAACTAATTAATGTGACCTTTAATGGCATCGGAGATTTTCTAATGAAGTTTAGAGTTCAGAAACTCCTTCATCGGCATACTGTATTTGCACTTTGGTTAATAGTTTTCTACATTATGCACATTGCTTTTCGACTACATGCTGATAATAGCCCTTGCTTTATCTCTACCTAAAGAGCGTGATGCAGCAGCATGTTAGTCCTTTAGTCTGGCCAGCTCACTCACTTCTTCATCTGTGTACTCTGCTCAAACTGATCAGCTTCCAAAGTTTTAACTTTCATGCTAATACCATTATCAATGCCATCATGCTTGTCATCTTGTAGATCGCCAACTAGTCAAGCTGAGTCTACCAGTGCATGGTATATGAAAAAAACCACACACACACACACACACACACACACAAAAAAAAAAATTATATATATATATATACATATATAATTCTGAAAACTTTCAGTCCAACATTTGATGTCTCTACTACTGTTTCTGTGTTGAACTTCTCTTTACGATGACATTGAACATCAATGAACAATGGTGTGTGAGGATGGAAGCTCTTGATCTTTTGGTTTTAGAAGCAAACAGCAAAACCTGACTGTTATTCCATATTTTTAAGATTGTTGAAACAGTTTTATCCTATTACACAACATTGCAACTGCACTAGCATCTTCCTACTGTGAACCACTAAATTCTAACAGAAATATCAAAACTATAGCAACAACTGACAAATTAGCGTAACAATGGCTAAGCACATCATGAATATTTCTAGATACATGTGTGTTGCATAGTGGAAATCTTCATACCCTGATTATTCACTTTGTATCTTGGAGAAATTCAGAAATGCTTTTATTTCAAAATGACTTAATCTTTCACATTAAGTCTAGTGTTTATGGTGTTAGAACAATCTCCTGACTGGCAAAATTCTCTTCATGCTGGCTGTCTGATCTTTGACCTTAGAAATGGTGCTGACTGGTTTGGTCAAGTGCAGGGGAATTCAAGTATGAAGCGCAGCCATCTGCCACGATCCGTAAATCAAACTAGGTGAGGGTTACCATAATCAATATAATCTAGTAAATAAATCCTGTTCTGCTTTTCAGTTCCACGGGAAAGCTGGTGACCCACATTGATTAAAGCAAAAGCTTGCAAGCTAACATAAACAAAGTAACAGAGGGGTCTGAAATCAATAAATTCTCCACCTTCAACTACAGTACAGTTAGTCAATGCGTTTCAGCTAGCATGATTTATTTTTTTATGCGTTTGTTTACTTTCAGTGCCACAATTGTGTTCCCTTGTTTGTGAACTTTTGAACGATGAGAAGCCACATAAATACCTGCGAATTTGTATATTTACTGTAATGTAGTCAAATATTTAGTGATTAGTCAAATGCACAATTATGTTGGAAACACTTTACAATATGGTTCATTAATCAATTCTTAAGTACTTATTAACTTTGCAGTAAATAACCAAATTTTACCATAGTAGTTCTTCAATAATTAATAGACACAACAGTAGATTATGTAGATACAACAGTCATTCAGAATGGGATAACAGAAGTCATTATGGTTTTGTCAAAGTTATTTAATATTAGTTTCTAAACCATTACATAAGTTTATTATAGTGATTAATAACTACTGAAAAACTACTATGGTAACACTTACTGGTTACTTACCACTATATTAGTAAGCATTAATTAATTACACATTTGAAGTTAACACTGCTAACACTGGCTCATGGGCAGTCTTAGGATTTGAAATAACAACCTTGTGATCACCGGCTCAAAGCCCTAAATTGCTTATAAATATTTCTGAAATACCACGTATCTAGTCCTCAAGCCCCAAGTACCATTTGGAATAAGTCAGAAAAAGTACTTTTCATGCCCTTCTGATTCCAAACAGATGACTTTTAAGTCACCTCATTCATTGCCATTTCAACTCTGCTTCCTTAAGTCCACCATTAAGCACTTCTTACAGAATCCAATCAGTGTGTCAGGTAAATTGCTCTTCATCTGAGCAGATTAAGTGAGCCACTATTACCTTCGATTTAGCCGCTGCGCCGAACCCCGGCACATTTCCGCAGGGCCATTAGTAACACCTGGAGTCTTTCACATTAGTCGGAGAATCCGGCATCATAAATTTCGTCCCATTAATGATTATTCCGACTTCTCAAGATAAATGGCTCAATGTTTTTGATAATGAAAATATACACTCTGCTCAGGAACGGTTTCCTACAGTCACATTACCTTTGTAATGTACTTCATGGTTGATCATATCAGACGACGTCATAACTTTTACCAGAACGGACTTATTAAAGCCGAGATATATTTCAGAGTTGCTTTATTCCGCAGGCTTAAGGCCTCCACTTTAATTCACTCCTCGGCAATGGGCATTCTTAGTATTAAATTAAATACATATGTGAATATGGCATCATTAAAGGGTTGACCCTTATTTTAGAAACACATGGTCGTGCCTTGGGCAGTGGAAGACAAGTCAAATATATAGTAGATGACAATGCAAAAAAAAAAAAAAAAAAAAAAAAAATCCCAAAAGGTTGACTGAATGAAAATGGTCTTAAATATTAGTATATAGCTTTTTTTCTCCTTCAGTGATGCCAAGAAAGAGTCGCTATGCAATTTTACAAATCTATGTCATTCTAATTTATTTAAATCTCATTAAGAGTGAAACAAACCTAAAGATAAATAATAATATTTAAAAAAAAAAAAATCATTTTTGTATTAAATACAAGTCAAATCTGGGACATTTAAGATCCGTCAAGGCAACAATATACCTTTGTCCTTTACTGTGAGCATAACCACCTGAGATGATGCCAAGTCAAACATATCATGGATTTTATTTTCCCGTGGACCTATATGGGATACGGCAGAGCAGGAAACTAGTATGGTCTCTCTCCTATGACTGGCTCTCAGTGACAGGAAAGTAAGGTTTCTCAGAATTTTATGTGGCTTATATCATGAAAATTGATTAGTTAAGGAGAAAAAAAAAAAGTGACACGATTTAATCGAGATCTTAAATAAAAGGTATAATTCATGGGGCATGGTGAAAATAGTCCCCCTCAGCTCTTTTATGACTGTGCCAGTCTTTATGACTTCAAAGAAAATGTCAGTGGCAGCGAATGGCGTGCCACTGAATAACGTCGTTATAGTGAAGGAGACATTTAAAATCCAATGCTGTCTGTATGGATTTCTGCTGAACATACAGTTTCTCCTCCTGAACAGAATATCCTAACCAGTTCCTCGACACTTGTCTTCTATCAGAATTAATTTTCCTCAATTTTAGCAGACTCCACTTCTCTTTATGGGTGTGGGATTGACTATGCTTAGAGCCCGAATCTTCCCTGAGTTTGAGTCTTCCTTGTGATGCTTTAGATTTGACTTTTTAAGATCAAGGATTACTCATGTTTCTAACAAGAAAAGAAAGAAAAAGTATCTTGTTTCCTCATAGTGAAAGGATTGGTTCGTCATCTATTTACAAGAACAAAAGGAAAGGTTTTACTATTGGTCGCTTTCCAAGACAGACAATGGTTAATTCAAAGAACGGTGTGTGTGGTCACTTCCTCTGAATCCTAAGGGCCATTTTATATCAAAAGCCAGGAAGTATACATCCTCTGCCTTGGGAAAAAAAGAAAGAAAAAAAACATATGGAAATTTTAAATACTTCCCCTCACCATTCTGTGGTGGAAAACCAAGGGAAAGATATGAGTGAAAAAGGTCTTTGAGTTCAAGATTGCGTTTAAAATTCTACACGCACATACCAGTGCTGGAAAAGGAAGACAGGACACTTTCACTTTTTCACTGGTATGAGATAATGTATAAGATGATGTGAATCAGTTCAGCAAGTATCACCCATGGTCTTAACCTGCTTTATGTTTAAAAACATATGTAATAAAAATAATGTACAAAACAGCACCAGTAATTTTAATAATCAATCGAAATGGCAATTAAGCATGTAATGTCATACTCACCCACTGCTGTAATCAGGACAATGAAGTAAGATATTCCCTGATTAACTTCTCTATTACTCTCCATTTCAACTCTCAAACTTTTTCCTCTTTAAATGCTAATCTTTCCGTCTGAATCTGTGCCTAATCTACTACATCTAATTACTGCGTCACAGCTGATAGGACACAAGTGCACGGCTTCCCCGTCAACACTTGTACACAATTATTGTAGTCGCAGAAAAATAAATCAATATTCCCAATCCAACTGTACAAAACAATCAAGGAAACCAGGGACCCCCACACGAAAAAATGCCAGCAAATAATATTTATCAACCACATCTCCATCCAGCACAGAGACCCGTATCCAACACGCTTTCTGTTCAGACGTGTGAAAGCTAGCTAATACACAACATGTGATGAGAGGTGACAGATGCCAATATATTTGTTGTGAAACACAGCGGTGTAATTGAAGAAATTAATGAGAAACAAAAGCAATAAGAGAGGAGAGGAGCGCTTTACATGGAGAGCGAATGAGATCAGACTCAGCTCCTATTCAGTTATATTGTACACTGTGGGAGTGGGTCGTTGAGGAAACAGGGATGCATGCACAAACACACACAATGAGTGCTGATGTGTTCAAGGGCATTGCCATTCTTTATGATTTCCTGAGTAGTAAAAACAATGCCTCACCTTTCTCCGTGTAGCTTTGACATTTTCACTCAGTGTTATGACGCCTTTTTGAAATTAGCCTTAGCGAGGGAACTCATTGGTGTCCGCTTTTATGGACCAGGAAACAAAGAGTGCTCAGGGACTGAAAATCAACAGTGGGTGACAAAAAAAATCTAAAGTTTCCTTCACACCATAGAGTTTATGATAGACTTCTGCTTAAACACACAAACACCACAAACATGTCTCTACCTATGTTTTGTCCTTTTGAAGTTCAGATTTATAATTTAGGAAGGTCATAACTACACTGTTTGGATAAGCTTTTACAATGCTCAGTTAAAATATGGAATGTGCCAATTCCAAAATGGTCTCAGGTTTATTCATTTAAATGGTTCAATTAGTAGGAAAAGTTATAAATGTGAAGGTTAAAGTCCCTGACAACAGATTCAAATGTAAAAAAAAAAAAGAGAAAAACTTACTAAAGATTCTAAAAAGTTGTCATTTAATAAGCATTAACCAAGGGTAGACTCAGGAAATACAGTGTATTTAACTAAATACTATAAATTATAAAATATTAAAAGTTATTATAAAAAATAAAAAGTTAATTTTGGACTGATTAAAATTGTATAGGCATGTCTGATTGCACACTGATTGACAGCGGTATGTGAAAAATAAACAACTTAGGGACGGTGCTAGTGCTAGAACCAAGGGTAGAAATTACCAAGCAGTGCTTCTATAACTATTTTCACAGATTTTATTACATAGTGTGCATAGCACTTATAGAAAAAAGGCAAAATAATGTAAGATTTGTAGTCTGCATTTACTCCAGTGCTGCGTCACTGTTCCAGGTAGTTTAAAAAAAATAATAAATAAATAAAAAATAAAAACTACACTGAACAGCAGAACATGGCACTGCAAATTGCAGAAGCAGTGCATACTGTTTATCACACCTGGTTTAATGAATTTGTTTAAAATTGAGCTTTGCTGCTAACTTTCTATATGATATGGTGGAAAGTGGATTATTAAGCATTCATGGTCTTAATTTTTGCCAGTGAAACTTGGCACGATCAAATAGAAACATGAAAAACATTGTCAGAAACTATATCCTGTCTAGTGTAAATAATGAGTATTATAAAAATTGGTTGATTAGAAAAACACAGCTTTCCTACCATATTTTAAACAATGCTACAGTACAGTAGGTGTATGGCCATGATTATCTGAATCATAGCTAATGCAGCCATTTTGCTAATTCTCATTCATTTCACCATTCTAAAAAAAAATAAATGTGAGGTGGAACTAATCAGTTTTACCACTCAAAAATTATTACACTAAAATTATTACAATAAAATATGTCATAGTCGCTCAGGCACAAACAGACTGAGTAAGTAGGAAAGAAGTCACTTTAATATCTGTGAATAGAAAAGGGACACTGATGTAACTAGATGGCTAAATCTCTTCACTGAAAGAACAACACTATCTTTTACAGCCAGTGGTAAATTCACCAAAGATGCTGTAGCTAACTGTAAGATGTCCATTTTAAAAATAATTTGAAGTGTGACTTTATAGAAACAAACAAGATCCAACCACATCGTCTTTGTTTGTTTGAACTGGTAAAAATCCACAATATGCTCTGGTTGCTTACTTGACACCAACCTCCCAATATTTCAGCCAACCTCCCTTTTACAAACAGGATCGCTTTGGGTGTCCTGAAAAAGATAAAATAACTTTTGAAGGTCTACAATAGAACTAAGAAGAGCTGAACTTCTCCAATGTTGACCTAAGGCTTTGTCACAAAAGCTGTTTTATGTAGTTCATATCAGAATTAATTAAACTTAGAAAAACAAACAAACAAACAAACAAAATGAGTTAGCATGAAAAAGATTATATTCTTGGGAAAATTAAGTCCATCAATGGTTCTTCAAGGATTCTCTGGATAGGTAATGGTTTATAGCTTACCAAAAGTGTTCTACCTGGAACTGTCCAACAGGGAAATACTCTGTTTTTGAGTTCTACATTGAAACTTCCAAAGTCTCCCCAATGGGACGATTTAAATCCTCTTTTCTAAGAGTATAGATAGATTATATGTCATATAAATCAGTCTTAGAGATGAGAATGTTTTCACTGAAGTGACATAGTAATGGATAATCACAGTGACAGAATAATGGATAGCATAATAGCTAATAGAGTAATTAGCTTACAACCACAAAGTCACATCACAAAGTCCTGTTGGAGTATATCCTTTGTGTCTTTGTATTTGTGATATATTTATTTAAATGATTAGATTTCCAGTGAGAATATAAGACATCCTATGGCTATATAGATATCACAGATAAAGCTACTAAAATATCAGAAAGCCAGGGCTTCAGCCTTATAGGTCTAGCTCAGGAGTCATTTAGTCCATTAGCAGAAGTAGAAGAAGAGTTGATAATCTTACAGAGAGAAGTTAATTTAATGTCCATCCTGCCAGATCATAAAGCAGCTGCATTAGCATCACTCACAGGTCATGGGGGATAATGGACAATGTTGGAGACAAAAGATCACAGAAGACATTTGCTCAGATAATGAAAAGACTATCAGACGCTCAGACTGAGAATTTATTTAGAAGTAATAATAACCTTTTAAATGTTTCCCTTTCAGATAAACACTTTTTTGTTGTTGCATTTTTACCAAAGTTCAATAGAAATTATTCATGATATTTCAATTTAAAGTGTTCAAGTGGGTTTTGATTGTCATTCCCCGATATTGTATACATAGCAAGGAGCCAAAGGGTTAAAGTGAGAAAGTCTTTCGCACAGGACATCGCCTACATAATTGAAATATTTCTTGAACTTGAAGCTGGCACTAAATCTTCATCTAGTATATAAGTTTCACTAATAAAAGCACCGATAAGAAGGCAAAATTCTTACACTTCTGTTTTGAAGCATCAGCGACTGGATGATTATAGGGCATGACATAGACCAAGGCTTTCACATGGATAAAGTACGTGTGTTAATGAACCAACCTAATTCCGAGTAGACCCGGACGCGGTCTGTGCTTCATACTGTGATGAT
>JANDJT010000032.1:6303450-6315074 GCA_024331685.1 Stegophilus panzeri
TATATGTGAATAATTAATATAAAAACACTGAATTGATATGCCAAAATAATTATTTCAGTGTTTCATTACATTATTTATTCAATCTCAGGTTACAGCTGTTAACTTTTAAAACAAACCAGCCATACAGTATCTTTACAATGAACTTGTTGTCATTATGAAAGTATGAAAAAATAAAATATGTCACAAGATGGGTTGATCGCCAAACAGTGATAAATCACCTGCTATTAACATATGAAGTCAGCTCTCTTCATTAAGTAAAGCTGATGAAATTGAAGACGGCTCTGTGGATACACCAGACACATCGGAGGAAACAGTGGAGCTGTTATTCTTTTTCTCTCTGTTCCTGTTTTAATACTGCTGAACTGTTGCGGCTCGATCATATACTCGAGGACACCTGGTCTTCATTTGTACTGTAGGAAATACCTCTCATCCTACACACACTTCCCTGAGCCAGAAATAACCAGGAGCAGATCGTCATATGATAGGTGTGTGTTTCTGATTAGCCTGGCTGGTGTGGTCGTTCACACGAGAGGAATCCTCGATCAAATAATTACTCCGGATTGACACCATAAACCAAATTTCATTTGTCAGGGTCAAACGATAAAATAGCGAGCACACCAGCTGCAGTGAGGAGGAAAAAATAAAAGAAAGAGAGAACGTTAAGGAAAAAAGAGACACATACATCTGAAATCATTCATCAGCTGCTCACGGTCATGACGCTAACCGTGAGGACAAACGCACACACACACACACACACACACACACACACACACAGATCGAGTGTACGCTAGTAATGATGTGTGCTATGTGGGACTGTCCTGAGGCTGGCGAAAGAGAGAAAAAGGCGTGCTGGTTCTTGGCAGAAGAGTTGAACATCTGCATTTGGGTGTAGCATTGGGAATACTATGTTCTACAGAGAACCGGCCTCTTGAGCTCCTGCTAGAACACATTTGGAGGTCGGGCTGTGTAGAATAGGCAAAGCAGAGGATTATCAAAGAGAAAGAAGTCAAATGAAAGCAATCCAAACATGCATCATGGGCAAGGAGTCACAAGCTGTTCTGTTGTACCGGACAATACGAAAAGGATGAATAGTGTTGGATGTGCTTGGAGGAAAATGACACTAACACTATTTTTCACTAACATCATTAATTTAAAATAAATGCTCATGCTTATGCAGACTCAACATGGAGTATTACGATTCATGAATCCCGCCTAGGTCAAACAAGGTCCAGTTAGTTTATATACGGTATATTAATGAAGAAATGCACAGTAGTTCAGCAAATGTAATGTGTTACAACAACATTTTAAAACATGTTAGTTCCAGTCCCATTGGTCATATTGGGCAACATTCATCTGTAGCACTTAACTTCTGCATGAAAATACAGTATAATGAATTGTGCGCACATGCAACGTCTGACTACGTCATCATAAACATGTGGACGGTGCAAAAAATATATATTAACCAATAAAAGTGGTCCTCTATGATTAATTGTAGACTAGCACCTGGGTCTGACTCCATGTTCATCTCTAATCCAATAAACTCCGGATGGATAAAAACAAAAGCCCAGCCACACATT
Organism: Stegophilus panzeri; assembly: GCA_024331685.1. Taxonomy (NCBI): domain Eukaryota; kingdom Metazoa; phylum Chordata; class Actinopteri; order Siluriformes; family Trichomycteridae; genus Stegophilus; species Stegophilus panzeri. The sequence continues at coordinate 6,305,028 of JANDJT010000032.1, forward strand.
ATTTCACAGTAGTAAACTATCAAAAATATCCTCTTTAACTAAAAATAAATAAATAAATCATGTCATGGCAGAAAAGTGCTTTATGATTTCCATTTCACATTCTCTTTAAATCACTTGGCTCACACAACAGATTATGTTTGGTTTATAGAGAGCATTACCCAGTATAAAACAGCTTCTTCTTAAAACATGTTCTTTGGTTTTTAGCTTCTAAAAGTAATTCTACATGGAACCTCTTCCAAAAGAGAAGTCCTCTACTGTGCAGTTTTACATGATGGAATTTCTACATAGAGGGTTATCTGGTTTATCCACCAGAGGGATAAACACACAAACACACACACACAGACACACACACACACACTCACACACACACACACACACACACAAACAAAACCCTTTTATAGTGCCAACAGGAAATTATAAGAGTGTAGTGAGCAGACTAAAGACTGACCTCGGTATACAGACAACAAAAAAACAATGTTTACTACAGGAAGCTTGAACAGATCCGCGTGTTCATGAAGCCTACCCAAACTCTACAAAAATGTACCTTGAGAGTTCTATGCATAGTATAGTGTTGTTTTCTTCCTAAAGAGGTTCTACTTGGAACTTTCTTTGATAGGAAAACTGTAAATGACATCTCTATCTAAAAGCTTAAAAGTAGGATTCTACATTTATATTTATTTCAATTGATTTAAATTGTTTGGCTGACCTTTATATCCAAAAAAACTTAGGGCTATGAATGTAAGATTCTACATTTATATTGATTCTTTTGACTGAGATGTTTATCCAAAGCAACTTACAGCAGGGTTCTAGATTTACATTTATTCACTTAGATGACAGTTTTATACAAAACAGCTTACACTGGGTTTCTACATTTACTCATTTGGCTGGCTCTATTATTCAAAACAGCGTACAGTACGGTTCTAAATATACATTTTTCCTCACTTGGCCAACATTTGTCCAAAGCAACTTACAGTAAAGGGTTCTACATTGACTCATCTGGCTAAAAGTTTTATCCAAGACAATTTATAGTAAAGTTTTAAATTTATACTTATTAATTTGTGTGATCCAAGGAAACTTACTTTAACATTCTATAGTTGCATTTTTTTTTTGTCTGACCCTTTCATATAAAGCAACTTCCTGTAGGGTTCTACATTTACATTTGCTTATTTGGTAGGGTTAACTTACAGTAGGGTTCCAGATTTAATTACTTGGCCAACAGTTTTATCCGGAGCAACTTTCAGTTGAAACCAAGAAGAGTGTACTACAGTGGAGTAGTTCAGGGCCTTTCTCAAAGACTTAACAGTCTAAGCTTGGCATTGCTTCTGATCAGTAGCCCAAGGTCTTACCCACTAAGCCAACACTGCTCCTACATAGAACCTTTAAAAGTTCCCCTAGAGAAACAAACCAAAGAACTCTTGTGTGCTAGATGAAACTTGTCTAACATTTGTCTAAACTGATAGCAATAAAAGTTCTCATTTGCCCACAGCTGACACCCACACTGCAGAGACACAACCACTAACATGGCCAAAAGTTAATTATGAATGATGAAATATCACACTCCCACTTGGTGCACAGTTATATCTCTGGCATACCGTCAGTCATACAAAACCTCCACAAGGTCTTATACATAAGTACAGGTTTCAATACTTATTAGGTTTCTTCATCAATGAGGTCAAAGTGGAATTAACTTTCTTGAATGCGTAAATATCATACATCTCAGAGTTGAGGTGAAAAAAAAAAAAAATCAATCAATAAATCAATGAAAAATAACTTGTCTTTCTCTGGCACATCATTTTAAAATATTGTGGAATGTGATTATGGCCATGCCTGGATTTGCTAATTATGTGAGGGAATACAGAGATCCTTGAGCTGTCTGTCAGAACACAACCCCAGGTGATGAGGAAATGAATGTTTGGCTTGGACCATTGCAAGGAAATGATATCATACATAGCTTTGACAAAATGAGAGATATGGAGAGAGCGAGAGAGAGAGAGAGAGAGAGAGAGAGAGAGAGGAAGGGCCCTGCAGTTTTTCAGAATGAAAGCATGTGCTCATACAGCCCTCCACCATAGTAATGACCTGAGAATGGGGGAGAATGGAGGAGGTGTACAGTGAGAACATGGCCTCCCTTTCAACCGTCATGGCATTTTTATTATGCAGGTGGCTTTCCAGACCCCGGAAACTGGTTTCAGTTATAAGGGTCACCTTTTTGGCACTGCACAAAGTGCCCTATTGAAGAATAAAAATTTGAGAAAAGCAAAACAATTCAGGGAGACACAGTTTTTGCAGCCAGTTCATATATATATATATATATATATATATATATATATATATATGAATACACTGTTTTCTCAAAAGGAAGTGAAATGAGCAAATCGAATGTAGCTAAATACAACACGGATTAAACTGTAAAATGATTGATGAAACAGAAAGTGCAGCCAAGTTGGAATGTCTTGAGGTGTTTATGATAAATAAAGTTGACTAAGAATGGATATCCACTATGCTGTCTTGAATTTAGCCATGACGTGACCGAATAACTGAAAGACAGTTTTCTTTCCTAGACAAATCATTTTGACTCACAGCTGGTGTAAATACATCTTGAGAACTATTTGAGTAGAGATTTAATGGAATAAACTATAGCATAAACTAACACTATGAATAGACAATAGTTCACATTATTTACCTTAACGTTATGGAAATGCAAAATAACACCTTATTATACAGTAAAATAACATGAGACTATCTCTCCCCTTGGTATTTAATTCATTATAAGTTGTGTAATATTATGTATAGTGATATTTGCTATTGCCTTCACACTGAATAAACAGATGTACAATTGAACGCTGAAGTAAATACAACTCAGTAGGAGTATAAAATGTATTATTCATCCATAAGTTAGTAAAATTAGTATAACAAACATTATATTTACTACACATTTATATACTGTGTCAAATATAACTATGTATTCAAAATAGAAGGGACTTTGAACTTGCAAAATTAGTTCCAAAACAAGCAAAAAAACAAAAAACAAAAAAAAAAAACAAAGAAACAATAATTGTCAAGAGATGCAATTTAAATGTAGACTTAAACGAAGAAAGAAACCGAATCTCTATTTTTAGAGAAAGAAATATATTTTTTCATGCAGGACATCAAATTGCTTTAAAAAACATGGGATTTATTCAAAATGAAATTAAAAAGGGGATTAAATAACAGAAAAGGCTTTTAGTTAATGTCAGGAGCATCTAAGACATATTTAGCCGCCTCAGTGTTCAGTGCACGATAGAAGCGTTGCTTTATCCCCTCAGTAACCATACCAATTATCTGTAAAGTTTCTCTCTCTCTTTCTCTCTCTCTCTCTTTCTCTCTCTCTCTCTCTCTCTCTCTCTCTCTCTCTCTCTCTCTCTCTCTCTCTCTCTCTCTCTCTCTCTCTCTCCCTCTTTTTTCATATTTAATGCATCCCCTGTCTCTCTCACCATCTGCCCTCCCCCCCTTTAACATTCTGGAATTTTCATGAGATAGGACAAAAATGGGCATTTCCCTTATTACCATCTCACGGTGGAAATCAAATATGCAAGGAAAGTAGTGTATATACTAATTAGTGGGGAATTCATAATTACCGTGCTCATTGATGGAGATACATTTGAATACGTTCAGCTCCTTTGGGAGCCGCACAGCCTGTCCAGAATAGTGAGAGAGAGAGAGAGAGAGAGAGAGAGAGAATGAAAACGAGAGAGAGAGAGAGAACAAAAATGCCCTCAGCCCCATCTTTCTTCTTGAAATTAGGGATCTGTGGCATGCCGTAGCTCTGCCAGACGCTAGATCCAAAGTACCCACAATTTCTTTAAATATAATTAATCAACTGAAGCATGTTACCTAATGAACGCATTTGATAACAGCCGCTATTCAAACATGAAGCAGGAGCTGAGGCTTCAGTATTCGGCTATGGAGGAAACTGAGAAATGTTCTTGCCTTGTGTCTTCTCACATGTCAACAATGTACATGACTGTCAAGGGGAGAAGGGGAGAGTAGTGACAGGGAAGCCGTCCATTTTAATTGGAGTAGATTAATAACAATTAGAGGTAGTGAGCTGCCAGGCAGAGCTGAGGGACGAGGAGAACATGAACGCATGGCACAAGAAGCCTGCTATCGCCGTGAGCCTTGCTGTATTCCTCAAAGAGAGCAAAGAGAAATGTGCGTATCAGTCCAGAGCATCAGATGAAATGCCAGGGGGGAGGCTGAGACGCTACATGAGTGAGGATCACTGCCGGACTAATAACACCGCATCACACACTACACATGCTTTTAAAACTCATAGCCAACCCATAGAAAAACAGTTAATGTTTAGTCAAGAAGATGAAATTGAAGGAAACGACCTAATTACAATATTGCATGAGGTTTACTACGGCAGGATTAACATGTTAAACGTTATCTAAATCTGAATCTGGCTTGCTGTAAAGCTTCTGTGTTACAAAGGGCCTCATTTACCAAAATGAAAATGAACAAATTTATTCATAATTTGTTCATAAGAGCATTTACACAAGAAATGGGGTAATCATGAAAATCCACTTAGCTTGGAAAACAACGTTCATAGTCTACAAGCGCTCCTGTGTTTGTATAAATGTATTTATAAGTAGGTTCACTAATGCCACCCTCGATTGATCAGCTTCAAATTTTAGAATTGCACACACAAAACTCAGATAAATAAGACTAGAGATTCAGTTCAGACAACAGAAATGCCACTCTATAAAATGTGGAAGAGTTAGTGTGTGTCTATAGAAGCAGATACGCTGCAGTGGCTGATCTGCATTAGTGGAAAATTTAGCACGTGACACATTTAATGTGCTCTTTTGCAATTAAGTCATCATTTTGTTGTTTTCAGCTCTCTATTTGTACGGTTTTGTAGGCGTCACTAAATGCAAATCAGCTGTAACGTGAACGCACTTCCTAACTTACAGGTGATTGATATTTATCAAAATAAGCAAGTGACTATGAAGAAAATCAGTGTTACCGAAAATTTTGTAAAACCGGCAAGAATGTTTACACACAACACATTTACGCACAACTTTAATCAATGTTGAAGCTGAATTATAAATGTCAAATGAATTTGATTTCTTCATCATGATTTATAGTGTATATTATGTCAGTTCTATGTTATTTATAGTGTCTTCTAATGCACCATATTTCACATTGAGCTCTAAGATACTGGATGTGCTAAAGGATTGGCGGTTGTGTCTCGGCTGGTGCCCTCAGCGTGATGTTCTGTGCAGTGTTTATGTCCAGTTAGGGGATAATCTGCTTTGGCACAAGTTCTTGAGCTGCAGCCCAAAATGTAAAATGTTGATGTCCATCGCCAAGCTGTAGGCAGTGGGGAACTGGAAGACACACTTTATCACATTATAAAGACTGGTGCTTTGAGAGACAGGGTGATTTACTTTGCTGATATGAATTCCACAAAGTAATACAATATACACTATCAACATAATGCAGTGATTTAAGTGTATGCTTATGGAAATGAACCAAAAAGTGGATTTTTTCATATAGGCTTTTCTCACAAATTGGACCATATTGGCTTACTGAAGCATGAGATAATCAAATCAGAAAGGGAAGTAGGAGTAGTAGGAGTAATGCAGGTCTTATATTTTTTTGTCATCTCTAATCTCACAAAATAAAACTTCTAGAATCTGTTATAGGTATGTTGGTGCAGATCTTGATGATTACTTGAGTACTTGCAAGTGAGAGTAATAACTCATCATGACAGCCATTTAAATGAGTGAATGAAGATATTATTTTCATTTTGTAACAATGACAGAAATTTAGATTGAGCTAAGTCCGGTACTGTAAGTTAATTTTCATAAAAAATTGAGACAAGTTTCTGTTTTCACTTATGACAGTTTCTCTCACCAGCTTGTCTTTTTTCCCTATTTCTTTTACCAAAAAACTAGAAAGCACAAATGCCTCTCTCCTGAATGTTACAATGTGCTGTTGTTTTGGATATTTTTTCCAGAGCTCTCACAACGTGTCTGTCATGAACTGCTGTTGTTTTATTTGATGTCTGGTTGTTAGTACACCAGTGATCTCTTTCTTTTTCAGGACATTCCAAATTGTTGTATTGGCTACACCCAGTGTTTCTGCAATGGCTCCAATAAATGTACTCTATTTTCTCAGCTTCACAAAATTGCTTGCTTTTTCTCCCATAGACAGCTCTCTGGTCTTCATGTTGGTTTATCCTTTTGAACAACAAATGCAATCTTCACAGGCAAAACCTAGGGCTCAAAACAAAAGTATACATTCAGAGCTATTCATTCTTTAAACAATCAATTTATCGGGGCACACCTGGGCAGCAAGAAACTCCTATCAGTATTATGTTCCAATATTTTTGATCACTTCAAAAAATGGGTGGGTTCAAACAAAAAGTGTCATGTTCTAAAGTGTTTAACAGATCTAGATGTAAATATGAGGAAATTAAATGAAATCTGAACTTCTGATCTGTTGTCTCATATTCATCTTTTGACCTTAAAATCAAATGTCTTCAATGCGTAGCGAAAAGAATAGAATTGGCCTTGCTGTTCCAATACTTCCAGAGGGAATATTGTACATTTATGTGCTGTAACTTTACAGTAATGAGTAAAAAACACCGAAGTAGTCATGTTCCTCAATAACCCGAACCTCTTGCTGTATATTTTTAATCGATTTGATTGACAGTGTCCTGTGGCTCTCTAACTGTGTCTTTCTGTATAGTGTGACTCAAGCCCAGCCCTGTGTTGCAAACCTGAACTCCACCTCAGTGTTAATGACGAGACGGGGGGAAGTTTGCTGTAATGAGGCCCCATGCAGAAGAATCTACCAGTTGGGATTCCGCACACAGCCATATGTGAGGCCAATGTTGCATGAATTAACATACGGCGGGTCAAGTTAACATATGTAGAGTGAGAAATGACTAATGACTTATCACACCAGTGTTATTTTTGGACCTTCCTGCATGCATGCAGCCATTGTGGAAGGAGGGCGGGAGGGAGAGCAAGGGTAAGGTAGCCTTAAACAGAGAATTAAAGCAGTAGAGAGGGAGAGTTTCTAACTTCTCCACCTGTCTACTTCCTGTGATGAGGGAGAAAGATGTAGGAAGAGGAAGCATATGCCAGGGACAGCCTGACAGACAGGACAGTCAGAGCTGACCGTGGTGGCATCAGCATGGGGTGGAACTGCCCTGTCACCGCGCACATGCCGAAGGGGAGAGACGCCTGGCAGATGCTCCCTACTCCATCCAGAAGTCTGCCACGACTGCCCCCGGGTTCCAGAGGAGAGACAAGAGTGTATAAGTGTGTGTGTGTGTGTGTGTGTTTGTGTATGGGGGGGTGGGGGTGTGGGGAGGGAACAGAGGGTTTCATTTGGCAGGGTGTAAAAAAAAAAATGGCCTGCTTTTTTTTGTTGTTTTTTGTGATGGAGGAGGCAGGTATTAGCTCGGAGACCTCGGTGGTCCCCGCTAGCCATTAGTTTCCTCTCCAGCTGCAGTAAGATCCGCACTGTGAATCTGCCACACTCCCTCATTCATCAGCCTCCCCATCCGCACCAGCACACAAATTCCAATAACAACACACACACACACACACACACACACACACACACACATACACAGACACACACGCACTCCTTACTGATTCGTAACTTCAGTAGCACTACTGCAAGCCATCCAGAGACAGCTATCAGGAAAGTCAGGCAGAGAGAGAGAGAGAGAGAGAGAGAGAGAGAGAGAGAGAGAGAGTGAAGAAGAGAAAGGAAAACACAGGAGCTTGTCCATGTGTGTGTGTGTGTGTGTGTGTGTGTGTGTCCATGGTCCATCTGTGTCTGTTTGTACATGGAGGTGATGAAACATATTATATATGACCCAGGTTCTTACACACTGAACCACACGATAGTTTCATGGTGTTGAGCGCAGCAACTCCAGTCAGTGTATGTGTGTGTGAGTGTGTGTGTGTGTGTGTGTGTGTGTGTTGTGAGACTTCCTGCCACCCGCTTGTCTAATCAGGAAGTGTTTAAATATTGGCAGGAGAGTTGTGGAATGGCCAGTGGAAACTCAGAGGCCAGGGTCAATGTGAAAGGTCACTTGCAGAGACTCAGTGTGTCTGAGGCCTCGCTCCCAGCCCCTTACTGCGTTCTCTCACCATGCTTTGTTGTTTTGAAAGGAAAGAAAACTTCCAAGCAGTTCCTGCTCTGCACATTTAACACACTGAAAGGTTGCAGGCACAAGTGCGGTCAAAAAGCCTACTGAGATTGATTCAGGAGCAGAGAATAAAGCAGAGAAATGAAGTGCAATAGTTTTGGTACTGATTTTAGTTTAGTTTACTATGCTGTACGTTTATAGTAATTATATAGTACCTCTGCTTTCTCCCTCAGTTTTCTATAGTATAAAAAAACTTCTCCATCATGCTCTTTAAGGCCATGAGACTGTAGTATGAATCATTGATACTTTTTCTTCATATTCTATGTGTTTTGTTTTGGTTTTACACTGCACATAATTAAACAATGCAACAAAATGTTGTCTGAGGAGTGCATAGAGCTGAACATATTCTAGTCCATCTATCCATTTTCGATAACGCTAATCCTACACAGGGTCGTAGGGGAGACTGGAGCCTGTCCAGGAGAACCGGGGCACAAGGCGGAGGACACCCTGAATGAGGTGCCAACCCACCCCTGGCTCAATCGGAAACATTCACACACTACAGACAATTTGGAAATGTTAGTCAGCCTACAATGCATGTCTTTGGACTGGAGGAGGAAACCGGAGTACCCGGAGGAAATCCCCACAGCACGGAGAACTCCCTCAAATCTTTGTTGTTTGAATCACACTAGATTTTACTTGGATGAGATTAAGAAAATCTCACTCCATGTCTTCTAAGCTATAGTACCTAAAGGACACACACCAAATGAGCTTAATGCACCATGGTTTGAGTCAAAATGACTAGACACAGCATATGTGAAAGCACCCTTAGAGGAAAGCAACCTATTCACCCCTAAACACACAAAGGCCCTTAATTTTGATTTTATGTTTGGTTCTCCATGTTAAATGAGCATTCCTCTGTCATACTGCACTTTATGCTAGTTCAATTAAATATTTCTCTGTGCATATGTGTGGAAAAAAGAGAAGATATATGCATCGAAAAAGAAAAAAAAAAAAAGTAGCACTTGAGCAGACTTCTTTAAATTGGACTGGAAATTAGTGGCAAAAGTGTTGGCCAGTTTGGTGAGAGCTGCTCTGCTAGTCGGGGTAATTATCTCGCTAAAGTGCTTAAGTGACACATCTGGTCACACAGGTCAGTTTGTGTTAGACAGCTTTTTTTTTTTTCCTTTTCACATTACATTCGGGCACTCATTAGCCATCGCAGAGCAAACAGAGATAAAGAGCATTGTTAACATATAGCAGCCCGCTGTTCATATATAGAGCAGACACATAAAGAAAAGAAGAAAAGAAATAAATAGAAGAAATAAAAAAGCGCTGAAATGCTTCTATCATATTGATTCTAAGCTCTGATTTGCTGTTTCCCTTTCCTTTCTTTCAGGGGAAAAAAAAAACCTTTGACAAGCTACTGAAATATATCACACTGCTGAAATATAGAGGTAACATCTTTTATAGACTTCTTGTTGTCATCAATCTCAGCACCAGCAGTGAATTATCAGAACTACAAAAAAGATCTATGTTTTCTGAGTTCCAATAACCGCCCAAGTCCAGGACACACATATATACTGCGTGTATATATATATATATATATATATATATATATATATATATTCTCATAAGCTTGGCCTGCCAACTATGAGTGATAAGCATCATTATTGTTTTGCGAGATTGTGGTTTATGCCCCATCACCGAGCTCTTGGCACGTATGCTTTCAAATGGATGATCAGATCAATTTCTGCCAGACATGTAAGCACACATATGGAATATAATGAGGGGGAAATGATGGGCTAGAATGTTATTCAGGCTGCATCAGTATACAGCATAGTGATATGTGAGACCTTGTGATGGCATCTACTATATATTAATGTTGTGTG
>JANDJT010000032.1:6327549-6337562 GCA_024331685.1 Stegophilus panzeri
CCTGCCATGGCCATCTCAGTCCCCTGACTTGAAACCCATAGAAAACCTGTGGGGTGAACTGAAGAGGAGAGTCCACCGGCATGGACCTCAAAATGTGAAGGATCTGGAGAGATTCTGTATGGAGGAATGGTCTCAGATCCCTTGTCATGTATTTTCCATCCTCATCAGACATTATAGGAGAAGACTCAGATCTGTTATGTTGGCAAAGGGTGGTAGCACAAATATTGACTAAAAGGGTGCCAATAACTGTTGCACACCTTTATTTAACAAAGATATTTTTAATAAAACCCTGTGTTGGGTTTGCAATTGTTTGATATCTATGAGAGCGGAGTATTTTTGTGTTTTTTTTTTTGTTTTTGTTTTTTTAACAAAAGAAGGTTAAACAAGACAATTTTTCACAGCCTTCTTTGCTCATATTTACCAAGGGTGCCAATACTGTAGATAGATAGATAGATAGATAGATAGATAGATAGATAGATAGATATTTTGGCCTAAAAAGAAAGAACGAAATTTAGAAAGAATGAAAGACAATCACACTTTCCTCAACCTAACCAAGTCCCTTTATCTTGTCAGCTTGTGAATAACAGTCATATATTTTTGTGTCCGTGTGTGTGTGTGTGAGTGTGTGTGCGCGCACGTGTGCATGCTTGTGACAGCAAGAAGGATGAATGGTCAGACAGAAATGTATTATTTATTGCCTCTGAGTGTCACCCATGATTGCTGAACACAGTTGGCCCCTGCGCTTTCTTGTAAAACTATCCCTAAAAGTTCATATTGCTCCTTTCTAGCTAGCTTTGTTTTATAAACCGAGCTTCTCTTTACACGTAGCTTGACATCATGAAATAATAAAGCCATCACATATAGAGTAAAAGGCTAAAAAGCAATGACTAGTTAACAAATGAGCGTGGAAGAATAACAGGACACCGTGTAAAGTAGTAGGCATGTGAGCGTGCTTGAATCTAATCTGCTGATACGACTCCTCTCTTTTTTCTGCGCAGTTGTGGCTCGTCTTGTCTTTCTTCACGTCCCTGTCTAAATTTTTCTTTGCATTGTGTTTACTGTATATGCCAATAGTGTAATATTAAACAAAAACACTGTGTCCCGTGTCAGAATGATAGATTATGGCAGCGAGGCAAGGTCACCCCAGAGGAGCAGGGAGTGCTGTCTCTCTCGCGCAGTTAACACTATATCCGCATTGTATGAGTGTCACCAGCAATCCAATGATTTATTGCTTGGAAGGTTCTGCTCGATTTTTTTTTTCTTTCTCTCTCCCTCTCTCTCAGTTTTCCCCCTCTTCTTTCGTGTATGACCAAATTGCAAATTTTTTTGAAGAGGGAAGCAAATACCTTTCCTGTGCCTGGTTGATTAGCCTTCTCTTTAGACTTTCTTTCTTTCTTTTTTTTTGTTGATATGGAAAGTGAAATACGAGGAAATGAAGTGCGATGCAAAGACATTTTTAGCCCCATGGTTACCAGGTTTCTTCAAGCTGATGTTTGGAAATGAGGGATCATTTGTATAACATTCAGAATGTTCACTAGGGACCAAAGGGGTTCTACACACCGGATTTTTAAAGTAACACATCAGGAGTACATGTCTGCTTTATGCAGAGATCGAATCAGTCCGGATCATGTGATCACATTTCACTTTTAAATCTTCAAGTTCCATACAAGGAAGACTTTTACACAAGACCCGTGCACATGTTTGCATTCATGAATCAAATAGAAATGGGGTGGCTGTTTACAGGAGGCTGAATGAACATGAGATCATCGATTTAGATCATATTTTATTAATCTAGCACTACTCAGCTTGTCATGTCGTGAATAATAGCACGCAGTAAAAACGTTAGCAATGCTTCATAATGTGTGTACAGTGGGTTATTTTGATCGTCTTAAGTCAGGGCTTAATGTGATGCTGTGAAACAATGCTGCCTCAAAGGGATTTGAAGGCCAGTCAAATAATAATGGCTTTCCACTTATTAGTGACCGCTCTTCTGTAAGCTCTGTGCTTTACAAAAAAAAAAAAAAAAAAGATATACTTTTCATGGCTCATTTACTTACTTTCTTTCTCACACTGCTTTGTGTATGTTTAAATTAAACCACCAGGTCTGTGATAGTATCAATTGAATAAAACATGAGTTATGCTTGAGTTATGATTCATTTGTTATTGTTTAATAAAAAGTAACTACCAGTTCCCAGATAATAATAATAACAATAATAATAATAATAATAATAATAATAATAATAATAATAATAATAATAATAATTATAAATCTCAGTTTATTCAAGTACACTTGCATTTTTATGACAATTTGCAAGACTCAATCAATGTGAGAAAGGTCAATGCAGTGATTACAGGTGGTGTTTTATTTATTTATCTTTTTAATAAGATAAAATGTTTATTATGGAAAAAAATGTCAGGTTAAAAAAATAAATGAAAATAGAAAAAAAGAATATAGAATATAAAAAAATATAAAATAGTGATATTTTCAGTTTTTGTTTATATGTCATATGTAACGTAACACAGATGAAAAAACAATTATTTCCAGCATCTATTTTTATCAATTTAGACCGTTTTGATGTTGAGGTGAATGGGATAAAAAAAAACAAAAAACCTACCTGAATTAAAAAAAAAAAAAAAAAAAGGTGTCTTATATCAACTTTGAACACAAAGTACAGCTGATTTTTGTGTACTGAAAAAAAAAAAAATACAAATCACTGGAGCTAAAAACTAACAATTAGAATAGCAATTACCATACAAAAGCAGCTCTACCAACTTCAACCACAATGACCATCTGATTTTTTGTTTCTCCTTAGTCTGTAGGAGTGAATGAACAAAGCAAGTAGAACTCAATGTCAGTGGTGTTAACTGGGATGTCTGCACCGTCCACAACTCTAGTCCTTCTTGTTACTAATTCGTATGGCTGAAATACCTTTAAAATATATTATTTCAGACATTCAAACAAATTCAACAACTGGTTCTTGAGAAATCATGCAAATGACAATCTCGGATGGATGGATGGATGGATGGACGGACGGACGGATGGATGGAAAGAAAACATAATGCCTAGTGGCACAGGTATAAAAATTGCGTAAACTACGTACTGTATGTCAATAATTAACCTGTTTTACCAGTTTCAACCACCAGGGGCATGTGATTTGTGTAAAAGAACAAATTGTCAGTTTTTCACTGACTGCTGCCTGCAAACCTGCATACACAGCAGTGCAGCCAAGAGACAATGAAGGAAATTAGCACCAAAGCAGTGTTTAAATGTGCACTCACACACACTCCTAATTTCCGTAATGACCGTTCAGTGTGGGTTAAAATCACACCCATATTGATTTTCCCTGCCATCTGATGTTTTCAGGCACTCACAGGGTTTGCCTTTAACAAGCAACGTAGAGATGATTTTACTGTAGACCATGATGAATTATTGATGAACAGAAGATGAAGATTCACACTAATCCTTCTAAGCTTTTCCAGAAGCTCTTTTTTCTTCTCATTTATGTATTTATTTATTTATTTAAGGAAAGAGGTTTCTATTCACTCTCTCCCACTGAAAGAACAAACATGAAAAACTGTAACTGTGTGCTTTGAGCCAACTTCAATTTATTATTCAGTGGAGCAAAGACTGAATTGGTCAGCTTATGACTGTGATATTTATTAGAAGTGATCTTCATTTTGTGCATAATGAACTCAAACAGAGTCGCTTAATAAGACGTAATAATGTCACACGAGGATTTTAAACAGGAGTTAAAATCCTATTTGGCGTGTTTTGGTCCCCGTCTCAATCTGATTAATTACAAAACTCGCTTCGTCTTCTCGCATATTATGGCGTCAGATTAGTTTTGACATAAACAGTGAAGAAAGCAGTAGTTTGTGGCTAAAGGGCAGATTTGTGTTGCCCTGATTTTCTAATTGAGATGAAATTATTCATTGAACACTCTGAAAAAAAAAAAAAAATCATATCATACCACCCACTGTTCCCTCGCAAATGGCTCAACTGTCTAGGGCTTACAGAATTTAACATGTAAATTGCAGAAGAACACAGAAATCTTGCTCCGAGTCCCAGAAGATGGAGATTAAAATCGAATACACGACTGCAACTTCCTCTCCTCACTGACATTGTTGTGCTGAAAAATACCCTGAAATGAGATGTAAGCAAGGTGAAGATAGAATCCTTAATGAGGTTTTTAGCAGCACAGGAGGCCTGTCTTTACCTATTTAACGGGGTAACTAAGCAGATTCTAACATTTTAACACCCTTTTTTAAAAACACCTTTATTTTTACAGGCATATTATCAGCAAATCAAGCGCTCTAAGTGGCTCTAGCAGGAATAAAAATCACAAAATTGGTTTTCTGTAAGATGTTAAATATAAGAGTGGATTTAAATAGTTTACAGCAATTCAATAGCTAGCAGGTGATTGTTAATATCAATGTAAAAACTAATTTAGGTCGCATGACTTGGACCAAGTAATCCATTTTAATTGCATTAGCTGATGACAAAAATCGACTGTGATCCATTTATTTTAGGAGAAATGCTCATACAATTTAATGTGAATACATAAAATATTATTTGGTACATAGTATATGTCCTATATTGCTAATACAAGCTTTTATACTGTATATAAACAATCTTACGCCAGTCAGGCTAGTCAAAATAGGAACAGAGCTGCAAAGCAAAGCAAAGCAAAGCTGGCTGATTCAGTGTCTCTCCGGGATAGTAGCTCCCTCGAGACAGCACATGCCGAGTAATGTTAAACCTTATCAACTTCCTTCATGTAAATATTTCAGACGCTCTGTGTTTTCTTCCACTCGGTTGGTCAGGCCGTCACGGACGTGAAACGCTGAATTTTATTATTGATCCATTTTTAATGGCTGATAAATTATAGCCTGCTAGCGTCGCTGGATGTGGGGTAATTGTTAATAGATCAGCAGCATTTGCCCCTCGTGCTTGAGTAAAAGGGATCTGACTAGTCCAGAGATGACACACTTAAATAATGTATGTTGGCTTGAACCGTCAAATAATTGACCTAAAATGTGTCACTGAGAGGGACTTGCTGAAGCGTGAGAGTTGAGCTCGCTGCATTAAGACCACTTCCTCACTGTCTTATTAACGGCTGTGGTTTCTCATCTTAAAGCGTCTCACATGCTGGTAAAACATGCCTTGATATATTCTTTAATTAACTCAAAAGTCGGTGGATAAAATATCATATATCTGTCTGAACTGTGAACCTTGTGGCTTAACAGTGTAAGACGCAGACCCCGTTAACACTGATCACAGCTGAGGTGTTGATGAAAGGCCCAACTTGTGCGTGCAGAGCCTCAGAGACAAAGACCGCAATAAGTTAGGGTTAGGTGGACATTTACAGGCAGAGAGGTAACAGTGAAGCAAAGGGCCACATGGAGGACGAGCCGGGCCTCTTTAATGGCTGCTATGTCCTCGTGACCTCTCCATCCACGTTCATAAATTTTTCAGTGCATGAAATAGTCAGGCCACCCTGCTTAATGATTGTCTGTGTTAGTGATCGAGTCACTTCTCTTCGCTTCTGTCACTTCTTACTGCTCTCTTTTTGAGAATTTTCTATTAGTGCACTCTCGAAAACAAGACGCTATTTCACCAAGTGAAACAATGCCATTGAGAAAACGTCCACACTCTGAATTAGAAGATAAAATTATATTAATATAATGTTTTAATCCCATCAAAATATGATGTTTCGAGTTGAATGCTCTTCATCAGACATAAACAGGTACCAAACAGCCAAAAAGACTCATATATACCCATAATCCCACATATCCAGTGATACATCCATCTCTTACACAAGTAACAACAAAAGATAGTCTGCACTGTTATAAGAAAATAATCCAAGTGGATTACTTCTAACAGCACAGCTCAAAGTGTGTTATTATTTTGCTTAGACCACAACCATTTGCCAACAAATATAATTTGTTTTTTAATTATTGATGAGTAACACAGTTGCTTGAACTGTTTATCATTACATTTATGTCGTTTAACATCCATGAGCGAGTTAGTTCCTGTTATCACATACATACCCTCACCACTCTCTCTTCACTCTGTTAATTTTTAATACGATTAAAAATTCAGCTTGTCATATTACAGAAAAAGTGGAAAGTACAAACTCGTCTTTCCTGAAGACTTACCTCTGGTGAAAAGCTTACTGACTGTTACAAAGTGACGACACTGGAGACTCCTTCCATATATATTACATAAACGTCTCCGAACGGAAGGCTTCACCATTAAATAACAGCATGCTTAAAAAAAACGTTTATTAGGTTTAGATTATCCGGCTTGTTCACCAGACAAGTCCCTGTGAATGAGTTGTTACTATAGAAACATAGATGGAAACATGTTATGATGGAAACATTGCCAGAACTTCTGTCAGACCTGTGTTATATAAAATTAGTCCACTCCTTCTGATTTGAGAATTCAACAGCACTGTGGTGTATGAGACATTTACACAGCTAAATTCGCAGTAATTCATCATGTATACGTTCACAGTATGATCTATTACACTACAAGCAGGCCATGGAAATACCATCAAATTTTCACGAAGTCGGAAATACAAAGCTGTACTGAATGAATCAATATGGTAATCAATATTCAAAAATGAATGGATGAATGAATGAACAAACAAAGAAACAAATACATTAATAAATATTACCTTTTTGTTTTAGTCATTTTTAAAAAGAGCAGGCTAAAGAAAAAAAGGTGGGAAAATGGGAAAAAACAGGCTCCAAAAGCTTATTGTTGTCATATACAAATAAAGACATGCATAAAGACCTTTCTGTAAGTGTGAAAGAGAGAGAGAGAGAGAGAGAGAGAGAGAGAGAGATGATAAATACCTGAGTCAGTCATATTTGCGTGTAATGAATTACACGATGGAGGCTTCCACCTGACTAACATTTTACAGAGGTTGCGCTTCTCTCCACAGCAACCAATTATGCCATCATCCTGGCATTTACCTGGACATAATGATTCACGGCTCAGGCCCCGCTCTGACATAACTCACCGACGGCAAGCGCGCTTCCCAAAATAAAATATTCATTACTGCCCAACTTCTGTCCAGTAATTAAGACTTTTCTCTCAGTATTGTCCTTTAAATTTCCGAGTGGCTGTCCCCATTAGTCATGAGGGACTGTGCTGTAGCCTTATTTTACCATATCGCCTGAGGTTGACCTGGATTCATTTGAAGAAAGCACTATTTTAAGACTTTTTGTTTGTCAGTACAAATGTCATGTAATTTGTTATAAGGAGGAAATACAGTGTGCGCACACTAAATGCTTTAGCATGTCTTAAGTGCTCTGTGGGCCAGGTTCGCTTCAGAGATGATTTGTGCTGGATATAGTTGGAGTAAATATTGTATAAAAAAAAAAAAAGAGAAGCAAAAGAAACACAAGTCCAGTTTGGTACAAATGAAATAAATTTGCTGTACATTGCTGTAATATGATTATAAGAGAAATTCTATACAACGGAGGTGGCACTAATCAGTAATTCAGACATATACTGTATTACATGACTATGTTAATTCAACTTCGGATATAAAAGAGATTTGAGCTGAATGAAGACAAAGACTAAAAATACAAACAGCACAGACAAAGGCAGGGTGAGCACCAAAAAAAACAAAAACAAAAAAAAACAGAGTGAAACAATGTGTAGAAATGGCACAAACAACATGATATTTATGGCCAGCATTGTGGGGAACTAGTTAAGACTCCCAGTATTGTTACCTGTGCGGCTGGAAAAAAGCTGACAGGCAGCAACTGCATGAAGATAAAAATGTCCACAGCCCAAGCGCTTTTTGGGCCCCAATAAATCATCTGTCATTTCATCATGCTCCAACATATAATAAGCAATAAAGTTTTCACACACACTGGGAGCTGGGCCTAATGCATAAAGGCACAGAGGGTGTTGGGGTGGTGTTTGGTAGGGGAGGGGGTGATGGGTAAATGGTAAAATGTGTGTTCGTTTGGTCTTGTGTAAATAAATAAATAAATAAATAAATAAATAAGTGAACTGCACACAGCTTAAATCAAAGTAACCAATCCTGGATGTTTCCAAGTTGCAGAATTGACTTGTGTATGAGATTGTCCTTACGTATGGTGAGTACATTGTTGAGGTTAAAAATCAGGTCTGTACTCAGACCTGACATAATCATATGACTGTTTTGGGATACGTGTTCAGTTAATGATAAGTTTAAGTAGTTTATTATGGTTAGTGAAAGTCAAGGGATTCCCAAAAATGGGACTATAAACTATAAACATGGCACAAAAAATATATCTTGTGGTTTATTTTACTAGATTTTTATTACATATTGCAGAACCTAGTACAGGTTCTGTAAGAGTACACTCCCTGTTCCTACACTGCTCTTAAACAGTAACAATTGAGTAATTGATCCAGGAAAAAAAAAAAAGGAAAAAAAAAGAAAAAGAAAAAGAAAAGCTAATAGAAAATTGACAAAGTTTGCAAACCTTGCTCAGTTAAAATTCTTTAAGTATGTATGTATGTATGTATGTATGTATGCATGTATGTATTTATTTATTTATTTATTGGGATGTTTATAGCAGTTTTATTGAATGTGCAAATCATGATTACAGAAAGTCAAGGGAATCCTAAAAAGTGTATGGCATCACGAGGTATAAATCCAGTAATATAACACAATAACATTTTACACTTTCTTTTGTAACCAAGCACAGAGCTCTGAAATTTGTTGTTTGTATATGACTCTGTAGTATATTAAACTGTAGTTGTGTAAAATGTGTAGAGCAATAATTCCTGCAAATGTGTGATATCACAACCTATACATTCAATGAGCATGCGAATAAAGACATACAGCCATAACACAAGAACGTTTAGAGCTCTTGTCACTAGCTATTAACCATCCCTTACATGACTTAGTCCAGATCTCTAAGTCACCAGATCTACCGTCCTCTTACATAATGAGGAGAAAATGTAAACTGGATGAAAAGGATAGATGAATATAGATGAGAGAAAGTTGGAGCTCAGAGTGCTTCCTGTGACAATAGAGGAGGCATCGACACCTAACAAAGGGAGGTGAAGAACATGAATTAAAGCCTACAGTCAAATTGAGCCTTCCAAAAAGAAGACAGCATGGAGCCTGTAACGAAGCCAAACTCCAGACTGGTCAAAAGGAGAATGACAAATAACTTGCTAATAAATTCTGACCCATATAACATCATTTAGGTGACAGAAAAGTCTGCACTCGCTGGCGGCTCGACCAACACCTCTTCTCGTTTCTGGGTCACGCTTTCCCCTTTCAACATAGACACATAGACACATACACACACACACACACACACACACACACACACACACACATGCACACAGAAGGGGGAATCAACGTGGCCTCCTGGGTAGTGGAAAGGGCGATTTTTGTTTCTATAAAAATCATGCATATTGTGAGGTCTTTAGTCAGCAGTAATATTCTCAGACACACAAAATGCTAATAGCTGGCTAAAGTATATTTTACTAAAATACTGCAACAAACTGTAGTGGTTACAATGACCAAATAAGCACGCATAAATTACCAAAACACTCTCTTGACCTTATATTACATTGCAGATCAAATCTAATATCCCCATAATTTTGTTCATTATTTTGTTAAAAAAGTTAAACAGTCAACTATCCAAATAAATACAAAATCAAGCAAACAAATAGATAGATAGATAGATGTGATATAATAAGTCAATACTTAAGACTGTCATAAAATATAATGAATGAATCACATTTCTGGAGAATAAACGTTCTGTTATGAACAGAAAACATGGACAAAGGTGCAAAATCATCCTGCAATTATGTTGTTAAGCAGCAGAAATATTTCTGGAGATAATTATTTACCCTGGCAGTAAAAATATCACTGTTTGCATGATGTGAATTTGAAATAAAATGCTTAATTCAAATTCCCATTATTCACATCCTTTCATATTCATATAATTTCACTGTAAATCACAATGAATCTATTACTAATACACACACA
>JANDJT010000032.1:6337656-6353140 GCA_024331685.1 Stegophilus panzeri
ATTTAAAATATGCATCCTAGATTATATGCTGTGAATATTATTATTAATATTACCACTATTATTGCTACTCTGCTTTGTCATGTTGTTTTAACTGAATTCCTGATGAATGATTCCAGACTCTAAAGCCGTAGGGATCTGTTTCAGCTTTGTATGCATTACATCATAGCTCATAGATGGAAAAAGAAATATTATTTGTAAATAAACACATTTAAATGTGGACGTGGAGTGAGAACAGTAATGATGCTAGGCGACGGTGCCACAGATGTGCTTACATTGACCCTGGGTGCCACTGTATGGGCAGCTGCCTGCCAGCCGTCTGGGCCTCCACATGGGTGTGAGGGCTCGAGTCCATCATGAAGGATGGCTTCTGCATGCACGGGCCGGGGGGAGACACTTTAAAACACATACCATATGCAGGCGGGATAGACCTCATTTATCAGGTTGGAAATACTATTTTTTGTAGCTCAGGCCCCTCCTCTCAACCCCCGCCCCCCTCTCCGTCGCTTCCTCTCGAGCATCGCTCACCTCTTTGCGCCCAGATTTGACAGGTTTCAAGAGGCAGAAATTTCATCTCAAGTGCCGGCTGGGCCCCTGTGCTCTGTCTCTCTCTCTCACACACACACACACACACACACACACACACACATACACACGCTTTCTTCCGCTCTCTCTCTCTCTTGGCGCGTTAGCGAGAGACTCTCTGCAACAGGGGAACGCTGAAATGCGCCTCCATGTAAATTAAGGTTCACCTGAAGAATAAGAGAGAGAACAGTGAGAGCATGGCAACTCTAATGAGGTCTCACAACCAGGGATGGGCCCAGTGATGAGGAAGAAGGGGTGGGGGGGAGGAAAAAAGAAAAATACTCTCCAGAAATCACATCAGTTACCCACAAGTGTATGGGGAGATGTCTCCGACAATAGAATCTGGCCAAACCTGATGCTATTTGTTTTGGCACGTCAGAAATAATGTGCCTTGAAAGTCTGCAATAGGCATATGGGCCCGGCCGGACCATTTGTTACTCCTAATGGTCTAATTGTTCTCCTGGCAGACATAAAAAATTAGAGCCATTTTACGTCATTTACCAAAATTGCTAATTAATTCAAAAATATTATATCCAGCCAAGTCCATGCAGGAGAACGTGGTGGGGGGAGAAAATGTGGCATCTCTGAAAAATGTGCCCATCTCCCCAAGTTCCATTTGTCTCAAGTGCAGGGTGATGGTGGCTTTATCCTAAACAGCAGGAGCTGTAATCTGGGTAAGTGGCAGGAAAGCGGTGCTCACCTCCTATACATCATAGATCCACCCATTGTAATGGGAACACATTGTCTTACGTACTAAAAAAATATATAATTTTTTAGTACTCTGATTTGTCCTCGTGTGTCTAATCTTATTCATTACAATATTCTAAAGAACAGAATACTAGATCAATAGAGACCATATCTAAAAAAAAACAACAAAAAAAACAATGAATACATTTTTTTCTCTCTCTATTATTATCTTCCTGCATACGCAGTGCCCTAGTACCTCAGAACCTCAGTTATGCAACATCCTCACTCAAAGGCTGTATTAACTTTGGCAAGGCAGGACTATCCAGAACCTTCAACTGAGTTCTTAAAAATGTGTTTTCCACCTTGGCTTTCTTTCTTTCTGACTGTTTATTGAGCGATCACACACACACACACACACACACACATACACAGGAGGGATGAACAGCGTGTCAAACTGTGCAGCAACAATACTGCAGTGTTTGAAAGCCATTTTCCTGGAACGCACACCTCCATCCTTGATCTAAAAAAAATAAGTGTCTTTAATGCAATTAATAATTGAAGACGTGAGAGCACATGCTTGTCAGAATGATAGATGCATGCCTGAGCAACAATGGCGTACTCGGTGAGAGCAGCGGGAGTGCAGCGTGTTGACCTTGAGTGAGAGTGCGACTGAAGCGTGCTCTTCGCCGCGGCCCTGCGAGTGGGCCTCTCATCGCTAACCAACCCTTATCCCAATTAAAGAACTGTAAAAACATTCAAATTAATGCAGCCTTAACTCCAGGAGCAGACCCCACTCTCTTAATTAGGGAATAATTATTCACATTTTTATATCCGGGAAAACGATCACATGGAAATGATTTCAGCCAATGTAACAATGGTCTGGTGGACTGGTAAGGGAGGGGAGAAAATCCTCCATTCCAAAAAAAAAAGTCCATTAGCATAAGGAAGTAATTAACACTTAATTACAGTGGAAGTACTATTACTGTTAATGTTCGATAGCTGCTGCCAATCAAGGTAGCTCAGTGGACTGTGGAATATAGTGGAGTCCTTTTGGGGAGGACCAAAACAAATCCGAGCGGCCTCTTTGAAATTCTTCCTTTTTAGCTTTCTCTACATTTCCAATTGTTGAATAAAACAGCTACCGAAACTTAAATAAAAGTCAGAAACTCGTCAGTACCTTATGGTTAAAGTAGAACAAGTTCCTTCAGTTCTGAAAGCACGTGTGTTTTCTCGCTTTCCTGCACGGACATAAACCTTTTCACCCTATCCCCTATTTTACTGTAGCCCATTTGAAGGACAATTTAGTGAGAGGGCCATATCCTCCGGGTTTGAAGGGTTTCTCTCGTCTCTGACAGGAGAAATGGACCCTGCAGAGCAAGACTGGCCTCTGGACACACACACACACACACACACACATATACACACATGGCAAAACCTCTTCAACAGCTGGGCTTTGAACTTTTGACCCCCTCCACTTTCAGGGTCAACAAATTAGTGCTCTGGTGCATTGACCCTCTGGAACTCAGCGCCATGTCCTCGGAGCTGCCTGTTGACACAAGCGCAGTGCTTTAATAGGACTATGTCATCCAGGTTCACCGAAACGGGTCATTGGATCTGAGGTGAGCTAATGCAGAAATAACATTGACATTTTAAATTTATTAAATCAAAACATGCAGATCGCAGAGAAATCCGAACGCATGGGGAAATGAGTGAGAAGAAAACACTGTACGTCTTGTACGGAGATGGAGGAGAGCTCTATTGGTATGATTTATTCGCTGTCTAATTAAAAGCCATATCAAAGATTATGGGCTGCATGATTAACTTGGAAGAATTGGCTCTCGTGTGGATTTGCTTCAGGGTCTTCGCATTGCAGACTTGAGGTTTCATCATCTAGAATGTTTGATCTTGTTCATCCAGCAGTGTGACATTTAGGGTTTAACATGTCTAATTATTCTATATGTAAGGAATAAAACACAATGGGGGCATGCTGTTATAGGAAAATAATTAACCTTGGATGTGGTGTGATGCGGCATGACGCGAAGCACATTTACTCTTACCAACACAAAGTTGATCATTTTCCACAAACAGCACATTCGGAAAGTGTTTAATTCCTCATATACTACAGCAATATGCTAATGATTACAACTCTATTTTTTTTTTTTTTTTTAATAACACATCATACATTTTATACTGATGGCCATGAAACAAGTTAGTTCCTGTTATCACACACGTTCTAGCAGCTGTAAATAATGGATCCCTCAAGAGCCTTGCTTTTTGTCCTCTCTTAAAATTTTAAAAAGACAAAAGCAAACAAACAAACAAACAAACAAACAAAAAAGCACACCTTGGCATGTTATAGAGAAACCACAAAGTCCTCCATCTTGAAGACTTTCCTGTGATGGAAAGTTTAAGCTTGGACAATGGAGACTCCTTCCAATCATGTTAAATAAACTTAAATAAACATCGCCTTAGAGATAACGTCACCATATCGACTTGTTTTTAAATCCGTTTTGCGACGTGTCCGCCATCCAAGCTGCTGTTATAGAAAATTTGTCAACACCTTCTGATCAATCAGAATTGATGGTATTTAGGATTATACGATCCTGACACATGAAAGTGTGGGACATATAATTATGCTGGAGTTTAAACATAGCATTCAAATGATTAAATCCATATCATTATCCAAGTTAGTTTTATGGAAATACCCATCAATGAGCCACTCGGTGAGTTCAGTGGGTTCGGAAATATGCACGATATAAACCATCACAAAAAGCAAAAGGAGATGGCTCTGTTTAGTTCATCACATACTGTTTAGTAAGTACATCTTTAATCAAAACTTCTCTCCTATTTGCAACAATCAATAAATCCTCACATTGTATCCCAATTTTCTCCATTCACTTCTTGGAAAACGATACTGTTTCAGAATAGAAGCTCTATACCTATACCATTTTCCTTGACAAATTGATGCGAAGCTAGTCAGTGCTAATTAAGTGGACAGAATGGATATAATTCACACTTGTTAACCATAGAATTGAACCCTTTGAATAAATAGAACCCAAATGAATCGGCTATTATGTGATTATGAACAACATTTTTCTAACAGCAGGACAGAGGACATTAACCATATTAGTATAATCCGCAGTCTACATTCAGAAAATCCGAAAGAATCTTTCAAAAAGGAGCTCATTAGAAAATGGATACACTCACAGTGTGTGCGCTAATGCTCTTTTTGGCGAAATTCACCAATTTGTCAGAAAAAAATTACAATCAGAGTCATCAGTGTGACAAATCACGGTAGATAAATCGTCTCGGGCCATACAGTAGTAGGGCTTGATAATGGTGTAGGGTGTGGAAATCAATTAATGTGTTGGGCCTTGGTCATAAATTAGAGGACTACCATTGTCAGATGTCTTTATCATAGAGCCACAAGGGGAATGAGTGGTCTTTAAATTAAGACTGTACTCGTGTTACCTCAGACGTAAGTGGGCCGTAGAGCCCTTACCCATCGAAGCCCTAGGCATGGCCAAATTCAATCTTTGTAACCCATTTAGCTAAATCTGCAAAGGCATGTTTGCTATCATAAAACACGATCTGTAGACTTTTATTTTGCAAATCCGGCTCGGGTTGGGGCCCACCTTTAAAGTTTGGTTATGTAAAAAAAAGGAAAAATAAATTACACCCTCTCTGCGCTGATAAAATATTACTACAAATTAATCCTCTGAGGCCAGCGCCATGCTCCTGCTCATTACTTTCAAGTGCAGAGGTGTAGCCGCAATTAATGCTGCCTTTCATTATGATATGGATATTTCCCCCTTGTCCTTGGGACACCACATCTTACTATTTGCACAGGCTCTCACGCCCCCCACCTCGCCACAATCCCTCCCACCCCCAATCAGGCAGCTGTTTCATGTATCTGAGGGTTGGGAGGCTAGAGGGGTCCATGTCTGGATCTGCTAAATGAAAAGTGCTGGAAAGCAGAGGAGGAGACTTTATTGCATTTCACGTTATCAAAGGTTATTTTTGTTCTCTAATAGAAGTCAATGCTGAATCAGACAGCTGCGCAGCAGGAGGACTCCTCACATGACCAGCCTCTAAAGAGTTACATGCTCGCAGCTAATATTAAGGCATATTTGCATCCTGGAGTTGTTTTTTATTTAATAGATTTTCATGCATATTTTGTTCATGGCATTTTTAAAAGCTACTCAGAAAAAAAACAAAAAACAAAAACAAAATAAACTAGTGAAAATGCTTCTATTCTGAATTCTTTTGCATTTTAATACAGACTTTTTCATTGCAAATTATTGTCAATCATATTATATTTACATGAATTTCAGAATTTGTTAATATTTGGTATGTCTCCTATTTGCTTTAATGACTGTGTGCACTTAAGCTGGCATGGACTCAATCTCAATCTCAATGATCGAATTCATCAGATCATTCCATATCCTTAATTGAAAGAGATCCGACTGAAGGAAAATCTGACCTTTTGTACAAAAGAGTTAACGTACCAAATTTGCTTAAGTTTAAACAGAATCTTTAATGGTGACTATTCAAGATATGGAAAATTCCTTTTTTTTTTTTTTTTTAAATTTGTCAAAAAAAAAATATTTTAATGGGCCAAAAAATCTGTTTATATACAGTTTTAAATAAATTAAAAAAGTCTAAATAGTATATGCTAATAGACTGTATATGCTAATTAACAACATGCAGATATAATGTTTAATATACAAAAAACACAAAATACATTAATAAATGCACTCTCATTGTTGGGATTCATGTTATTTGCTACACATTCATCTGAAAAAAGTGTTGTGCAAGGGTATGAATCTTAAGGCGACGTCTATTGTACCTGTTTTACCTGGACAATATAAAATGGTGTAATATTTAACAACAACAAGGACCATATTTGTCTCTTAAATAAGTTTTAAAGCTACACAAGGTAAAATATTTAAAAAGAAATAGCTTTAAGAGTATCAATCCAATGATAAGCCAAAGTCTATGGTCATATTAACTCATAGTGTAAGCTGAATAAATATTAAATAAGTGTAAGTTTTCCTTTTGTTCATAAAGTCAGAAAACGTATGCTGAAACTCATGATCAATACGCACTCATGCACACTTATTGCTTTCATTGGTTTAAATGTTTAAAACATCTCAAGACATGAAAAAGAGATTAATTAAGTGTGTTAAAATATATATAAAAGCATACAATTGTATCAAACAATGGCACATTTGTCTGCTGTATGCTCATTTAAATGTGTGAGTGTGTTAAAAAATGTGCCTGTGAAATGGCACTGTTTGTGTGTGTGTGCGCGTGTGTGTGTGTGTGTGTGTGTGTGCGCGTGTGTGTGCGTGTGTATGTGTGAGTGCATGTGGATTCTCACAAGGGGAACCAGCCGAATGTCAGATTCTCACTGTGTGTTCACCCACTTCCTGCCCCATCTCCTACCTGAGCGTGAAGTCCTGTGAAAGAGAAAGAGAGAGAGCGAGAGAGAGAGAGGTGAGAAAATGAAAAAGGGAAAAAAAAAGGATCTGCATAAGTGAGAGAGTGAGTGACAGGAGGGGTCGGCCCCTCTCTGTTTAATGACAGTGCCAGTTACACATGCTGAATTGTTTAAATACGACTCGCCAGTTTCAACAATCATCATCTCCCTTGCCTTCACCCTTCATACCCAGCAGCCTGCAAACTGACACATAATTACACACTTACTGATAGTATCGCCGTGCCGATAATTAAAAGTGCCACTGGAGGATTGCTATTGCTAGTCTACAGCTGCGATGCTGTCATGAGGTGGAACCTCAATTCAGCGCCGTTTTAGCGGCACTCTCTCTCCACCTCGCCTCGTCTCTGCCCACAGCCTCCCTGCCGGCGCAGTAATGGAAAGGTCCCGGCTCCGAGCTCGTCGTGTCTCGCACAAACTAGGAAAATCTATTAACAATCCAATAAGTGATACACAAACAGCATCACCTGAGGGGTTAAACAGCATGAGCCGGGCCCTATGTGTCCCTCCATCCACGGATCAATCCGACTCTCCATTACAGGGCCACTCACCGATCCGATTTAGTGAGGTGTCACTTTCTGAGAAAGGCGATTTTAGCACCATTAGGCACGCGCCCACCCACGTGAGTGTAAAACAAAAGAGGGGGAGATGGAGTGCATATGCACACCTTGAAATAAATAAATAAATAAATAAATAAATCCGGCTGCCACTTGACTATAGACTAGACCACTTTATATTAGACATCTCAGACAGAGCGGGATGGTTTGAAAGCTGATGGCTGAACGCGGCCTATGAAGAGGCAACCGTTTGTAAAGACTCTGACAGACTCAAAGACGCTAAGCAAAAAAAAAAAAAAAAAAAAAAAAAAAAAAAAAAAAAAAAAAAGGGGAACATTTCAATCCAAAAGTAATTTCCAAGTCATTTCACACATGATGACATACATACGGTTTCTACAGTAGCTTGCACATTGATTCATTTTATTTTATTTTATTTTTGGATTTTTTTGCTTTCTCTGCCAATCTCCTTTATCTTTCTTTCTCATTTGCTGCATCCAATATTGAGAGAGAGCTCTTCTGTGCTGTAACTGAACGGAACGTGCAGCCGACTGTAAGAACGTAATATCTTGTTTTATCCCGACTTTGCACTGATTTCATAATTGCCTCCCACTGAAAGTGACTCTCCGGGGGCTGGTGGATCGATAAAACGACAACACAGAAAAGTATTACAGAAAGTACCTTCATGTTTTATCAAAGCCTCAGTCAAATATAATAGGGGAAAATGCTGTGTGAAAAAAAAAAAAAAAAAAAAAAAAGCAAAAAAAGCAAAAAAGAATGTGAATAGCAATGTTGGCCTGCACGTTTCAGGCTTGAAATGAATCTAGAGGATGTTAATGTAAGGTGTCACAAAACATGTAACTAAACCTAAATGAGAGCTCAGGACATGAAGCTTGAGTTAAACAAGGGTTTGGTGTAGTAATCCACTTGTGCCTGGAGAAGGTTGGGTCTTTTGGATAAGTCATCGCTGAGGAAGAACAGTCACCTGACTCAACTTCTCTCCCGGTGCTTTCCCTTTCCATCTCCATACGAATGGCCATCCTGCTGTGAAAACAAATCAAGCTCGCTCTTCCTCCCTCTTCGCTGTGTTTTTTCTTACATTCAAGATGGTCGAGGCTGCAAGTTGCTATGGCATTGATAATCAGGAAGGGCTACGCGCAGTTCAACTCACTAACCCTACCCGCATCAAAAGGTCCCTTTTATCAACACTCCTCTCCTTACTCCTTTCCTCTGATCCAAGCCCAATGACCTTTCACGCTGTCCAATAACTCAGAAAGTACCACACGGCCCTCATACACATGCCCTCATTATGCTCCTGTCACATATCGGATCCTTATTGTAAAACAGCGCATTCCTCACCTTTGATTCTGTCACCCTGTTGTCCATGTGTTTGTATATTCCAGAAAAAAAATGGGAGAAGAAAGGAATAAGTCGACATGAAATATGTATGAGTGCCTGCCCTGTCCCATTGCTATGAATATCGTGGTAGACATAAAGCCACACATATGGCAACATTTAATTCATGTCATGTCTGCCAGGTAAGTGTCACTCATATACAAATAACATAGGTCATGACACCAAAGTGGCTCATATGAAAGTATTCCCAGAGGATTCCTGTCTATCTAATGACTTTTTAATATCCCTTCATGCTATAGACTGGGGTTTTTGTCACATATCCAAGTTATGAATGTTTCCATTCGCCTCCAATTTCATGGCAATAAAAAGCAAAGCAATTAATTGCGCATCAAAAATACTGTAAGTGCATAAACGTCAGGGAGGCATGCAGTACTCATAAATATGCGATCCTTCTGTTCTGCGCACTACTTAAAAATGTATGAAAATAAAGTAATAAGAGTTAAAGAAAATATTTTAAAAATGGATGGATCCCGGTAGCATTTTGGAAACAACAAAGTAAACCCAGAAAGTTTTTCATGATTTTTCTATATTTATTTAAAACAAACCTGAAGTCAGAAAAATGTGTTACAATCTCAACATTTATAATACCATTGTAGTATTCTTATTGATTTAGTTTTCTGATTTTATGGTGTGTGTGTGTGTGTGTGTGTGTGTGTGTGTGTGTGTATTAACTGTTTCTTGATTCAGGTGGTCCTGCTGCCTTTGGATCATCCCATCCAAACCATTCAACCTTCCTCCTTCTCCTCAGCCCAGTGGCATGCTGGGTAATGATGATAAAGTAAACAGCCTGGCTGCTAAACGTGTCTTGGCATCGAGTCCGGTTCTTATTAGAGAAGCCAAGCAGAGGCCCAGCGAGTGCCCGCTGAGGCCCGCAGGCCTTTCACTTGCGGGTTAGCGCCTCATTTTCTGCTGACGGCTCTTTAGGGTAACTCTTTAGGGTGGGCACTGATGGCTCCTGGAGGGGGCGTGGAGTGGACAGGTGCCTACGGCCGAGAGGGCGCTTCTCCGCAGCTGCTACCATCTGGCACGTCATTCAAGCAGGCTGGCAGCGCCCCTTGTGTCCTGCCGTCCATGGAGGAGGCATGTCAAGGGCAGCCTTGGTACAAGCTTACTCACAGGGCAGCGCCAACCCCCCTCGGGAGGGCATCATGCCTGGGGTAGAGGGTAATTTAGCTTCCACACCCACCACCCATGCCACCTCCACGGGACTGGCAACAATAAGGGCACCAGTGCCAAGAGTGGGCTTTGTCACCCTGCTTTTATTTTTGTCTGTGTGTGTGTGTGTGTGTGTGTGTGTGTGTGTGTGTGTGTGTGTGTGTGTTGGGAAGGATAAACTATTCATTAAGAACTGGGCAGCTGAACTCATGTTCCAGTATAGCAGAAATAAACAAAAAAAAAAGGCTTAATTACTTCTGGCCTACAGTTATGTGAGGAGCTTATGGTGTTCCCTATGGTCATTGGATTTTATTGCAGGATATTTAAGGGTTCTTCAAGGGTTCACTGGCTAGTTATGGGTTCTTAGTTCCATTTCTGATAGGGAAGCACAATGATTTACTGTTTCTAATTTACCAATGCTGATGGATCCCTTAACTTGAACAACTTAATAGGTAAATAAGTCCATTTTAATGAGTCCTATAGCAAACATATACATCTGAACGAGCCTGCAATTAATTTAAAACATGTGCTTTTGT
This sequence comes from Stegophilus panzeri, assembly GCA_024331685.1. Classification (NCBI taxonomy): domain Eukaryota; kingdom Metazoa; phylum Chordata; class Actinopteri; order Siluriformes; family Trichomycteridae; genus Stegophilus; species Stegophilus panzeri. Next base: position 6,348,087 of record JANDJT010000032.1, read on the forward strand.
AGATTGTAATGTGTGGTTATACTGTACGCAATACGCAAGTGTGTACACTTCAAAATGTAATCTACAAATTGTTCTCAAGGTCCACAGTGGGGATCAGAGTACAAGGTGTCAACATTAAACAAAGATGATCCATACTAGAGAAGCGGGAATCAATCAGGAGTCAGAAAACCAGAAACAATGTTGTTAAATGACACACAATAAACTAGTAGTAAGCTCTCTGTCAAAGTAAAGTTCACAATAGCTAGTGAAAGTGCTATGTTTTGTTGGAATATAGCATTATTGATTTTCAAGGATCGGTGCTAAATATCAAGAGTAGCTTATCTTACTAACTTATTTTTGGAGATGTTTTGCAAAACCAAGCCAAATATGGCAGAGATCTAACTTTCTCATTTGGAAAATATCCAGCATCGTGCCTCTAGCAGTCAGTAGCACACAATAGCCAGTGGATATATTGTATAAATATACACATTAGGGATGCAACTGAATACGAATACATTATTCAGATTGAAGAGATAATTCGTCCTAAATAAATTAGAATATAGATATGAGCAATAGGCAGAGTATATGCAATACGCCATTACATGTAGAACCTGGCAAGTTAGCTTGAATTACTCAATCAGATGATAGAAAGCTTTCCAGGGTGTCTGTTTAAGGAGTTGAAGAAAGCGATGTTCAGCAATTGGTGAATTTTTCCAGCGGCCCTGTTATTTTTTTCAGTGTTTTTCATTGTTTCCAGAGGGAAAAATAAAGCACCTACTACTTCTGATTTTAATCCAAATATGAAAACCGATATGAATATTCTGAGCACTAAGCATATACAGATAAAGATATAAATCATTGCATTGTGTTACGCACCTAATACAAATAATAAGTCACTTTTTTACATAGAACCTTTAGTGGATTCAGCAGAAATTCAAACATAAGAATCCTTATAGATTCTAAATGTAAGTTTTATATACAGGAGACACAAAATACACATCATCCATGCATTTATTGTTGAATATCATCCCTATTTATATCACTGCACACCTCACTTACCTGCCCAATTCTTTTCACCTCACCATCCATGATTTATATTCATAACCGCTTTGCTGGATAGCGTTAGAAACAAAACTGGCCATCTCTCTGGCATGAAACATCCAGACATCCAGTGTCACTTATGACAGTTTTGATAGACACTTACTATATCAGAGAAATATCTGTGAGCACTTTCTCCATTTAAACTTCTATTGCAACGCTTGCTCCAGCCTAATACAGAGCAGCATCAAGTACTCGGGCATGAGCAAGAGAGAGAAGAACAGAGAAAGCTTTAATTGAAGGCTGTGATGTTTAAAGAGTGTCATTTCTTCCATCCGAATGATAGATGGTCGTACACTGAAGCACAGTCCCCTGCTATATTAGAATTACATTAACCAACAGTTCTCAAAAGCCATTTCTGATTTAATTGTACTCTGCCATTTTTCCGTCTCTCTGACTGACATTACAACACGTTCATAAAAACAACTTTAACTCTTTATAATAACTTACATGAATTTATTATTAATATACATGAGCAAGGCATTAGTTATTCAGTATTTAGACAAGTTGAAATGTTTGGAAATGATAGTCGTTCATGTGTGCGCTCATTTTTAAAATGCATTTTGTTTAATGTTACAAGAAACAGTGAAAAGTATAACTTTGTAATGATGATGTTTATAAACAAAATATTTTAATGGTTAAGTATTTAGATAATGTATTGCACATTAAACATCTGTTAATCGATAAAGCTTTGTAATGTATGGCTATATGTATGGAGTTGAACATCTTAACAAGTGTGTGTTAGTCACAACTCAGTCTCACAGACTATATATATATATATATATATATATATATATATTCACAGGCCTGCAAGTCACAGCCTTTGGTAAGGCAGGTATTTTCAAAATATGAAAAGTCTCTGTATTCTTAGAAGCCTTATGAATTTAAAGCTTAAAAAAAAAAACTATCCACATTTTGAAAATTACCAGTGTCATTGTACCACGTTACTACGTAAGCCTGATCGTATTTACAGAGAAGAGAAGTTTCATGAACCTGATAAGGCTAATCGTATGTTGTGAAAAGCGTAAACTTTACACATGAAGTGGGTTACGCTGAATATGCTTAAAAAAAGAGATAGAATGATTTATTGTACAATATTTTGATGGAGAATATGATATACAGAGCATTTAAGCTGTGCAAAGTATGCTTATGATATATAAGTATAGAAGGTGCTGCAAATAAGTTGCATTTGAACTTTTTTCCACTCTCTGTGAGACTGGGTTGGTTAGTCATGAATTCAATAATTAGAGACTATTTTGCAGTACATGAACCAAAGCTTAGTGATTAATGAGCATCTCGAATTTCGTATAATTTCGTGTAGCTCCTTATTTAAATCAGAACACATGAATTTATTACGTACAGACTGTTTACAATGTGTAATCTAAAGCTGAACTTTTACACTGTTTGTTTAGTGTTTAAGCATGTAATTCATTGTGCGTAATCACATCGCACACTTACAAATCATCAATTAATACAAACAAGCCCGAGGCTTATCTGAATCAACAATCTTTAATTACAAAATATTACAAACAACAATGTGCCTAGTAAGAGTGACCTCAACCACCCCCCAAAAAAATAAAATAATCCATGTTTCCCCTATTTTATTCAATTAACTACTACTTTAGTTAACAACTGCTGGGTCTGAGACACATGAAGCCAGCCAACCACATCTTTTTGACCTGCTGCTTTACACATTCAGAGAAAAGCGCTATCTGCCCTCTTACACATACATATGCTATTTTCTGCGGTGTTTTTCTGTTGTTTTACTCAGGATCCCTATATTCTGCACCGATTTTAAAGTGTATTACACAGCGTACAATATATTCTCACTACACTCACCCTTACTGTGACAGCTAAACTGGACAGCAATGAAGAAAGAAACAATTAAAAAACAAAACACTCTACCTTAAATTCTTTTTAACCAAAACATGCATAGCATTCCCAAATTTTTAATCACTGTACAGGGTCTCCCAAAAGTCTCCATCCATAGGGGACTACGCTTGCCAGCACCACATCGTTTGTGCCTTCGTCAGTGGATGTTCATGGACGTCCACTTCTCGGATGGTCTGCAAGACTTCCCCACTTTTTGAATTTGTTAATAAGTTTGGCAACAGTGTGGTGTGTGATGTGCTTCCCATGTTTCCTGTTAAAGTCCATCACAATCTTGCGACCGTTTCCCGATCCAGTCATTAGAAGGATTTCAATACGTTCTTGTTTTGACAAAGGCGTTCTTATTTGAAGCTGCTATTCCACTGAGAAGCATTAGGTCAAGAGGCACGACGGCATCACGAAGTGTTGATGTAAATACATGTTCAGTTTCAAATTTAAAATAACTTTTTTTTCAGAAATTCAAAGTTTGTAATTCAGACCATTATTAATTAATAGTACAGTATATCCATATATTCACAATGACATGAACTAATAATATTTCCTATCTTTTTTTTTTTTTTTTTTAAGTGTTACTAAACTCTACGATTGCTAAACAGTTTCCTAATGATGCTTGTGATACCAGTGCTTCTCAGAGAATTTGTCTGGCAACACATTAGACATTCCCAATGATTCTTTCAGGCATGAAGTGGCACGGCAACTCCTTTCCTGATCAGCTCACTTCAAAAATCCTCATTCTGCTCTGCGTAGGACTGCATAATCTCCTTCAAAATGGAGGGATGCCTGCCTTATTGAAATTGGATTATCAGCCTGAACACAATCATTGCTTTCAACGATTATGCGGCTTGCAATAAACAGATGTGAACAATCATACACGAAAATAATTGAGAGCCATAAAACTTAATCCCAGAAAATCAATGGAATATAAACACAATGAGATAGGCAGTCTTAGAGAGATCGATCAGTGTTTGTAGCGAGAGGGTAATGTGTTTTCCTGTGAGAGCAGGAGCTAATCAGAGCTGAGAAAGCAGACGAGTGCTGCTCAGGTAGAAGCACAGCACTGGCTGCATAAAAAGAAGATCCATGCAAAGTTAATATAAATATCACATTAAGAGCGTGGCTGATTTTTATCGACAAATTATATTATTCACTTTATATTACTTTTTATTAGTTTGCTTATTAATTTTATTATTAGCCCACACTTGTGACATGTATGATATTAGATTGTGGTAATCCCAATCAACTAGTTAAACATTAGCCGGCTAGTTAACTGCTAGCTTTCATTTTTTCACATTTTTTAACGGCATTCAAATCTGTCACATTATGTGACAACAATCACAATGCTGTTTAACAACTGTATTTTTAGTTAATTGGCTGCCAACTAGCACTGTGGATATGCAACTAAAAGTTCCAGGTCGAGGCATGGTTGTACACTTACATCTTACAGTTCCAGGATTCCCAGCTCCAGAGGAACCCTAAACTGGAGGTACTGGGTCGGTTTGGACTTTCACACGATCCCCCCTGTTCAGGTAAGTTTCCAGAGATCCTAGTTTCCTCCCAGTGTCTCTATTACATTTCCTCTTCATTTGAATGAATGTGAATGTGTGTATGCAGTATGCACTGTAATGGACTGGCATCCCAGTCAGGATGTACACCTATTTTGGGCCCAGTGTTCCCAGGATAGACTCTGCATCCCTCATGACCCTGACAAGGATAGATTGTTTACTGAAGATGAATGAAAGAGTTCCTGGTACCTCTTGGATATGATTGTTACTTAGTGACCTCACAAAAAAATGTCAATTAAATGGGAATTGTGTGCTGTGTGGACAAATAATAATAATAATAATAATAATAATAATAATAATAATAATAATAATAATAATAATAATAAAGCATTTTCATACACATTGTAGTTGAACGTGCTGTTCAATCAAGCAGTAAAAATGAAATGATAAAAATGTATGTTATAGAATGCACATGATAAAAAATAATAGTAGGTAAAAAGTACTCAAAGATAGAAAAGTATTAAATCTAAAAACAGAATAAAATAAATAAAACATACAATAAATTATGCATTTTTAAATACTTAT
>JANDJT010000032.1:6353240-6371160 GCA_024331685.1 Stegophilus panzeri
TCTTTCTTTCTTTTTTTTGTCATTATAAAATATCCAGTGATTTTTAAAATAAACAAAAAGATGTATAACTAATATAAAACTATAAATATCAAGACATAGGAAGCACTTTTACACAATTACCTGCAAATTAAAAACATACTTTTTAAAACTCTTATTAAAAGAGTGATATTGGAAAAGTAATAGTAAGAAAAAGAGACCTCTCTGTTTTAGCTCTGCAATCCAAACACCTGTACAATCATTATCAGCCCTGCTTTAACCATAATAAAGAAAGAATACAATATTTTCTGGAGTACTTTAAAATAATTATTCTATTTTGATGCTATATGGCTTATTTCCACAATATGATAAAAAGCTATATGATGCCCTTGATATGACGAGATCTAGCAAGGTCAGTGCAGAAGTCTCACTTAGCGTGCAAACTGTGAGGTCACACTGTATAGCATAATGGGTAGGGCATCCTCAATGAGGCGTCACACCACTTTTCCCTCCATCTACCATCTCCTTTGTCTTTATCAATTTTAGAGTAAGTGGCAACGAGAGTGGGAAATATATCTGTCGGTTGACTTTTGACCTCTGCCAGGGTCAGCGATGACGTTTCAGGCAGGAGCTCAGACCTGCCTTATCACAGATTCCCACTTACAGCCACTCAGCCAAGTCAAGGCCGTTCTGCTGGAGGCAAAAACCAGACACCACTTTAAATTTCATAAGCTCCAGACATGCGACTCAGAAAAAAAAAAAAAAAAAAAGGAGCGAGAAAGATAACATATGAGTCTTTCTCCCCAGTCTGACCTCAGTCTCTCCCTCGCTCTGCCTTTCTCCTGTCATTCATTACTCACATGTCTCTGCAAACCGTCACTAAGTTGGTTATTTGATAAATGAGGCAGTCGTGCTCTCATGGTTATCACTTTAGCAATCAAACAAGCAGGTCATTATATTTCAAAACATTGGATGGACCTTCAACTTCAACGAGTCCAGGGCTTGTCCTGCTCAGACGGGGGAGGGGGGCAGGCTAGATTCGGCTATGTCTGCTTAGTTTAAAACCATCTCGGCACAACTGGTCCTCATTAACTTGAGAAGGAAATAGATGATGAAATGTCATATCTGAAGCCTAGTGTAAGGAGAGCTGTATGCTGGGAAAGCCAGGTGCTGTTTATGTTATAAGCTAGTAATTATTTAAAACTGTCATCACATGCTTTTCAGCATGTATATCCGGAATTGCTTCACGAAATTCGCGAGAAATATTCTGCACATATTATAACTATGGTGGAAAAAAAAATCTGTTTAAGGTTTGTCATTTTTTTTCCCCACATCCTTATGTCAAGTTACCAGTTATATATAAATTAATTTTCTAATTCAGTATATGGATATTGTAATATCTTAAATTATAGTGCATTTATAAATCAAGAACACCTCTGTCTCAGACACTGTATGAGAAAGAGCGAGTGAATGAGACAGAGATAATCACGTTTGGCTACACATTTTAATCAGTTCGCCCAATCAAAGAGATAATTGGATTGCATTGCCTGATTGCGAAACTCTGTGAAATTGGATCGAAAATAAATTGCCTCAAACTTGTGGAAAAAAAGGAGTGATTGGAAAACAAAAGGCCCTGTTCTGTAAACAAAAGGGATCTTATATACAGCAAACAGCTGTTATCAAGAACTATTAGGCTGCATTTTTTTTTTTTTTTTTTTTTTCAAAAAGTGCTCACCTGACACAGATCCAGCCTGACTCTGTAGTCAATTAAAGGGTTTGTGCAGAAGCTGTAATGACCTACTAACCCGCTCTCCCAGGCCTCAATCCCCGGGGACAGCCCCTGTCACCGAGTTATCTATGGCCTCCTATCTCCGCTGGTGGAAATAAGTAGGGCTGGAATGTATAGAGTCAGACCTAGCTCTCTCCGCTGCTTCACTTCTGGCTAACGCCGAGGCACGGCAGATTTATATGTTTATCCCGTGTTAAAGCTAACCCGCCGGGCTTGATGGCTGATTCTCTCAGTAATAAAGAGAGTCACTGTGTGTGTGTATGTGTGTGTGTGTGTGTATGTGTGTGAGAGAGTGTGTATGTGTGGGTACTCCGACACGGCTGCATCCGAAATCCATCAACCTGTACAGAACAATAACAGCCCCAGCCCAGCCCCTCTGTCATCAGAGCTAATAAACTGCGCAGCACTCATTAGGACGAACATGGCAAACATTATAACGGCATTATGTTCTGGGCAATGCACTATATTAATTTCCCCACCATAATGTCTGCTTTATTGTTTCCAATAAGCATTTTTAATAAGCAAAGTGATAAGTGCTTCCCTTGTAAAATGTCTCCAATTAGAGTCCCATCTCCGAAACACGCACTCATAACGAAGTTAGAGCGTTGGGCTAATGACCGCCCGCGCAACTGCCGCCAGCCACGGAGAGAAACTTGACACGAGTAAACAGACGTGAATAAACAACCATGCTCCGATGAGAACACCGACTCCATTGGGCGAAATTACACCTTACATCACAAGAGTGGGTCTTTCATAGAACCGAGTCTGCATGCTTCCTTCCCCAAACATGACAAGCTGTGAGAAATCGTTTCATAATATCACAAAACAAAAAAAAAAAAGAAAAAAAAAAAAAGGGATTACATTTTTGAATCAAGGCAAAGAGGTTAAGTGTTCCTTTCGTGACAGCTTCACAGACCCAGTGTGAGCTTTAATTATGTGTACACATCCTTGCTCTGAAATACAATATCACTTTAATTAGCTCAGGCAGACAAAGGCTTTATCTCTAAACACAAATAAATGCTGTACACCTAAGAACAATTTGAGAAGGCCTTTGCTTCTCAAAGTTTTCTTTTTTTAGTGCCTCCTCTTCTTTTATATGGCTTGGTCTACTGTGGATTGTTATTCTTGCAACTCGGTGACAGCTTATTTTAATGGATGCTATGATGTCGGGGGGCAAAGCGCACAGTTTTCACCCAGCCCGCTGCTAATGAGCCAGTGTGAGGTAGAACTGCCGCTTCTCGCACCACATCTCGCAGAAAGGAAGATTCATCTTTAATCTAAGGCACTCATCCTCTGGGTCCAGTGCTGAGGCATCTCAAAAAAAAAAAACCAAAAAAAAAAAAACATAACATCCTAATTAATTTTATTTTTCAGGAGGGTTTCGGTAAGCATGTGCGCCACCATACTTTATGCTCCACACAAACACTGTTTGCTCTCAGAGAAGGGCGGCTAATTGCTTCTCGGCTTGACATCATTATATGGCTATGTGAGGGGATGTAGGCTGTTTAATTAAGGTCGGATGCAAGTTCATTATTAGATCCGCACACACCCTGCTCTTGTCTCACCCCTGGAAAAAAAAAAAAAAAAAAAAAAAAAAAAAAAACTCTCTTTGTAATTTAATATAACGGACCTTTTGATTTACGGTTTGATTTTTCTTTTAACATGTACTCTTTCCGCTTTGCTTGCTTGATGTCACACTTCTGCTATGCTGTGACAATTTCCCACTTGCCCTTGTGCACTATGATAAAATGAGAGCTTTGTTATGTTTAAACAGGATGTGTGAGGCTATTTTGTCAGTTCTAGGCCAGCGTAGAGAAAACTGGGTATACCCTGACAAAAGACATTCATCAATACCCCAGAAATGCAAAATGATCGCTCTAATTGAAAGGTACATGGTTAACTAAAGCTAATGGTTTTCAGATTAAGTCGCCGCTCTTTCGCACTGCCTCTTAACCCTACAACACACTGCGCCATTGCTCATCTGGATTTTCACAGGGACAGCCTGGTGCGCCATGTCATTTGTCTCAATTACTGATTCGTAGATTAATTTGATACTACCTTTCCACAGACATACTGCTCTTTACATGTGTACGCCACATGGATGCAATTAGGTTTTCACCGCGCTAATTCAATTCAGCATGTTAGCGTCAGATACATATATAAGTGGATGTGTTAATATTTATTTATTCCTAATTATGTGCAATTGTCAGGGTGGTGTCTGCACAGCTTGCAGGGATTCATCCATCCTACACCAGGAAGCCATTTCCTCTCTGTCAGAGAAAATAAACTCCTCTATTAACAACTTATTCAGCAGAACATATAGCGCTAGAGGACTTTCCGATGAGCGCTAACTCCATATGAGTAATAGGCTACATACCTGTCTGCATGTTTTACATTTATGGGCTTATGAGTGTTTGACCTTGATCTGGTCCAGTGCAACATAACTCAGAGTAAATCACTGATCCACTGTACGCAGAGCCTACCGCTCATGTGCTTCTTATATTCTTGGCTGTACTCTGGATGACAAAGGCCAAGGCCTGGAGCACTGGGGTGATTCCAACTATTCATGACGAACACAGCAATGGAAGGTTTGCAACCGCCTTGCAAAAATATTCACAAAGAAACATATAGTATTAAAAAAAAAAATACCGCAGGGCTTCTCTTGTGAGTTGAGAAAATATTCTTGATGAAACACAAAAAAAGAAATTATTAGAATATGAAGCTTAATACCTAGAGTGCAACACACTTCTTCAAAGCCACTTAGACTATAATTGATGCTTTCATGTTTCTTGTCCTTGAGTCATTTCCACCAACATTCTATTACAAAGCCTATAAGAAGTTTTCTGCTTCTTCTGCGTCTTCTTTTTCCACTTCGTCTTCTTCTGCTATTACTTCATGGTAGGCATACACAATTATATTCTACTCTAATAACTTCTCACACATTCACAAAGTCATCTGCCCAAGCTCACTAGACTTGTTTGGTTCTAAGCTACGAAATCAAAACGATTGACTGAAAGTAATCTTTTTTAATAACCACTGCTTCAAAGTTTCATCAGTTCTGATGTGGATTCGGCCATTCGGCAGGTGGCACCATTTATCGGGGCTAATTAAAGCCCCAGACATAATGTATTTAGGATTAACATACATGCAAATTGATCAATCTCAAACGACTCATTTTGTACACATCGATAAAGCCGGTATAGCATGAGAGATTGAAATCAAAATCAAGCTTTAAATAAATAAATATCATCTTGGTAACTGTTTGGAATAAATGGCTACGAGGAAAAGCAAGGTGCTTTTACTTTTTTTCTAATTAATTATTTACTATAAGTCTATAATTTAGGTAACATGGCTGTAATTTCAAAGTGACCTCATCAGCAAACTTCACAATATCACTGAAAATAAATTATTAAAAAAAAAAAAAAAAAAAAAAAAAAACATAAAAAAAAGGATGAGAGAACTTACTTATCTTCTTCCCATGATCTTCAGGAAATACTGATGATGCAACTTCCTGTAGAACATGTGACATTTGGATTATCCCAAATATTTTATAGAGTTATGTGAATGTTGTAGACTAAAAATGTTGATTCTTTATAACCTATAATTGATGACTCACGCTGAAGGATATTTCAAGCATGACATACTAAATGGATTCACACATTAATGCAAAAATAATATTATTTAAAGTATTTTAATGATTAAATTTCAAGGTACAGTGTAATTATAGTGGGCTGGGACAATCAATATCTGCTAAATGCTGTTTTTAAGTGCTATCGATATGTTTTTATTAATCTTTTATGTTATTTATCTGAAATATGTATATAGACAATGTTCAACCCATGTTTAAAATGTAATTTACTGTTCACTGTTACATTACATACATATAAGAAAGTATTTGCATTCAGATTGCTAAAAGAATGTATTGATTAATGTTTATTAATATATTAATACAGATATTGAAGCCTCATTAATGAGTATTACTTGCTTATAAATAGTTTATTACCAATCCTTACATGAAAGTGTTACAGTTATGTGTCTTTAACTACCAAAAACCTGCCAAACATTTTAGTGTAACTGAGTTTGACTGTCCTGGAGATTAAAAAAAAATTAAAAATAATGTTACCTGACAACAAGCAGTAACGACAGAGAACTTTGCATTGAGTTTGTACTGCAAGACAAAAAAAGTTCTGTACTGAACACATACACTTAAGAGCAATCATTTATAAGGTATTTTCTCATTACAGCTTGTGCTGCGACTTCGGATTAAGAGCACAATTAGAGGAGAATCATTTTTTACTAATTACTAATTATCCTGACTGTAGTTATTAAATGAGAGCAGGTAACACTAGGTAAGAATATAAGAAAAAATACAGCCACACTAATCGGTTATGAAGTACCCTGTAATATGTTTCCCTTTCTTATGATTCTTCTTGAAATTCTTCCTTGATAATACAGAATTTATTTATTTATGTTTTTAAAAAAGGTCATGGTAAATAAATGACATCTAAAATCCCAGTACAGCCCAGACAAGTTCAAATGACTGTTTTATGTTCACTGGTGTGTGTTTGCACATATCTAGTGTAGTGTGTGTGGCCATGATGCAGTGTGGTATATTAATAGCAGCTATGTGTTGTCCTTAATGACGGCGCAGCGGCTTGCTCTTGCCCCGAGGCACACACTGGTTCAGTGGAGGACTGAGCTGGGCTCTGACTCATACAGCTTGGCTCTATATGACCTTCAAGTGACTCTAACAAATGGCTTTTTGTGTATGCGTCTGTGCTATATTACTAAGTCATATATAGATTCTATAGATAATATAGATTCTGTATGAATATAGTATGTAGAAAAAATGAAGCATAGTATGCAAAGTTTCCAGAGATGCAGGACCTTTCAGATAAAATTGCTTCATCATTAATTTATTAATTAATTCATTCATTGGCTGTGTCTGAGTATCCCTACTACCCTACCATATAGTAGGCAAAAAGCAGTACACCAAATGAGAAGTATGTCCAAGTTCTCACTATTCATAAAACAGTAGGCAAGAAATACCTGGATGACCTACTGCTTCCACTGAGATTTGGGAGTATGGAAGCAATTGACACTGTGGTATCCCATACTGCAACGGGACTGGTGCGGAAGAGCTGTCAGAATCAACAATGGCGGAAGGCAGCGCTTTGGCTCTTTTTAAGTTGAAGATCACATAACACTGCCAACATGGTGGATGTACAGTAGCATGTCCGGATTGTACTCATACTATGCACATATAGAAGCAATAGGTACTGTCACAGTATGTGATTTCAGATGCAGCCATTCATTCATTCATTCATTCATTCATCCATCATTTTCAGGAAGCGCTTTATCCTGTCTAGGTCATAGAGGATCTGGAGCCAACCTCAGGAACACTGAGTGTGAGAAGAAAATACACTCAGGATGGAATGTCTGTCCATCATAAAGTACCATACAAATATTAGATTACCCCCCATTTTCCCCTATTTGCATATGCAAAGAACCCCAAAGGAATCCCACAGAGACAAAGGGAAAACATGCAAAACCTCCTCACTGCCAGTAACGAGAGCTCAGTATCGATCCTGATACCCTGAAGCTGTGGTATTACTAATCTGGAAAACTTTAAGAATCTCTGGGTGTAATCTTTACCAAAACCAACCCAAATGAACTGGAATATTTAGGAAATCAAATGTTCAAGCCTAGGCCAAACCATGCGGTAACCTTTTCCTCTTTCCCTTTTGTGTCTTTTTTCTCTCCCTCATGCTCTCTTTAAAGGCCATTAAACTCTAATTGCATTCATTGGTGCTGACTAACAATTTCAGCAAAACATTGCGGTTAGTGTAATACCATGCGAAAATAAATAACTACCAGCAATTCAGCCACATTATAAATCATTTGCGCTGTCTCTGCTTATTCTAGCAATTAATTTTTAGGCTATTGAGCATGTTGCTAAGAGCTCATAATAATACAAAGTAAGCATTTATGTTCGCCATATTAACTTCTTAACATTATTGTCTGCATATGGCATGCTAAAGGGATATATCCTGATGATAATTGTCATTTTGTCATTTCTCTCCAATATACAGCAATAATGCAGAAAACACAACATGCTAAACAAGTGAAATCTGTTCGAGGCCTTTTTACATCATCTGCCATTTATGTAGTCTGTTATCCATTTACTTTAAGGTTAACCCCCATGTCAGTCTTATCTAACACAAACTGCTTTAAAGGGCAGCTAGGTTATCCTTTCAATCTGCCAGTAATGCTAAGATCATTCCACTAAGTGTATTTGGTTTGGAATGACACATATATTTATCTGGTCCAATTTCTCTGGCATGGTTTAAATTTCCGGCTGGTGTTATCTGGTTGGATTAAGAACCAATAGCACTCTGTCTGGCCGTATTATCCTGACAGCTCGTTCAGTGTCTAAAGCTCTGCACACCCTGTCTTGTTCTAATTGATATGTAGGAACCCTCCTCAAGTGTTATCCCCTCCTTATGGAAAGTAAATGGATCAATGAATATTTATTCCATGTTCCATCTGTGGAATAAGGGCAGAATGTAAGTTTGACTAACTCAATGAATTTAGTGAAGATGTGTTTGAGAGAAGGCATTTAAGGATTAACCGCATAGTTTAGAAATGAAATAGAAGGGGACGTCCTGACAAATCTCTCCAGGAGCAAGATCAACAACTTAATGTTTAAACCAATCACCTTGAGTATATATTTGAGCTCGGATATGCAAATGCGGTGCTGAAGTCCCAAGTGGTTTAAGAAAAAAAAAAAATTTACAACAGCATTCAGGATGGCTAAATTTGCCGAAAGCCAGAGAATTTATCAAACATGATTTTCAACGCGGAACCATGGCCTGAAGGAAAAGAGGAGGCCCCCATTAATGCACATACAAAATAAATGCCTTCAAGGTTTAACTACTTATTTTTGACATCTAATCAGCTTGAGTCTGTTAATTTACATGGCCTGATAAATACCATCTGGACAGTAATGTGGAATAACTTGTGGTATGAAAATTGAGCAGCCTCCCCTCTAACCAATCAATGGAAACAGCTATAGACAGCCTCCTTCTTGGCTTTGCTAAATATGTTGAAGCATCTGATAAGAATTTTAATGACAATGCTCTGTGATTTCATTATATCTGCACAGATGTGTAATGTGATGCATTCTGGGGCACTTATTTCTTTTTCAATCAATCATCTGTGTACACTTTGGGGGGCCTTTATGATTATATCACAGACCTTTCAACTTTCTCATGAATTTGATCTCATTGCCATCTGCATCTTTTATGGGCCTGCTACTGCAATCAGACTGTTGATGCACTCATTCAAATGCACACGTGTACTGTATGTGGATGAGTATATGTGTACATGTTTGTGTGAAAACAGTGTTAACCATATAATGGCGTGCAATTGTATGCATCAGACTATAATTTACATTTAAATACCTAATGAGACAAAACCACAGAGAGACTCTTGCCAAGATAAACTAATCGGCGCAAAGCTCTGAGAGAGCTGTCATTGAAATCCTTCCTGTTATTACAATTCTATGAGTTTCATATTCAGTCTAAAGAAATGCAATGCATCATTAAATACCAAGGATTTTAGCAGATTTGAGTCCTTCTACTCATTATGTCAATCATTTTTTAATGATGAGGAAAATATGTCTAGTTTAGACTGTGCTAATCAACAAAGCTCTGCTAATAAAGCACAGACACTGCTATTAGAGTTTCATTTAATTAGACCTTCAACTAAATCTGTCCACTTTGAGACGGGTCAACTGAGGAAGATCATTAACTTCTTGAGCTAAACTAGAGTCTGCTATGTGAGGAAGTGTCTGCTGAATCAAACTACATATGGTCTTCACTCACCACAGTTGCCAAAAGTTTATAATGGAAACCATAGTGACAATGGAATGGTTTTAAAATTTCATCCAAAAGGTCTTTGGATATTCATACTTTTTTTTTTTATCATTAGCATGTAATGTCTGGTACAAATTTTGAAGAATGTTGTCCTTAGTGTCACAGTGCTATAACTGCTCAGATTTTATTATGTATTTATATAGTAATTACAAGTAATACTTTGCAAGTTGAATATGTCAAAAACTAATATGGAAATTTCAACATAAGACCATAATGCAACGTGATGGTGAAGTTCAACCAAAATACTTCAGTAAATCAGTTCATAGCATCCAACCACATAAAAAGCAAATAAATAAATCAATACATAAGTTAGTGAAGGTAACATAGGTGTAATAATAATAATAATGTTCCCTATTAAAGTCTATGCAGTGATGCTTTTAGAAAGCCCTAGTAAGTTTCATACAAGTTACTATATACATGAATGTGATATGAATGACTATTAGCTATTTTCTTGTTTTTTTTTTATTTTGTTGTTGTTCTTTCATGTTGGTTCATGTTTATCTCTGTTGAGGTATGTATACTACATGGCCAAAAGTCACCTGACACCTATATGTGTTCCTTCCCTAAACGCTTCCCACAAGTTTGGAATCACATAATTGTATAGACTGTCTTTATATGTTGTAGCGTTACACTTTCTTTTCACTGGAACTAAGAGGTCCAAACATGTTCCAGTATGACAATGCCACTGTGCACAAAGAATGGTCCATGAAGACATGGTTTGTGATATGAATAAAGTCGAGTCCTGACCTCAACCCCACTGAACACCGACTGCACCCTAGGCGTCCTCACCTCACAATATTAAGAACATAACATAACGTAATAGTCATAAGTAAATAAAAAAGATATGAAATAAAATAATCAAAATACTAAACAACAAACAAATGACTAAATGAATGATTTATCCATTAAATCAATCAATCCATTTTTTGTTTTTTTTTTCCTTTTTTTTAGGATATTTATTTTAAATGGAGAATAGAAAACATAAAATAAAAAAATAAAAAAAATAAAACACTTCTGTAAATCACTCTGGATAAAGGAATCTTCCAAATGCTATAAATGCAAATAACTAATAAAACATTCACTTAAATGAACTTTCCCTGTTTAAGTGTGTGATGGCAAACTCAGTTATAGTATAGTTTTAACACAAATAAACATATACGTGAATATGCAACTTGTGACATATATACTTGACTTTACATATAATTACTATGTATACATACTTAATAAACCTCATTATCTAGTTACAAGACTATACAAGTTTTGTTTTTTTTTATATTCATATGTCAAGATGTAATGATGTTTTGTATTACTGCGATCCTTTTGTGAATTTTCACATTTCACATTAGATCACATTCCTGATCCGAGGTGTATTCCTACAATTACCTACAATTGTAAATACTAGTTAATTACCTAAAATATGAATACTACCAAACTGTGTAATTCATCCGTCAGTATGAATAAAGTAGAACAGACCTGGAGCATGGAACTGTTTGTGAATGTTGAAGTAGCTTTGCATATGTGTATTTAATGGTGTGTAGATGTGTGTATAGCTGTGGCATCATGTGCCCATGAGCCGTTAAGGGCTGTGCAGGAATCATGCTTCTGTCAGACCGACTCAGATTGATGGCTCATTTCGATCCCCATTAATACCATGATTTGTTTACAATGGTACTGTAGGTCTGAAGGTCTGTAGCGCTGCTCTTCTTCTCTGCTGGAGAGAGAGAGTGAGAGAGAGAGAGAGAGAGAGAGAGAGAGAGAGAGAGAGAGAGAGAGAGAGCGCGTGAGAAATGATTTGTGTACTGGTGGCTTTGATTAGCTCTAGTCCCCATATTGGACATCATATTTCCCAAGGTATTTTACCGGGAGGCTTCAGTGAAAAACAGATGTCATACACATCATCTGTACGCTGAAGTATGAAGTATGGCAACTATCACTGT
The DNA here is from genome assembly GCA_024331685.1 of Stegophilus panzeri. Classification (NCBI taxonomy): domain Eukaryota; kingdom Metazoa; phylum Chordata; class Actinopteri; order Siluriformes; family Trichomycteridae; genus Stegophilus; species Stegophilus panzeri. Next base: position 6,364,880 of record JANDJT010000032.1, read on the forward strand.
GATACTAGAAACCATAAAACTGTTTTGATAGCTTCTTAGCTCATACATATCCTGTTCTTATTCCTCGGCCACAGAATTAAACAAAACCATCACGCTGGGTTTAAACACAAATCATCGTCTATCATTTCTAGAGTGGTACTGAACCGGTGTCATGGTTAACAAAGGACTGTTTCTGATTCACCAAGATATTTTTCGGTAGCTCATGTGGTCTCACACAATTACCTTCAGGAGAAATAGAGTATGGACACAAATCATTGTCCATTGAGTTTAAGTTATTTTACAGCAAAATTAGGCAAATATTTAAAAAAAAACACAAAAATGGTATGATTTTAAAATGCATGGCCTTGATTTAACCATATGTTCAGACTTTGGTTAATACTTGCCTTCAAATGTTGGTAAATTCTCCTGCTCTATTGTTTTGTTTAATGCTTTGATATAGATTGTGATTATCAATTAGCCATAACATTATAACCACTGACAGGTGAAGTGAGTAACATTGATTATCTAGTTACAACGGCATCTGTCAAAGGGTGGAATATACCGTATTATGCCACAAGTGAACAGTCAGTTATAGAAGTTGATGCATTGGAAGCAGAAAAAATGGGCAAGTGTAAGGATCTGGGCATCTTTGACAAGGGCCAAATTGTGATGGCTAGACGACTGGGTCAGAGCATCTCCAAAACAGCAGTCTTGTTGGGTGTTCCCAGTATGCAGTGGTTAGTACCTACCAAAAATTGTCCAAGGAAGAAAAAGCAGTGTACAGGTGACAGGGTCATGGGCACCCAAGGCCCCTTGATGCACATGGGGAGCGAAGGCTAGCCCGGCCATCCTTTCCAATCCCACAGAAGAGCTTCTGTAGCACAAATAGCTGAAAAAGTTGGCTATCATAGAAAGTTGTCAGAACACACAGTGCATCTCTGATTGCTACATAGCCGCAGACCAGAGTACACATGCTGACCCCTGTCCACTTCCAAAATCACCTACAATGGGCATGTGAGCATCAGAACTGGACAGTGGAGCAATGGATGAAGGTGGCCTGGTGTGATGAATCACATTTTCTTTTACATCACGTGGACGGCTGGATGTGTGTGCGGCACTCACTGCGAAAGAGATGGCACTAGGATGCACTATGGGAAGAAGGCAGGTTCTGATACTCTGGGCAATGATCTGCAGGGAAACCTGGGGTCCTGGCATCCATGTGAATGTTACTTTGACATGTATCACCTAATAAACATTGTTTCAGACCATTATTCCCTAATGGCAGTGGCCTCTTTCAGCAGGATAATGTGCCCTGCAATACTGCAAAAAAATGTTCAGTGATGGTTTGAGGAACATGACAAATAGCTCAAGATGTTTACTTGTCCTCCAAATTCACCAAATCTCAGTCTGATTGAGCATCTATGGGATGTGCTGGACAAACTAGTCAGATCCATGGAGGCTCCACCTAGCAACTTACAGGACTTAAATAATCTTGGTGCCAGATACAACAGCATACCTTCAGAGGATCAGAGCTGTTTTGGGGGACCTACACAATATTAGGCATATGGTTTTAATGTTAGGACTGATAGGTGTATAAATTGTGACCCATAAGCATTTTGTTCCATTTATAAAAAAAAAAAATTCCCACATTTAGGAAACTCTTTCATATCATGACTTATTTTACTAGAAGGTTCTATCTTTCATTATTTTTAACCCAGAACTGCATAAGATTAAGGTCACAGTAGGTTGCTTAAATATACCCTTAATTTTGGTGTAATTTTGATAGTTATGTACACAGTAATCATATGGAATCCATCTGTAACTTTCAGAACCATTGACTCATGCAAATTGTTACAAAATTGCAGTCATGAGACAGTATTGCCTAAGGACACCAATCACCATTGATCTCACATGTATCTGGAGAAACGCATATTCAAGGATAGTGCACACTATTCCCAAGTAGGCCAGCATGCCCAAAGGGCCTAACAAAGGTTATATGTGCCAGCAAAAGTTCCTGAATGGTTAAGGGTTTTGTGAAGAGCGCGTGCCAAGGCACGATGTCATGCGTGGGAGTGGCATGGTACCCGGAGTGAAAGAGTGTCAGATGGAAGAGCTGGTCTGCCATCGACGATTGCACCCGTGGGGCCTGCAGCAGCTGACGAGCTGAAAGATGTGTAGGCTAATTATGAAAGTCTAAACATGCAACACTTTTAAAGTCAGTAAGGCATGGAATATGTTGCCCGCTAACGCCTCGTCTTTAGCCAATATGATGTCTCTCTTTCTCTTTTCTTTACAGCTCACAGACACTCATAAATCCACAGTCAGGAAGAAGTAATGGTCACAGAGAGTTCATCTTATGTTCTCCCCCCATGTATGTAATTTCATTTCATGTAATTTTATTATCCTGTGTTCACTCAAATTACATGGTACACAGTGTGGCATTGATAGAGTGGGGGGCTAAAAGTATCAAGCTAACGAGGTCGAAGGGGAAAGTATGCAGGTGGTCATTGTGCTAATGCATCAAGTTTATGCAACTGAAACTATGGGTCTTTTAGCTGCGTTTTATTTCCTCCTTATGTCAATAGATTGAAACCATCTGTGTGTAATGAATAAGACTATTAAAGAAAGAGCAAAAAAGCACCTCATCAGCTAATACCTCAGTCGGGTGGAATGCAGATTTTAAATAGTCGACATATTTTAGTGTAAATTGAAGTTGACTGTGACTGGAGCCCGGTGTAATTGTCCGAGCTTTTGAGGTTTTTTTTTTTTTTTTTTTTTTTTAACCACATCACACCATTTCTGCTCCATTAGAAATGAACAATCACTGTGCATTCATCACAAGCTGTCACATCCCTCACATTTATCTCCGGCCTCAGCGCTGATCGCTGCTCAGAAAATAAAAGTGGCCCTTCGTACCCCTTATCCTGAAGTACAACAGTATGTTGAGCAAGTGGACCGGAGCAAAACAAAACTTTCAGAACTTCCCTTGCTTTCTCCCCCTTCTTCCTCCCCTAGTCATTCTGTGTTTAAATTGGTCCCAGGAGGGCTCTAGCAAAATCACATACCTCTGTGAAATCAGCACGAGTCAGGAGAAACTTCTGGAAATCTCATCAGTAAGGCTTATACAAGGACACAGCCGTCAATCAAATCTACAGACCTGGCGTATAGATCTACAGAGACTCACTTAAAACTAATGCAAGCAGTCATCAATTTAACAAATACAGCAGTCATCTGGCATGTTTACCAATGCTAATGCTTAGCTAGTGTTTGAAAGCATAATGATAACGTGCACCCCCCCCCCAGTTACCGTAATTTCTCTCTTTTTACTATTTATGAAAAAAGAATGACCATGGGGGATATTACAATATAGTGTTAGTGTTTTAAACAGCAAATCATTTGGAACTTAAGACACCAGTGTTGACTAATCCGACTCATTTAGTCCATTTTAAAAATTACAACTAATTTATATCACTCTATCCATGAAAAAAAAACCTTCATGCAGCAGATGTACTTTGAAAAATACTGTATGTAAGTATGAGCTGCTACATATTGTGATGTTTAAACTCTATGTAAAACCACAGTTGACACCTGCACTAGTCCATCTCCTACACGCACACACACACACACCCACACACGAAAACACACTTATATACATAGCCATTCTCTCTCCCACAGGCTCCGAGCTCCCACGGGAGCCCCAGAGAGTCCCAGCAGCACGGCTCTCATAATTGTTCACAATCTACCCTGAAATGCTTCTAATCTGGAGCCATTTTCCAGATATGACAACACACACACACACACACACACACACATTTGCCCACACCACAGGAGGCTGAGCATTATCAAGGAGCGTCATACATCAAATTCTCCCCAACTTCCACGTTTAGCTCATATAACATTTCACCCATTTTTTTTTTTTTTTTTTTTTTTTTAGAAATTAATTACCAAAGCCATAAACTCAATACTTCTATTCATTATTTGTGCTCGTAAAGGTCAACATTCCCTTGCGGATATTACACAGAAACACAGGAATAGGCGTCCAGATCCATAAACAAATTTGTCATTGACCACGGAAAAAGTTTGAACTTGTAGAGCAGTTACAGTGGTTAATGGTTAGGTCACTCTGGACTATACGGTCCTCAGAGAACATTAGTAACAGCGGGGGATGTGGAGACACACGGGCCTACACCACAGCCCCATTCAACCAATGCCCTTTTCTCAAATACAACAGTAATAAAATATTATTTTTCATTATTCACAAATATAAGAAAGACTTTAAGGAAAGGAAAAGCATGGTAGTGATGTTTTAGCTTACTGATTACTTAACTCACATCATCGTTTATCATAAATACGTGCAATTTCGTGAACAGCAGCTAGAGTTTTTTTTTTCCCCTTTTTTATTTCTAAAACAAGCCATTAGTTCACTAATTGGACCAGAGAGGGTAAAATAAAAAAATAATAAAAATGTATAAATGTTCCTTGCCCTGTAGCTAGTTTCTGGTCCGATGAGATGCCTTCAGCTAAATAATTAACATACATGCATGTGATTGGAAAACAACACAACAGAGTATCTGCTACAGAATCTGTTCATGGTTTCAATTTCCTGATCTGTAGCCTTTTTTTTTTATTCGTTTACCAGCTGAGCCACGTTATATTATCAAGAGCTTGGTTCAGTCAGTGAAATACTCACATCCGGTCCACATCTGGTCCGCGACTCTAAAAAGTTTCAGAAAATTAAGGGAATTCAGGAATAAACGGAATGCAGGAATTAAGGGAATAAATACACCCAAATGCCAGCGCCATATTTATCCTGTTGACAAGCTTTGTGAAATGGGCAGCTTGCAGCTCTAAAGTGGGAGGCTGACAACTCTGAAAGTCGTGCAAGGCTGCTAATCAGGAGACAAGACTCTGGCATTACTACACCCCCCTCCCCTCCCCTCCTCTCCAGCCTTCATTTTCCCCTCTAATTACTTTGTCTTCTGATAAAGCCATGGCTCTGGGATCATCAAAAGTCCTTGAAACAAAGAGCAATATATGGCAATTACCCAGTCCCTCATCTGGAAGAGTAAGATTAACAAGCAGCATATGAGCTCACACTCAACCAATGTGTTTAGCTGAGGCCTTCAGACCTGTCAGAAGTCATACGCTTGAGTCCTCAATTACATGTTAACTGAACATAAAACATAAAGAGGAAAGCAAACCAAAAGCCTTGCGTCTTGTATGGTGTTTGTGTTTGTTCTTTAGAATTCAATGAACTTGTAGTTTTGTGAGGTTTTTTTTTTATGTTTGTGAGTAGATGCTATAAATGTTTGTGTTTGCATTACAGCTGAATCGACTAGCATAATCGAATATATACAGTATCACAGTACTGCGCAAAAGTCTTAGGCACCCTATTTATTTTAGTACAAATTTATTATGGATTTTTATTTTATGACTTCTACATTATCAAGTCAGTACAAAAACATTTTAGATTTCCAAACATTCCAGCACAAAATGAAATGTTAAAGAAAAAGCAGGATATTTTGTAAGAGACCGCTTTTCAGACAAAAAAAAAAAACAAACATAATGAAGGCTGCTGGGTTTTGCTGCAAAAATGTGACAGTCAAAGTCTCCAGAAGAGCCGTGGCTGGTTCTGCAAGATGCTCAGGAAAACTTACAGCTCATTTCCTTATGAAACTGCACAAACTGTACCTGAGAATACTAATTTTATTTTTATTTTTATTTTTTGTCACACCAAATATTGACTTTGTTTCATTTACTACTGTTTACTGCTCTTTATGCTATTATTATTTTTTGTTAAATTTAGAAACATTTCATTTAATTATTTTTGAAGGTGTTTCTGCTCTACAGCATTTCTTTCAGCACAGTACTATATATATATATATATATATATATATATATGTCATGAAATGGAGGTGAGTGTGGATGGATGCAAATGCAGTAAAAAGCTTTTATTAAGAGAGGCAGGAAGAAAAATTTGAAACAAAAGGCAAAATCCAAAATCCAAAAACAGGGGTGGGTCAAGAGAGCAGCAAACACAGTGAACAGAGCAAGGCAGAAAACAAAAACAGAGAAACAAAAAAAAAAAAAAACAACAACAGGACAACAAACAAAGAACTAAATCTTGGAGGCGTTCAGGCGGCAAACTCGTGGCAAGGTACGAGGATAAAGAAACAAAAATAAGACAGACTATTATAACGTGGTAAAGAAAGACAAACACAAAACATTGACTAAGTTTACATGGACAGCAGTAATCTAATTATTGACCTTATTCTGAATAAGACAATATTCTGATTAAGGTG
>JANDJT010000032.1:6376924-6388951 GCA_024331685.1 Stegophilus panzeri
GGAGGGATATGGCCCAGAGGAGCAGTGCTGGATCCCATCCCAGGACATTCTGGATGCAAACTTGCGCAGAGACTTCCTCACCCAGATAGAACGGGACCCCGGAGGAGAGGGAGGCCTTGGAGGGATTCGTCTCCCAGAGTGAGCCCTCTGGGGGAGGGCTCTGTTACGTTGCGGCGAACTCGCGGCTGCAGTGCTCAGAATGCAGTGCCGCCTACAAAAATGGCGGACGAGAACTACACTTCCCAGCCATGCCCATGCTCGAGTTCACCAGAGTACTGAGTGTGAACACCTGTGATTCACCCTAAGTGATAACCCTAAAAGGCCTTGTTAACGTCAGCATTTTGCGAAGTAAATGCTAAGTTATCGTAACTCAGTCATTTATCCAAGCCTTTATCTACATTCTGGATTTTCCTGGTTTTCGGATATATCTGCCTGTTTATCGTTTATGATTCCCTGCCCTGCCTTGTTTGGATTGTTCGCCTGATCGCCTGACCTTCGTCTGTCTTCCGTGTTTCCTCTTCTGTCGATTCTATGCGTGCTAACCTGCCCGTCCGCGCTTGTCTCCAACAGGTATCGTTACAGTTACGTAGTGACAAACCGCTCAGAGTGGAGAACTATTCTGGGCTAAAGAAAAAAATCTTCAGGGCAAAACGATATTTATTTTAAAAACGAATTTTACTTAATACTATTTTCTTAACAATAAATTTGTAATGCATGTAGCGTAATTTTATTGACATCAGTAACTGTAATAAAATTACATAAATTTTAATTGTAATGCATTACATGAATGCATTATCAGAAAAAGTAATTAGAATACAGTAACGCGTTACTTTGTAACGCGTTACAACCAGCTCTGGTCGTGGTGTTTCCCGTTTCTGGTTTCTAGTTAAAATGTTAAGCAGAATTTTATTTTTGCTGTGGTAGAAGTGGAATAAAAACTCCAGACCAGGCCATTATATGAAGCTAATACACTTTGAGACGGGGTGGTGGCATCACACCACCCTGGCGTGCATTATTTTCATATAACTGTGCTTTCTGTCATGTGTTATCCCTTACTTATTATATTTGGTATTCAGAGTAAACACAACATGAAGTCAGTAGACCATTGTAGATTTAATAAATATTAGAAATCATGAATTCAACTGTCTAGCTTCCTTTAAGTGTGTGTTCTAATTTGTCCCACATCATTGTTATTGCGCATGAATTGCTCAACCCTAATAGACTCATTGTTTAGCTATTGATATTATTGATATTAGATTTCCCATCTAGTAAATTTTCAATTTCTATAATCCCTGGGAAATAAATGCATACATCACTGTCAATCTAAGTGTTCATTGACAAGTGTGTGTAAAGCAGAGGCTTAATTTTTAACAATCAATCACTCTCTGGTCAATTAGTCTGCATCAAAAAAGGAGCAGTGTTTCCTGTGTATAATCCACACGAGGAAGTCTTTTAATCATTTAAAAAAAAAAAAAATAGGCCCGAGCAGCATGTGTCTGAGAACCTTTCAAGGAGGCAGCCAATTAGAAGTGCGAAAGTCGGAGTATGCTTGGCAAGTTTGATAACGCTTACAGAAGGCATATGCTGCTTTCTATCCATAATTTAGTGCTCGCATAATTAACAGCTATAATGTATGGCACTGTCACTTCATCTTCAGCCGAGGAGGCTCCGATTTGAACATGTGTGTGTGTATTTGTGTGTGTGTGTGTGTGTGTGTGTGTGTGTGTGTTTGTTTGTTTGTGTGTGTGTGTGTGTGTGTGTGTGTGTGTGTGTGCGTGTCTGTGCATTCTAAATGTGAAATATCGGTTTGAGCAGACTGTTATGACGGCAGCGTAATTCACAGCAGGGTAATTTATGACACGGGAAACACAGAGTGTTTATCAGGAAACAAATTGAAATGCCACAGTCATAGTGATCAAAAGAGGCTGGGAAGGGAATTATACCTAATTTGCAAAAACGCTTTGTTTCTCCTGAAATGACTAAATAACTGAAAATTACCCAAATGTTGTGTTTCGTAAACATGTCAAAACATTGCACTTTTTTTTTCTCTCTCTCCTTAAACCTAACCATATAAACATGAGCATAAGTATAAACATGAGCATATGGAGAGATATGGATATATGAATCCGTATATGAAGTGTCTGTGTGTGTCAGCTGGTTTCTTTTCTGTAGATTAGCTAGTCAGGTATCAGGTATAAGCCTGTCTTTCTCTCTCTCTCTCTCTCTCTCTCTCTCTCTCTCTCTCTCTCTCTTTTTCTCTGCGTATATATGTGTATGTGTGTGTGTGTGTGTGTGTGTGTGTGTGTGTTTGCGAGAATGGCTCAGGAAAGCTCCTGAAGCCACCTGGCTGTTCTGAGCGCTTAATATCCCAGATTTAATCCATTTATAGCCCCAAATCTGCGTCTGACTGTTCAGTGACACTCGGGTGCCCCTCTTAAAGCTGCAGCCTCTAGTGAGAAGCCACCAGCACGGTGCTGTGTGAGGTGTGTATGCGCCTGGGACGGCCAACTTTTCAAACGTGTACGCCTGCTCACTAATCTTCCCTCATTCATTCTGATTATGCAAGCTGGCCCGGTTCAGAGGCAATGGGAGTGAGAGAGGGAGGGATGAAGGGAGGGAGGGAGGGAGGGAGAGATATAGAGAGGGACGAATAAGGAGGCCAGAGTGTATTGGGGGGGATTGGGTTTTCTCCTGGGTGTGTGGTTAACTTGACATGAAAAACCTGATTGAGCAGAAAATATGTGCTAATGTTCACAGTGGCACTCTATTATATTAAAAAGTATGCTGGTAAATATTTGCCACATGTTATTAGGGCATCCGAGCCAAAGGGTATTCAAAAGGGGCAAAGGTCAAATCTAATGTGTTCCCAGAGGGGGGCAGTTTTGAATATAACCAAATGGAGGCAAAGCCAGGAATACCCTTAGGAGCAATGGAGCACATCACAAATGATTGCGCGTGTGTGTGTGTGTGTGTGTGTGTGTGTTTATATACAGGGGCAGTAAGTATCTGCTGTCTTATTAATGAAATGACAAGGCAGTCTCTGAATAGAAGCCCTCCTCCTGTGAGTACAGGCCCATTACAAGTCTTTATTACAGTAAATAGCAAGTTAGGTTATAACCTAACAAGCTACATTTTTTTTACTCCCCTCCAATCTCACTTGTATCTTTTGTTAAATTGGTTTTACATTCAAAAATAGCTTCTGTTTAAGCCCTTTTGATCTGCACAGAAAAGAAAGCTGAATATTTAATGCGAACGTAGCTTTGATAGGCCTCGCCCTCGCTAATTAAAGCCACATTTCTGCTCCGTTCAGGCTAAAGTAAACGAACTCAGGCTAAACTATTGAACGATTCTGGTCAGCAAATTCTTTCTCTTAAAAAGCTACCCATTAGTCAGACTTAATCATTCTCGACTAATAAAGGAGGTTTAACTTCAGTGGAAACAGGGCCATGTGTGAATATGCAAACAGTCATTCTGGATGTGTAATATAGTTGATGAAGGGGGTGGAGAAGAAATCCAAGACTGTGCAGGATTAATAATAGATGTCATGTTTAAGTACGTATGTCCATTCCAAGTGACATCATTTATTCATTCACATAGGGTAGATCCAGCCACTCTCTCAAACACTGCCACTTTCAGTTCCATCATACCAGTAATAAATCAAATTCACTGTGCAGACCAGTTTTAATGCAGTACAACTCTATGAGGGATATGGAATATTCCTGAATTTTAGAAGTGACTGTGCTTACCTGTAATAGAGCCTTTATTTGGTAATATGCTGTAGAAATCTAAAAAAAAAAACAAAAAAAAAAACGATCTGATAAATGTGATTAAACTAAAAACAGCTTGTATATACTATTTCCAATAGGCACAAGTTTCTTTATGTATACTATAATAGCTGACATCAGGTGTAAAACATTTTAGTGGAAGCATTTTTCATATAATTAATCCCTTGAACAGTGTTATGTAACCCTTTCACTGTCCACTCCAATACTGCAGAGTGGGATATGACTATCCAGCTTGTTTTACATGGCTGCATATGCTATTGTTTTGTGTGTCCAGGGTCTCATACTTGAGTTAAAACCTTCCTGCCCTGAGGATATTTCACTGTGTAACCCGAACATGGGTGACCTTTATTACACTGGAACAGCATTCTTAAATAACCAGTGACCAAAAGAAGTTCAGAATGGTGCATATTTCCCATTCAGGATATACAGTATGAGTAAGGAATAAAACATGGCTGGATATGCTGTAATAGGAGAATTAAGAAAATCACGGTGGTGTAATAACTAAAGTTGATTTTTTTTTTCCTACAGTACACCCAGAAATGTGGCACAGTGGGTGGCACAGTGGCTTAGTGCTTAGCTCATTTGCTTCGCACCTCCAGGGTTGGGGGTGAATCCTGCCTCCGCCCTGTGTGTGTGGAGTTTGCATGTTCTCCCTGTTCTTCCGCGGTTTCCTACAGGTTTCCTCCCAAGCACAAAGACATGCATTGTAGGCTGATTGGAATTTCCAACTGTCCACAGTGTGTGAATGGGTGTGTGAATATGTGTGTGATTGTGCCCTGTCCTATTGGCACCCCATCCAGGGTGTCTTCCGCTTTGTGCCTCAAGTACCCTGGAATAGGCTCCAGGCTCCCCGTGACCGTGTGTAGGATAAGCTGTATGGAAAATGGATTGATGGACGAATGTTTGTTTAACTTCCCCAAAACAAGTTCCTGTTATCACTTACATTATAACAGCTAGAAACAACCCTTCTTTCATCAGCCTTTTATCTCTGCATGCATCTTGTCATTTTATAGAGAAACAGCAGACTCTCCTGTGGTGAAAAACTTAAAGTTGTACCTTTACTTCTGACTATTACAAAGCACTGAAACTGGACACTCCTTCCATAACTGCTAACTAAGTATATCCTTAAAGAAAATTTCACATATAAGTAGATCCCATCGTATCGAAGTTCAGGTCCATACTAAAAAAAGTTTCTTTCTTTATTAATTAATTTATTTATTTTTTATTTCTGATGTAAGAAACTGGACTGTATTTCCATGTCTTCATATATAATCCAAGCTTCTACATTTTCTTCCTGATTTCTGCCGTTTTCCAACCAGGGCTCACTGTGAGTGGCTTACAGATGCTGTTCACCTAGTTTTTCTATGATAATAGTCATGTTATCATGTCATATTATTAATATTTGAGGTTTACAAATCAAGGTACCTTGGATGGATCAGAAGTTATGATCAGTATAGTGTAGACTGTGTGTGTGTGTGTGTGTGTGTGTGTGTGTGTGTGTGTGTGTGTGTGTGTGTGTGTTTTACGTTTATAACAATATACACTGTTTATGCTGCACAGTGTGTTTCATACCACAGCAATTCATAAATGCTAACTTTTTTTTTTTTTTTAATTAAAGAATGACATATACTTTCTAATCCATATATAGTTGCATTTAATGTTGTGGAACTTTCCTCTGTCAGAAAACTTGAAGTTACAGCTTTATCTCTGACTGTTACAGAGCACTGACACTGGAGACTCCTTCTAAAAAATGTTACATCAACATAACAAAAAATTCCAATATATGAATCTTTTTATTTTTTATTTTTTTAATCTGCTTATGTGGACTGTCTGTCCTACAAGTATCACTACAGAAATGATAATTTATTAGAATGAGCACATTCAAATAATCCTTGCAGGCAGAACTATAGTCAGAGTTGCTGTTATAGGAAATCAATCAACACATTCTGACCAGAATCAAGGATTCAGCATCACTGTGGTATAATGTAGTATAATGTAATGAATAGTGATTTAATTTATTAATAAGCACCTTAAAGAGTTACCCTTTTTTTTCCCCAGCACAGCTAAAATGCTTGCATCCATTCAAAACCTTTTGTATGTACCATTCCACTTGAAATTAATTTACACTCCAACCATTCAGAATTCTCATTAAAAGCACTCAGGTGAACATTCACAATGGTCCAATTTTGTCAAACACAATATCTTACCTTTTTTTAAAATACACTTTTGGGACTCCAGAAAACCATAAATTGTTCCAAACGCAATAGCCCCTTGTTTAAACATTGTATCCCTGCCACTATCATTTTAACATTTGTCTTCAACTGCAGGTCCACCACCACTCTTAGGCATGCCACAATCCCCACAAACTGATTCCCAGACAGGAAAGTGCCATTATTAAAACCAGAAACACTACTTCATTCAGCTAGATTTGGCCATATGGGTTTTTATACTACAGTTCACACTGTACCCTGTTCAAACTGTCAGGCTGAAGCTGTGTAAACGCAAAGGCTAAGCTGTTTTTGTTAAAGGTTAGGAAGGCTTTTCCAAACAGTAATTGTATATGATAGGTTAAGCATGTAATGCTCTGCAGCCGGCGCAAGCACCTTTCCACCCATCCACACACTGACCCATTCCACATCATAATGGTACTGCTGTAAAACCGCTCTGCTCTGCCAGGCCACATATGAGCTGTAATAAATGCGGCATGGAGGAATGGCGAATATGGTTTTAACTTACGCTAAGCGCTACTCGACCTGCTTAAACACTTGAGCGAGAGTTCAGCTTTTTATTGGCCGAAACTTTCACAGAACAGGGGCATCATTCAAAAACTATATACTAGATGTAGAATTATAGTGAAACAATATCTACACACATGCATGAATTATGATCAGAGAATTAAACAAATATTTTATCAAGGCATATTCAAAACACTATGGATCGTTGAGATATAACAAAAATGGGGAGTATGTGGGTTTATGGCTCTAAGGAACATAATTAAAACATTGTGCAATGTTCTAATAATGTTCTGAACATAACACTAAAAATAACAATGTTTTAAAAACTCCAGCTGTAATACTGTTATGCTTAACATAATTGACATTATGGAAATATTATGGAAATGTTAAGGTTTCCAGCTTCAATAAACTCACGCCAATGTTGTAAGAACATCCAAACATCTACCAAAATGATATAACATGTAAAAGATGGCTTTCCTAGAATTGTATTGTGTAGCATACATATGTCCTGCTAATCTAAATTTGTTAAACAGCAAACTAAATCTTATACTAATCAGGCATAGGGATATTAGAACCAGATGATTCAGATTAGGACTGAAAATAAACTCTGCAGGAGGGAACAGATCTCCAAGATGGTGGCAAGCAAGCTTTGTCTTACACATTCCAGACCTTTCCTTGTTCATAAATTTATTTAATCTGGAAAAACAACTCTTAACAGTTTTGTAAGCTAAGCTGTTTCTCATCACACCAAACAAGACCCTGCTGATTATACATTGCTCAAGCAGAAGGGAATGGGGAAAAAAAAAGTCCTTTTTTTTTTTTTTTACAAGTACTATCTGGGGTAGGTATGTAAATGTGTGCTGAGGAGCTTGAGTTCCAGCCTCTAGTATGTATCGACTCTCAGAGAACCTGGCAGAACTAATCCTGCTGTCTGATCTCCCTCCAGTTCCATGCCACTTCGTTAATTACTGAGGCACTATTGACGAGCCCTTAGCGCAGGGAGCACAGCCATCAAACAGGAGAGGGAAGCGATTAGCAGATCACTCTCCAAATTTACGCCGCCAAGAGAGAACGGCTATTATTCACTTTAGAGTGTAATGACAGTGCTTTATGTTCAGATGTGGATCAGGCCTGAGCTCAGCACGGGAAATTAGCTCGCTCTCACCTGAGACTAGCTCCTCTCTCCCACTCTATCGCTGTGGAATTTCAGCAATGTGGTGGAAATGCGATTAGTGGGTTTGGAAAGTCGTGTTGAAAAGAAGTTTAAATTAGATCTATCCCTTTTTGATTAACTATTGAGGTGACGGAACTCATATATTTCTGCATAATTTATTGAAGAGCATTCATGAATGGGATGAAATGCTTGATACAATGAGATGGTAAAAAGATTTGGACTATTTTTAATTTATATCAGAGCTTTCAGTATTCAGTCCGTACAGGATTTCGCAGAGTTTTTTTTTGTTTGATTATGCTGCGGCTTTTTTCAAACTATGCGATGCAACTTTTTGCAGCTTTTGTTTTGTTTTTTTTGTAGAAAACTGCTTGGATTTGGCGAATTTGCAATTGAATTAAGTTGTTTTGCATTGTCTTTCACACTGATGTTTGTTGGTAAATGAGACCTTTTAGCTGTACTCGTGTTCGACACACGTGAATCGACGAGGGCTTCGGCTGAATGCTGACGTTGTGATGATGTCACATGACGTGTCCTGGCCCAACTCTGTGGAAAATCTGCTGTAATTCTGAAAGCTCCTCCGGATATTGTGGAGTTTGCTTGATTTTGCGTTCATTTCTGCGATCGCAAACTCCTGGAGGTACTGTGTATATTACATTACATAACAGCACAGGGGGTGGTTTCAGATATCTAGTGTTTAGTCCATTTGAATGGAGCCCTGGTGTGTTTAGTTTAGGCAGGTGAGAACATAATAATCACACTTGGGTTTGAGAGCATCTGAATGAGGTGGTCTCGACCCAGCTCTGTGCAAGTTGCAATATGTTTTGGAAATTAAATATATTTTGGATATTTGGACAGATGAACAAGAAGAAAAAAAAACTAGTTTGAAACTAGTTACAGTTCCCTCTGAAACTATTGGAAAGGCAAGGCCGATTCATTTGTTTGCGCTATACACCAAAAACATTTGGGTTTGAGAACAAAAGATGGATATGAGACGAGAGTTTAGGATTTCAGCTTTTATTTCTTGACATTTACATCTAGATGTGTTAAACAACATAAACCTTTTGTATCAGACCACACACTTTTTGGTGAGCAAAAGTATAGGAACAGATCTATTTTGAAGTAAATTAAGGTAAATAACACTTAATATTCAGTTGCATACCCTTTGCTTGCAATAACTGAAACAAGCCTGCAACTCATTGACATCATCAAATTGTTGGTTTCTTCCTTTGTGATGCTTTTGTAGGCTTCCAGTAGCGCCAATAATTTCAAAGGGGACTGTATTTATATACTTGTATCGTAACAGTTCGAGGTGCTTGGGTGATTTTTGTGACCAATGAATGAAAGAGTTGTACGAGTACATTTTCAGCCCTACACGCCACTCAGTCAACACTTTTTTTTTGCTCTTGGTTAAATGCTGTGCAGTGTGAAACTAAAACACATATTTCAATATTTGAACCACACAGTCAACTTCCATCATTAGCCTTTCTATAGAATGTTCTTTAATAGGGTGGGTTCAATTCTTCTTGGCCTTAAAATGACTGATCTGTGCTAACAACCCCTGGGTTACTCATGCTTTTACTCTCTCTCTCACACACACACACACACACACACACACATATATACACACACCTGCGCCGGTGCCACCCCCCTTCCTATCAGCCTGGGGGCAAAATCAACCCCCTTATTAAGATGGTAATGCCTGTGAACTGCGAGTTGGGGAAGGTGGGGGGAATCATCTTTCCCTCAGTCAACCAAGCTGATCGTGTATTACATAGAAGCACAACCCAAATACAGCGTAGCCGCATAATAAACATGAAGAGTGGCCTCTAACCAGGCAACAGCCGACAGCGATGGAAGCAGACACAAGCTGCTCGCAGGAATTTACATGCAAATAAACTCCAAAAAGCCAGGCAACTGTTTTTCCTTTTTTTTTTTTTTTTATTGCTGGGAAAATCACAACTAATATGATGTGACGTTGAAAATAATAGTCAGCTCAGATCCACAGTTCGTCTAATAATGTTTAATTTTACTCCTCATTTAACATGATTTCCTACTCACTGATTACAAGACATGATAGCATTAATTTGAGCAAGATGTACGATGTACCGTTGTGTTTCCCAGATTGGAAAATGAATTGCAGCAAAGGATTCTGATCAGAAAAAAATAAAAATAAATAAATAAGAAAAATTGCAAAATTTCTTATGACATCCATTTTAATGTCATGCATTATTGACTGTGGATTTTTTTTTTTTTTTTTTTAAAGCAGCATGTTCCTTAATATATATTTATCCAGCCTGTGTCAACTGCTTATATCACATTTGTCTTCTGAAGCTTGCATAGAATACATACAAAACCAACAAGCAATAACACGCCCATAATGATAAGACATAAACAATACCTCAGAAGCGGCTTGCTATGTTATAACTGTCTCCGGCAGAGTTATTGGCACTATATAAAGCTTTATAGATGTAAATAGAGAGAAGAGTATGCAAGGCTTCTCTACATGCTCTATGTATTATATTGAGTTAGCAAACAAAGAGGCAACAAAAGTGTCAGTGTGTAGTCAGTGAAAATCCATTCACGTGCATACATCTCGCATATTACCAAAATATATAATCCCGGACATGCAAACTTAGAACCGTTATGATTTTATGACCAATTTATCTTTTCATTTTTGATTGAAGGATCATGCGTTATTTTAAACAGCATTTTGTGTGTCACTAATATTAACTGCACTTCTGATTCAAATTCCTGTCATGTGAGGTCATTGAGTGGTATTCATCATATGATTAGTATGGTGGTGTGTAAGGCAGAGGCTTTGAACTCTCTTTGTCTCTCTCTCTCTCCCTCCCTCTCAATCTATCTCTCTGTGTCTGTCTTTCCTTCTCTCAAAGTTTGCTTCAGTGTGCTGGTTTGTCTCTAATTTGAGACTGTTGTCAGTGAGAGTACTGGCCTTGCCCTGAATAAGTCTGGGGATTGAATTACTTTCTCCCCTCCTCACAGAATGACCTCGTCAGTGAAGGGGTTAAGGGAGGAAGGAATGAGACCAAGGGGCCCCTGCTTCTCCGCTGCAGGCCCCTTGCTCCTCTACAATACTCCCCTGAGGGCCCTTCAGCCGTGAGCTCCTTCTTTACTTTACTTTACATCACTAGTGCACCTATTACTCTTACTCTGCACCATTTTCACTAAAATGACCCAGTGAAGCCACCGTAGCATCACTGCAGAAGCCTCGTCCCCATTAGGACTGATGGTTGGCCTGATTTCAGTCTCCCCAGTGTCCCTATAGTCAGAATTTGTGCATTTGTGATCTTGTGGCACTGTTTGAGTGTGTGTGTGTGTGTGTTTTTTTCCTTTTCACCCTCACAGGCATTGTGTTTTTCAGCATTAACAATTCCACAATACAAAAAAAAAAAGATGAAAGTGCAAAAATATAGGAAAAAAAAAACCCAAAGAGATAGAAACTAAGAAACTGTAGTGCGAAGATAGAGAATAGAAAACACTTTTTTTTTGGTCTGTGTGAGTTTCTCACAATGCCTGTGAAGCAGAAATTAATTACAGTAGCATCTCAAAACTTATCTCGCTCTTCCTCAGTGCCGTTGTACCACTATTGTTTTCTTTTAATACCTTGTGGAGTTCCACCTTCTCCCGTAAAAAATTCAGAACCCCCATTAGATTTGTCTGGAGTCAAGGTCAGAGCGCATGCATGCTGATGACAGACAAATCTCTTTCATTTTTCATGAGTTGCTTAAAGGCACAGAGCGTTTTTCTGCCAAAGCACAGCCCGTATAATGTGCCATCAGTTTCTTCTTTTCGTCTTTTTTCCCCCCTCCACCTTGCTCGTTATGTCAAGCTATACACGCACACAAAGACACATATTTGCTTTGAATTGATGTTTTGGACTTGCAAGGTGTATACAGCTCACAGAGCACAAGGGCAAGGGTACAGAAATATGAGCAGCGAGGGAGAGAAGAATGATTTGTGCTACTGAAGCAATTTACAGTCAACAACTGTTCTCTCTAGCTTATATTAATACATGTTGGTTACATCGTAATTTAAATATCTCACTGAAATGACTCTAAGCTTAACGTTATGATGTTTATGGCAAATTACGTCGTCAGGATTTCAGTAATGACATCCACCAGGGATTCTGATTTAAACATTAACCCTAGTTAGATATAACACCTAATTCTTCTATGAACTGTAGTATTGCCACAAGCAGATATTTACTTCAAATCATCATCATCATCTCAGCAAAACTGTCAACTTGTCTCACCTGATATTTACTGCTACAGATAGATAGATAGATAGATAGATAGATAGATAGATAGATAGA
>JANDJT010000032.1:6396480-6412209 GCA_024331685.1 Stegophilus panzeri
TAAAAAAAGGTATATAATTTTAACTAATTTTGTTTTCATTTTCAATTGTACGAAAGCATTTGTTTTGTCTTTATCTTTGGGAGATTTCTCCAAATAATTGGTAAAGACAAAGCAAGTGCTTTTGTACAATTGAAAATGAAAACAAATTTAAAATAAAGCATCACAATTAAAATAGTATTCAATTTATATACATTTTTTTCTCTCCACAAATGCAGGTAGACATTTGCTTTTAGTCTGCCACAAAATCTGTTTTTAGCAACTACACACACACACACACACACACACACACACACACACACACACAACAGTGCCTTCAGTAATAAGAGAATAAATATTTTATCTTCCATCTCTTCCCAAGAACACCACTGTGGATCATACGCTTCTGTGGGAATACGCATCAAAGTCGCAATCATAATTTATGTAATGACATTTGTTCGGCCACTGATTAGCTACCTTATCAACCGCTCTAATGAAGTAGCCATAACCCCAGGTTTATCTTTCGTTTCTCTAGACCTGTTTTGAATAATATCACACGATTGTACTGTAATCATTATGCAGTGTGACATGCTTGGACACAGACGGCGGCGGAGGCTGTCAAAGTTCATGCCTCTTAATTTCATTCGAGAACAGAAGGAAAAGCAGTGTATTAAAGAGGACTGGAGTGTGGCATGCTGAAGAGGATGGGTGAAATGTTAAATAAAATAAGTGAGTGCAGCCAACCAGATGTTGTAGAAACAGACATGATACAACGTTAAGCATCACATTGTAACAAAAGGGTTCAGCTAGGTTGAATAAGAGTAATAGAAACACAAATGTAAATTCTCAGCAAGCAAGTAAAATGAGAATTATTAAGATGAGGAACAATGCTTGGCCCGCTTCAGAAAATGGTAAATGTCAAACCCGCCTGTTGATGCGCATTCCCTGTGGAAGGAAAAAAAAAAATGTCTCAGAACACAAACTGGAAACTAAAGTCCGTAAAGGCTCTTCTTATTAGTCAAAACTTTCATCTGCAGATCTGATGACAACATGCCGTAATAGAGAGAGCAGGCAATATGAGTGTTGTGGAGCACTTATCCATTTTCCCAGATATGATGGATTTTGGGCATCAGAAGAAAAAAAAAAAAAAAAAGAAGACAATATGAGAAATTACCGCAGCTCCAGGAACGACACGACGGTAAATGTAATTTGATTGACACAAATTACGCCTGGCGTGTCGGGGAGTCGACTCCACCAATAATTTCGCTGTCAGAAATCTCATATATCCTTTCCCATATCAGCCAGTGTTTATTCATCCCTCTCTCTCTCGCTCACTCGCTCAAAATACCGGATATTACATTTGTTTTGGAGTTGTTTGAGGGTTGAACTCTGTCGCTGAGTGTGTAGGTGCATGTCACTGTTGCAATAACACAGCAGTCAAAGCCTGTAATGACAACACGAATCCATCGAGCAACTCACTCATAACCGCTCTGCTGTTAATGATAAGTACAGACAGGCAGCAAGGACAATGTGTGTGTTATGTGGAAGCGCTGTTTGGGAGGTTGGACAGATTTAAGAGTCTGATGATAAAGCTTTACATGTAATATATGCGTTAAAAATATTTACACCATCAAAAGAATGATAGTAAGCTAAAAAATAAAGCATTTATATTTTATGTTCAGAATAAAAATCTATTATTATTATTATCATCATCATCATCATCATCATCATCAACAGCAAGTGCACTGAAGACAGGACATGATCAAGACTAATTCAATCTATTTAAACACTGTGGGTAAATGATTCTTTTTTCTAAATGTCTGGAGTGGCAGAGGAAGTCACGCTATGTAAGTCTGTCAGCACTTCAGCCAAACAAACAAACAAAAAAAACAGTCCTGAAGGAAAAGCCAGCAAGAATAACAAACCGGCAACACAGCACACCTTTCAATTAATGTTTCTCACAATAAAGGGAAGAGGACCAGGCTCCGGGAACTCGCCGTAAGATAGGATTGGGAAAATGGAAAAAAATATAAATAAATAAATAGAAAAACAATAGGAGCTGGAAGCCTGTACAAGAACAGCACTAATTTTATAGTTCTGCTTGTCCTTAAGGACATTTCCTGTTCTTCTCCACCGCTGCAGTTTGGAGTTAAAAGGTAAAGAGTACTTTTATCAGACCAATCTTCCTGCCATCATTACCATTTTAGTACAATATGGATGCATTAAAAAGTGTCTAAACAGATGCAATGCAAAAGAACGAGTGGTGCACCAAACAGGAAAATAAGGCGAGCAGGAGAGCAGTGAGGAGGTTGTGTGTGAAAATGTGGTGGTTACCCAGCAGAGGGGGCTCCTTGCTCTAAATCAATATTAATGACTATGATTAATGAAGAGAGATCCTCGCCATGTTGTGTGATGGCTCCCTCACTCAGCCTCCGTCTCCTGTATGGAAGAGTGAGAGGCCGAGCATAGACCTCCTCTTACACATGCACACACACACACACACACACACACACACACACACACACGTACCTATGTTCAATATAAGTGATGGGAATTCACTTTTTTTCCCTACTCATTAATGAGACTTTACTGTGAACAGGTATCCAGACTGAACCAACAAAGAGCCACCAATTATACTGTCCAGCACTATGCAACTTCATCTCTCTCTCTCGCCGCTCTTGTCATCTCCAACGAGGGATCATGATAACACTCAACTATAATAGGAAGGCAAACCCCTCTATGTTCAACCACTTAGTCAAATAGCTTTGTTCCCATCAAGTACTATGAGCTCTATACTGAAGTGATATCATTCCCCTCTCCCTCTCTCTCTCTATCTCTCTCTCTCTCTCTCTCGCACTCCATTCCAGTATTGGATGCACATTGGCAAGTAATTTGAATGCTATCTTCATTCATAAATCAGATCCAGTTTTATTACTGCATGTGTTAATGATATTTGCCTAATCCCTGTTGTCCATGGTCTGTAAACAGAGTAGCCTTAGGCTGACCTCAAGGGCCATCTTAAAGAGACAAATCTCACTACAATAGGATTCATGTTCAATTGTCCCCCTTATGCTTAAGGCTGGACAGAGTGTCTATAGATGAGTCAGCAGAGTAATTAGAGGCAGTCAGCAGGGTATAGAGAGGAAAATACTGCAAGGTAGTATAGAAAGTGTACACTATAGCAGATTCTATTGGAATTTGATTTATTTATTTATCTATCAAATGTGCACATCAATCTTACTGTTTGTCATTAGTAGAGATGCACCGATACTACATTTCTCCGCCGATACCGATAACCGATTATTCAGAGTGATATCTGCCGATATCAATAACCGATACCGATAGTTCTGCCTTTTATGCCTTCTTTTAAATTAATAATAATTAATTCCACAATTCTGAAAGAAATTCAAATAAAAACATTATTCTCTTCATTTCAACAAGTTGTTTCACAGTAACTGGTCTCATGAACAGAAAACACATTACTCTAATTAACATTAACACATGAACTCAATTCTGAAGATTCAAGAAAGATTTTTTAATATGAATTAATAACATTCAGTAAGTTAACAGAATGAATTGACTGAAATCTAAAAAAAACCTCCAGTTAGTCTTACATTCACTCACCACAAACAAAAGCATTTCTACTTCATCACTGAACATCAAACTGGTAATATAGAATATAAACATTTTTATATATTAACATTAACTGGATATGAAATACACTACTCTAGAAATATATTTTTCTGTGCAATATATACTTTTTGGTCAACCCATCTTCATTTAAATCTTTCAACGGTGTACTGGCCCTTTAATACAGCGCAAGTAGCTTGAGCAGCATGACAAAAAAAAACTTAGACTCTACGCCGAAACTCTCGCTTCACTGCTGAAGCGTCCGGTGTAAAATCACTCATTCATTAACATGCAGTGCAGAGCTTACAAACTGCAGTTTTGTTGTCATTCCACACAAGACACATCATCTTTACACACAGCATGAAATCGATGTGTTTTCCCGCCCTCTTTTGATTGACAGGATAAAATCAGCCCTGATCGGATGTTTTTAAACTCTCGGCTGATGGCCAATAGCATGAAAAATTGCCTTTATCCGATGATAATTGGTATCAATTGGTATCAATTAGACTTATTCTTGCTACTTATTTGAGCCATCCATGGTTTTATATTGTTTGATTTTTATTAATGGCACCAGTTTAATACCCAGCATCAGTATCAAGTGGAAAAAAAAACAAAACAAAAAAAACCCAAAACTGTGGATCAGACATCAGACATGTCAAAACATATCAATTATTGGATCCTGTTACAAAAAGGATCAAACGGCGCTCCAAGAGTGCTTATATTTACTATACCCTCACCGGGACGTTTCGCTCCACTCGTCTGTGTTCACCGTGTAAAAATTCCACTTCCTGGTTTGAAACGTTTACTACAGTAGGGTTAGTAACATCATCGGTGAACACAGCAAACAATACTTTTCATGAATATTACTTGTGAATTCAAATATGAAAGTTTGTCAGATAGAGATGAAATGGACGAAGGGAAGCCAATTTTTCCTCGAAGCATCAGGAATGTATAAAATCAATGTGAGCTAGCTAGCTAGGTAGCTGACATGCTATAAAGTGAGTGTGGCTTTGTCAGGATCTATTTGGCCATATTGTGTCTGAAATATCAGTTACTTGATATTAATTTCATGTTTATAGAACTGTTATATAAAAGCAATATCACACTTGCAATCATGCGGTTAGCACACACCCTGATGGCTCGTACCGACGCTTGAATCACAGCCATGACGAAATTCAGTATAACCACACTCTTAATATCATTCCGAAGTGCTACAGTTAAAAAAAAAAAAAAATCAATAAATAAAAAGTGTAGTTTTTAAAGAAAACAGGTATCAGATGGGTATCTGTATGTGTACTGGAAAAGAAAACGTGGCATTGTACCATCTGTAATTTTATTTTTTATCTAGATGTCTTAAATCGTTTTTTGTTTTTTTTAATGTTATTTCTATTTTAGTTTTGAAAGCTGTGCTTGAATAATCACCTTATGTTAAAAGTATAATTTTACCTGTGCGTAATTGAAATATCGAGAGAGAACGCAAGGCTGCGTTTGCTCCTGCCACCACAGGCCTCAGTACTCCATGTAGTCCTGCCATTACCCGCAGCATGTTTGCCCTGGCATTAGCCTGAAAATGAAATTCAAATATGTAAAGTCCACACATTTTAAATGCAGCATCAGTTCACTGCTGTTACCTGCCAATGTGGGCCCTGACTGTTTGCACTCAGAGAAAGGAGGAATGAAGCAGCTTCTGAGAGCTTGGGCTACAATTCAGCAGGGTATTTAAGGCTTCTGCACATAGCTGCTTTGCTGTGTTTCAGTACGTCTCTTCAGTGACTGCCCATATTTATTTAGGTTTAGCTGTTTATCAGAGCCATAGAGATAAGGCAGTAAATGCACTGCGCTCATACTATTTATTATCAGAAATAACTAACCGAAACATGTGCACACCAAGGAAACATGAAAAGGAATATAGCAGCTTTAAGAACATCCCTTTATGCAAGGGTAGGATCCTGTACAAGAAAAAGAAATGCAAATAATCGGATGATGTGTCGGCCCTTGGAAATGTCACTGATAAAGGGCTAAAATGTCACTTCGATTTAAAAAGCGGACAGTTAGTAGTTCATTAAAGAAAGGGCCATATTGTGCTATCGGGGACTGCTGGCAGCATTCCGATCTGGGCCAGCCACACATAGCCCATCCAGATGGCACTGGGATCCGGGTGGACTTCAAAAAAGATCTTAGTGGGGGTGGCAGTGTGCTTCTCGCGCCCAGCTTTGACACGCCAGGGCTTGCCAGAGCCTCCTTCTTTCCCTTGCCCTCCCTTTCCTCCCTCTGTCTGTCTCTCTCTCTCTCTCTTTCTCTGTATGGGAATATGCTCGTGCACACGGCGTGCTGGATTTATGAGCACTATAATGCATTCTGCTAGTTAGTATGGAGATCAGTGCTGTGGGCATGGAGAGATGAGTGAAGCAAAATTTGTTGCCATTAGTGAACTCGACATGTTGATATTAACAGCTGGGAGGCCTTGCGCTATGCACCCATTAAAATTCCTGTGCAATTAAAAAGTACAGTTCAGAAAATGAGTTTACAATAGCAATTTGACAATCTTTTTTTTTTTTTTTTTTTCTTTGCTTTTTGTGTTTGAAAAATGAATTGTTGTTGAATTAAATATTAGCTTCATTAATAATCGTTTAAAAATCCATTGGTAGTGGATTAAATTAAATATTTTCAACAAAACGATTGCTTAGCAGATCATACGCTCAAATGAGGCTAATTTGGAGTTTATTACACTGCTTTTCTTCCATTCCTCTATTTTCTCTCACTTTCACCCTCTCTTTCTGACTCCTCAGGGTCCTGGGCTCTGCTGAGCAGGAAAGACTGATTTATTCAGGTGAGTTCTGAGGTCAGGGAGAGAACATTGGGAAATTTAGAGACCATTTTATTTCTGAAGTTTGATGTCAAAACCATCATGGAGTGATAGGCTGGTCATTTCAATATGCCTTTCTTGGCAGTCCAGTGGCTGATGATGTCATGGGCTGAGTTTGTTTGATGGCGTATATTGATAGGTCATTTGAAAAATAGAAAGGCATCAAAAAGGCAATAAAATGATGGAAGGCTTTATATACATGCACTTTATATATGTATACAGGACTGTGAAAGACACTGTAATACATATTTTGTTGGTTTCCAGACATACATTTTCTGAAGAAAAACTTACAGCTCATTTTCTTATAAAACGGCACTAATTCTACCTGAGACTACTTTTAATTTTTTAAAGCAAACGATCATCACAACAAATATTGCCTTTGTTTCATTTATTACTGTTTACTGCACTGTACAGTGTTTTATTTTAATGGTGACACATTTAATTTCATTATTTTTGAAGGCATATTTGCTCTAGAGCATTTCTTTGCATGTGCCTAAGATTTTTGCAGAGTACTGCATGTTGTGTTGTTAAAAAAAAGTAACATTAAATAATGGACCAAGTTTCACATAAAAAAAAAAAAAAAAAAAAAACATAATTGAGGCTGTCTGGATTTACCTGCAGATAGAGGAACAAGTGTGAGAGATTTATAATTGTGACATTTCTTATAAATCTGAATAAAGATTTACTAAAAGATACAGTATATATACAGTGCAAGAGACAAAGTAATTCTTTAAATCAAAGTACTTTCCAAGGTGATAAAACCAAAAGTTTTAATACAAATATAAAATTGATGATCTGAGACCCTGAGACCACCCTTAGTGTGGGTAATGCCACTGTTACTGTTTCAATTTGGTAAGTACTCCAAATATTTATACCTGTATCTGCATTTGGATTTGACCCGGAGGTGAGCATGGACTAGCTCGGAATTTATTTATTTCTGTATTTATTTATTTAATGAAAACCTTACCACTATGCCCTGGAAAACAAAACAAAAAGGAAAAAAAACAAAAAAAAAAACAATGTCTGCTGGTAAAAAATAAGTATTTTTTTTTATTGTATTAAATTCAATGACAAATAACAGTTTGCAGAACATAACTTTATTTAATTCCTGCAATTCTACAGTTCCTTAGCTTGTGTTGGACTAAAATAGATGCCCTGCGTACCTTTTAGGCAAAGTTTCTATCTTATGTGAGTTGACTAAGCTAGGGAAACATTTTTCAAGGTCTTTGCCAAATTAGAAACGGAAAACAAATAATAGCTGTGTTTGTATCAACATTAGGGTTTGTACCTTTTCTATGAATTCAAATCCAATCAAGTCCTCATTAACTTCAATTTGTACAAAGTTTGTCATGAGATCAAGTTTGAAGGTTCGATATAAACAATTGTACATGTTTACAAAAGACAAAATGGGCTAAAGTCTTAAAACTTTATTAAACTTGCTGCTTTTAAAAAAAAAAAAAAAGGGGTCACTCTTGCCAAAAATCAAACAGACATAGATAGCTAGTTCTACAAATAGATCATATCCAAGAACTAGCTGGCGAATAATGTTCTGGGACGTGTTCAAGCTCCTATATAGTATATTCATGCTAACATTATATGTTTATAAATAAATGTTTTTGAATGCATCTATCAATTTTCAGCCATCCTAACAAAAAGAGCCTGCAAGTAGTACAGCTATAAGTTCCAACTAGAAGGAAAGGTATAATGTGGCCATTGAGGCATATTTCTAGCAGAAGGACGTAGAAACCTAGTCAAAGACTTGTTATTGTCCCCCAAGCTCTCTCCTCTTCAACACTGTGTCTATAATTGGGGTCTTTGGGACTGTATAAATCCATAAACTTCTGAATCTCTTTTATTAATCTCTTCTCATATATTCTTGCCATTTATCATTGGGTAGATGATGTTTCTTTGCTAGCAAGCTAGCCATTAGTGTCCATTACTTTTGAAGCATTGCTTATCTTCGGTGTAGCTTATGTGGAGGGTGTGAAGTAGATAATGTTAGCTTGTTGATGTTGTTTTTGACAAAGACTGTGGAAATAACACACTGATCTTATAGTTGTCTCTTTACATAATGCGTAATGAGAAATTATTTGAGATATCTTTCTTTGTGATATAATTTCAATCCTGAAATGTCACAAATCTTGAAAAAAAAGAGAAACTATCATTAGGCAATAGCAGTAGTAAGAGCTGCCTGATTGGACATACTTATTGCGTGTCCAATTTGCTTCGATAGCAAAAGTTTTCAAGCACACCTATTTGAACAAGAACACAAAATTCTGGGCTGTAGCTTTCAATGTAGAGAAAATACATTCTGGGATTCATTTAAAAGATATTCTGTCAAAATATCATTTACTGACAAAGATTATGCAGAAAGTTGTACATAATTTTTTTTGCCATTTACAGTTTTTACACAGACAGCCTATCTTCACAGTTATACAATACCGATTACAAACAGGTCAGGGTCTATGAATACCATGAAGCTAAAACCCTGCTAGTGTGGGAGTTAGTACAGATAAGAAAACAAAGGACAGGTTGAGGATTTTTCCCCCCTGAGCACCAGGAAGAAGAAAGGTCTTGATGAAGTTCATTCCACCCCCTGAGTACCAGGAAGAAGAAAGGTCTTGATGAAGATCGTCTATATGTTTTAAAGAGTAAGTTGAGCAGTGCTTGTTGCGTGAAGGGAATCAGGTACAAAGTGAGGTTCAACAGGTGTGTCTTCAGATTGGTGGTCCATTTTGAGCTTTGTAAGCAAGCATCAGGGTTTGGGATAATGCAGCAATGAGGAGAGTAGTACTTTAGGGTATTAAACAAAGCAATCTGAATTAGCTGCAGGAATCTGGTTGCCCTTTTTGTATGGACACTGACTTTTAGTGTCTGGCCTCCTCTAGACAAAGTCATGGTTGTACCATCTTCTTTCCATTTCTTAGAATCATGGATTTAATGGTGCTCTGAGGGATGTCTGAATTTTGGGATAAGTTTATAACAAAAACCTATCTGATCCTTTTCTAGAACTTTGTCCTGGAATTGTCAGAATATATTCTTGGTCTTCATGATGCTGTTTGTTTCAATATAATTCTCTAGCAAACTGTAGACCTTCCCAGGACCAGGTGTATTTATATTGAGGTCACATGACACTTTAATTGCACACAGGTAGACTTCATTTAAATTATTTTTTTAAACTAATTTTAAGGTTTCATGCCAATGAGGTGAATATTTCTGCAATTTATGCAACCTTTTATGGCTTTTTTTTTTTTTTGTAAATGCTTTTTGCAAATGCTATTGATTATTCTCCCCAACTTGAATATTATAGATTATTTTGCGTAGATTCATGACATACACTATGACCAAAAGTATTTGGACACCTGAACATTACACTCATGTTTTTGAGCTTTTGTATGCTGTGCTTTTTGAACATCCCATTCCGGATTTAGTCCCCCTTTACTGTTGTAATAACCTCTAGTAGAAGGCTTTCTACTAGATTTTGGTGTGGGTGTGGGGATTTGCTCATTCAGCCACAAGAGTATTAGTGACTTCAGGCACCGACGTCAGGCAAAGAAGTCTGGGGTATAATCAGCATTCCAGTTCATCCTAAAGGTTTTCAGAGGGGTTGAGGTCAGGACTTTGTGCAGACCACTTGAGTTCTTCCACACCAATCTTGGTACACCATGTCTTTAGGAACCTCGCTTTGTGCACAGGGGCATTGTCATGCTCAAGCATGTTTAGACCACCTAGTTCCAGTGAAACTAAAAAAACTACAAAATGTGGAAACGTTAATGGGGTGAATACTTAAGCAAAACACTGCATACATTTAGACTAAAGGAAGATAAATTTTGTCACATTGATCAATGGTACATAATGGATTAGTAACTGGACAGACTGAACAGTGTGGTCTGAGTACTCTACCACCATCAACACCTTCTTGGTTTAGAATCAAAAACTCACCACAAAGCAGTCCAACATCCCATAATTAAGCATTAGGAATAGAGATCTAATCTCACTATACAATACTAATATGGGATTTGTCCAATCAAATATTCATAGTGCCGAACATTATGCAATCTGCTCATCGCATATGCTTTGGGATAATAAAACTCTGATGAGTTACATAGTGAGATGTCAAGTGACATCAGCTCCATTCAAGCCTCATTTACACTACGTGGTTCAAGTGACCCAATTCCGATTTTTTTTTTCCCATGTGGCACAGATCGGATATGACCCATGAATGTGCAAGCAGGATAAAAGCACACGGATTCTGATATTCTCAGATCTGTTTCAGGCCTCATTCATATGTGGAAATAAATCTGATATGAATCGGATACGTGCACCTGAGGTGTACATGCAGCCTTATATGATGCTGATAAAGTGACTGAAAGATTTTTGTGGATTTCTGTCATGGGAAAGTATTCAGGACAGAGGAGTTTATGCTTGGTGTTTCTCAGTAACATGACTAACGGCACTTTTTATCTTAAAGAGAAAGAAATAAAAGAGAAGCTGTTGATGGAACAGCTGTTTATAGCCATGATTTCGTAGGTGTTAACTGGAACTTGTTTTGTATATGGTCCACACTATGAAACTATAAATGGCTAAAAAAAAAAAATACAGATTCATTTATTGATAAAAGATGTAATTGTTGGTTAAGAAGAATTCAATATTTCAGTATGTGTGGTTATTGGAAAAAATATAAACTTTGGGGTGGTAACAGTAACCCAGTTTTGTGTTGGGCACAATCACACCCCACCATGCTTCATTACTTACTGAACATCCATGTACAGTAATTAAAAATATAAAAACAAATTGCAGCAAAACTTTCTTTTAAAGCTGGTTTGAGCATGACATTTTCCCTGAGATCTTCCACTAAATATATCATAAAACATTTAGCTTTTTATTGACTCTTTTACTCAAGTAAATATACCATAGTGGGCGATTTTTCTCTGCCTTATCAGGCCATCTTGTGCCGATAAATGTATGGGTAACTAGGTGAAGAAGACTACTATAGTGTGTGGAGGTTCACAATCTAATTGATCTCTTTAACCTGTATAAATAGTTTCTATGTTAGCTTGGGCACAGCACAGTATGCAGGCACAAGTGGGAATTAATAATAAAATCACTGTGGGATTGGAGTACCGACAGGCTGTGACTTCTTGCCATCAGCCCACCTCATTTCTTTCCTACCTGTCTGACCTCAGAGGTGTTAGCTGCTATCATTTACAGTATTGTCCCTGAATAATGTATGACATGCCACCTCCACTGAGAGCAAATCAATGCAGGTGGTCATTTCATTTGTACATCCTCTCTTTGGCTATTAAAGCAAACTCTCTAAGCCGTTCTGAAATAATAGAGTGCAATGTGTGCTTCAGACGATACTTATTAGACTGTGTAAAAACTGTGGAAAAGGACTCAATTAAGATTAAAATGGCCAGCAAACATATACCTCAAAGAATCATTCACAGTTATGGCACTCACATTAATCCTAATGGATAACAGAGGAGTCCTATAGATTGGGTCTAAGCTTGGTAAACCTATGGTTGTAGTTAAGACTTCTTTTGTCATGTCCAAAACCAGGACTAAGCGAGATTGAGTCAAGACCTAGTCTTTAAGGGGGTCAAGGACAAGTCAAAACTGCATCCAAATGAAAGCAAGAGCAAGACTTTACTTCAACCAGTAAGCCTTTGTGCATTATATCAAGGATCAGGCCATGTTTTCTAGAAGACAAAATGACTGACAAAATTTGTAAATGTAAAAAGAAAAGACAACAAAAACATTGATTTTACAAACTGTGTAGAAAAGATAATGCATCAAAACTAATGCAATAATATAAACCTGTGATTTGCCTTACAGCCAGATCTACTGTTAGAGCTGCTGTGTAGCATACAGTCAAATGTCTTTATCGAAATATATAAAAAAATGATGTTTTTTAAGACAAAAACAACCATCTCTCTTTTTTTTTTTGTAAAGAGAGATACTGCAAATACATTCACCGAACGCTTTATTAGGAACACTATGCAAAACAGCTTAAATTCTTCATGGTGTGGATTCCACAAGATGTTGGAAACATTCCTTTGAGATGTTGACATAATTGTTTCACACAATTCCTACACATTTTTCAGGTTCACTTTCATGCTGTGACTCTCCTGTTCTACCACATCCCAATGGTGTTCAGATCTGGTAACTGTGTAAATGTTCATGAAACCAGTTTGAGACAACATTTGCTTTGTGACATGATGCGTTTTCATGCTGGAGTAGCCACTAGAAGATAGGTAAATTGTGGCCATGAAGGGATGCACTTAACAACAATACCCAAATAGGCTGTGGCATTTAACTGATGATTGATATTAAGGGACCCAATGTGTGCCAAGAAAGCATTACACCACCCCACACCATTATACCACCTCCACCAGCCTAGACCGTTTACACAAGGAAGGTTTGTTCCATGGATTCACGCAGTTGGTGCCAAATTCTGATCCTACCATCTGTGTGCCTTGACAAATCCAGAATTATCAGTCCAGACCACACTTTTCTAGTCATCAATGGACATGTTTTGGTGAGCCTGTCCCCACTGCAGCCTTAGCTTTCTGTTCTCAGCTGACAGAAATGGAACCAAACATGGTCTTCTGCTGTTGAAGCCCATCCGCCTCAAGATTCAACATTTCATACATTTTGAAGTGCTTTTCTACTCACCACTACTGTGGAGTGGTTATCAGAGTTAATGTAGCCTTTCTGTCAGCTTGAACCAGTATGGCTGTTCTCCATTAAGCTCTCATCAACATGGCATTTCCATAAACAGAACTGCCACTCACTGTTTTGACTGTATTGCACCATTCTGAGTAAACCCTAGAGACTGTTATGTGTGAAAATCACAGAAGATTAGCCATTATGGAAATACTCAAACCAGCCCACCCAGCCCCAACAATCGTACCTCAATCAAAGTCACTGAACTCTTTTTTTTTTTTTTTTTCCCCCATTATTGTTCCCCATTCTGACATTACCCCAAACTGCATGATTTTATGCATTGCACTGCTGCCACACAATTGGCTGATTAGATATTTGCATGAATGAGCAGGTGTGCAGGTGTTCCTAATAAAGTGTTCAGTGAGTGTAGGTGCCAAGTAAACAATTAATTAACATTTTCTTTCCCCCCCATGTGCTTTGCTCCTCCATTATTATTATTTTGTTTGCTTCCATCTATTACATGTATTTCAATAAATAAAATAACTAGATAAGCTTTGATTATTAATCTAGTTGAAGTACTATGCCATTGTTATGTCTACTCAAGTTTTGACCCATATGGCCAATCTTATGCTGCTTACTTACATCACATATTCTGCTGATTGGCTTCATCTACTCCTAATTACTTGCTACACTATTTAAGCTTTTCAACCATGGCTCTAAAAGAGGCTTTGCCCTTAATGTTGCAGGGTAAAGATAGCTCTTTTAAAACTAGCGGAGTAGGCTATCTAGCTAATTATGTTGTATCTCAGGTATCTATCTCCTGACTTCAATTATGTTTCTATGCTTTTTTTTCAACAGCATTTAAGGTGTTGTCGTAACATTTGGAAGTTTTAGACATTATTTTCCATGGCATCAGAATGATGTCCTTATGGTAGTTGTTTAGTGAAGTAACTATTTTATTATTTTAATTCCATATTCAGTTTTTTTTTTTTTTTTTTTTTTTTTTTTTAACCACATGAAGCACCAACATGCATCTAATACTTATGGGGCTATACTGACAAATAATATTATGGCTAAAACTTGCTCCCAACTGGAAACTATGTCACTAAGATTAAATCATAAACAATATTAAATGGCTGCTTGTAGCGAATAATGCCACAATCAAGTGCACATGTTAGAGATTCCAAGGTTTTGCCAGGTTTGGACTCAAAACTGAACAGTTGGTTGGCATAACACCAACACAACTGAAAGGAATTGTCAACACCAAGTTCAAAACACTGCAAAAATTGAACACTCAAATGAAAAAAAAGTCACATTTCAATTGTATATCTATCATATTCTTGACAAGAGTTTATTTGTTCCAAAAAATGTGGCTACAATTTAGTAAATTGATGCCATGGCAAATAAGAAAAATGTTAATGTGGTGTGATGAGTTTGCTAACTTGGTGCAGGTTCTTGAGTCCAAATATGTCCAGGTACCAAGTTTTTGTTTTTGTTTTAATCTCAGAGGTGGTAAATGCCATGATCTCTGTGCTTTTGGTTTTTCTTTTCTTTTTGAAAGTATTAAGAGTCTCCTGCTTAAGTATCTACCGTTAGATCTAGCTATCTAGTTTGAATAATAAGTTTACCATATAATACAATATCTTGTGTCTAAATTAAAATACTAATGGTTTTGTTTTTTGTATAGATACATTTGTATGTGACAAATGAAAAAAAATAAAATCATCTCTGTCTTTGTAAGTCAAAAACAATTTTAAACACTTTTCTTTCTTCCCTCTCTTTTTCCCCACATTGATTTTTTTTTTTTTTTAAACAACTGCTATTTAACTTTTTGCTTTGACCTCTGCCGTTGGTTTTGTATTTTAATTATGAATGTGTCTACATGTGCCTTCCATGGATATGAACTGTGTAGTTACAGTAAAGTAAAAACTTGGACAAAATTTTCTCCAGCCTTCTCTACTTTATCATAATTGTCAGTCTAGCAACTAAGTTTAGTGTTACATGTAGGTCATTATCCACCTTGAATTTAAGAGCAGGCATTGATTGATTCATAGTTGACAGGAGACGCATTATATCCCGGGTACATACATTCCCTGAAGCATGCATGCATGTGTAGCCACTCAAACGAGAGGTGTGGAGGTCTGTTAAGCCTCATTAAGACAGTCACACACATTAATGAGAAAAATGCATATCTGACTGGTCTACTCGCAAGGTAGGTTAATGAATATGGCTGCAGGGGGTCATGGGAAATTACTCACATTTGGAGCTCAAGGTGTAGCTGATTGGGTCTGCTTTTGATTATCAGGTACTGCATAGTTTTGAAAGAGCTTTAGATCCTTATTACAATGTGTTGCATATTTAATTCTGAACAAGGCATGTATATTAAATTATTGTCTGGTTTCATGAAATAATTGGATGAATTTGGAACCATTTCATATTTCTGTTCTTCTATGAAATGAATTCATATAGACCACTGGCTCAAAACAAATCTTTTTCAAATAGTCATCAAATAGCTTTAATCCAAACCAGTAAGATTATGCTTGTTAATGAATAAAAAATACAATACTATTTAGCCTTTTAAGTGCTAC
>JANDJT010000032.1:6417327-6434445 GCA_024331685.1 Stegophilus panzeri
ACTTTGAAAAATACAAACAGAATAGAAAGGATTTGTTGGCACATGTGGAAGATGCAAGAATAGACAAGTGTTCCACAGATATAGGTTACAAAAAAATTAGGGCTTCTTAAAATGTCAGATGTCACTATTTAGATAGTTTGAAATAACCAAGATGATACGGGCCTAATCAGTAAATACCCTCTTTCCGAGCTTCTTATAATCTATGATTAAATATAACAGGGTGCATCTTGATTTGTGTAATCTTGCATAACTTAATCATATTTGATGTGCCAGTTTTTGTGAGTGTAAGACCTTTATACATTGCCTGAGATCATAATCAGCAGTTGAATATCAAAGAATATAAAACTCATAGAGGTCCTGAGCCAACACACCCACGGCAAAATATAACAATTGCTGATTTAAAGAAAAAATCAAAAGTGAAAAACAAAAAAAAACTTTTCGGACTTTTTGTTATTATAATGTTTTATCTGTCAGTCGTTTCCCAAAAAAAACTTTATAATACTAATACTACTTTATAATACTAATACTATGAATTGTAAAGCTCTGAGTCAGTTTGAGATCACTCTAAATACGAAGCTGTTATAAATCTTAAGTTATAAGTCTTAGATTTAGCTTGATGAATTAATATATATATATATATATGTGTGTATATATATAATGTATATATATTATATACCCCTTTAGTCAGATGCAGAAGAAGCATCATCACTAATCAAGCCATCTTGTATTTTGACATTCACATTTAGTCAGGCATGTATGCGCTCAGTTAAGTCCTCTCTGCTTCTTTAGTTCTCTCTTCCAGACAAAGAAGGATTGTGTGGAGCGTCGGGTGATTTACATGCTGTTGGCCGGACTCAATGTGCCGCTCCATGGGAAGGCAGCGTGGGCCTGCCAGCTGTCCTCTGATCCCGTTAAGCATGCCAGGCATGGTGCCATGAGGCTGTAAGCCTCCTCCAATCATTCGTCCTACCTCTTTTGAAAAGAAAGTCTGTTGACCTCAGATAGAGCGAGTGAAATTTCCAGCACATTAAAGCGGGCCTGCTTCTCAATGACCAGAGAAGAGAGCTGACCCATGTAATCGCAGATGGCATTGTTCTCGGGCATCGTCTTGACGCATGGAGTAGGGTTTTCACCTACAACTGCAGCATGTATATAGGGCCACGGCATTCTTCAGCTGTTTCTGTCCATGGTTCAGGCGTTTTGCATTACTAAAATGTCACAGACTGGCTGAGAGTCGTGCACAGTGAATAAACTTGGCTTGGCCCAAGCTCTTCAGTGCTCCTGTTCTCTTGCCAAGAATGACGGGTATAAAAGGGCACTGGCACAAGCTTGCCTTCCTCACACTGAAGTACTTGCTGGTACTTTTTGCTCTTGTTTTTCTATGCTATCATTACTTCTTCACACTATCTACTGATGATACAGTAATACAATAGTATGACCCTAGTCTAGTTTCCTGAAAAAAAAAAAACTGATTCTGGCACCACATTGACCATTTCCTGTGAAAATCTCAACCTTTTGCCAAGTACGTTTTACATTTTATAGGCACTTTTAAACAACGTGACTTACATTTGATGCCGAATCCAAGCATAGAACTGAAGGGTTAAGGGCCTCCCTAAAGGTCCCACCAGTGGCTCTCTGGCAACCTTCCCATCACATCCACAAATCCTTAATGTTAACTATCAATCTACCAATTGGTAAGTTGAATAAAATATTTTATTTATTTATTTACATGCATGCAGGCATCTAAACTACACTTTCTATGAAAATGAGCAACATGCAAAAAAAAAAAAAAAAAACTTTATTAGATCTCTTGTGTGTAAGCTGCATGCAAAAGTGTGCAATCAGATTATGTACAGCATCTATTTTGGTCATCAAAGAAACTGTTATGGTACATAGTTGCTGAAAAACTGAAACGGTGCCCCATAAGATTTGCACCCAAAGGGCCAAACTTGGTGTAAGAAAATCAGTCCATGTATCCGTTCCAAATGAAGTATTAAAATAATCCCACATGTAAGCTGAGCTAGCAGATGCTAAAGAACATCGCTCCTGCAATTTCCATGATAACCTTCAATGATAAAAATAGAAACATGAAGTAAATTTGGCTAAATGAACATGCAGTACTTAAACCCTGAGTTTCAATGTCTGCTTTTATATCCTTTAAATATGGTGGTGTGGTCTGCTACAACTCAAAAGTTGAATATTTTCTTATAAGAGCACAACCCAAAATGTTTTGTTCCTCTTGTACCACAGAAGTTGGCCAATGACTTATTTTTTTTATTATTATTTATTGCTGAATGGAACATCACACGTTTAACTGTTAATTGGTAGATTTAATATTGCAGAATGTCCACAAGACATGTTAGCTATGGTAGCTCCAGTTATCACTTATATTATAGCAGCTCTAGCAACAGTTCCCTCACCAACCTCTCCTCTTGTTTTCCCATAACAAGACAAAAATGCAGCTTGTCATGTTACCGAGAAAGTGGAAAAGTTTCCAGAGGCACAAAACTCTGTAACAAACCATTGACTATTGAGACTCCATCCATCCTTCCATTTTCTATACAGCTTATCCTACACGGGGTTGCAGGGAGCCTGGAGCCTATCCCAGGGGACTCGGGGCACAAGACAGGGGACACACAGGACAAGGCGCCAACCCATTGCAGGCCACAATTGCACACACACTCACACACTCACACACTCATCCACACACTATGGACAATTTAGAGATGTACAACGCATGTCTTTAGACTTAAGGAGGAAACTGGAGTACCCGGAGGAAATCCCCAAAGCACGAGGAGAACACGCAAGCTCTGCACACACAGGGTGGAGTCAGGAATTTAACCCCCAACCCTGGAGGTGCGAGGCAGATTATGGAGACTCCTTCAAAAAAAGTTAAATGAACATCTCCTTACAGAAAACCTCACCATATCAATCATTTTACATTTT
Organism: Stegophilus panzeri; assembly: GCA_024331685.1. Lineage (NCBI taxonomy): Eukaryota > Metazoa > Chordata > Actinopteri > Siluriformes > Trichomycteridae > Stegophilus > Stegophilus panzeri. The sequence goes on from JANDJT010000032.1 coordinate 6,420,274, forward strand.
TCTTTAAGAAGAAACAATGCTTAATTTGTTTATCAGTCTTAAATTATAGAACAACCAACAAAGAAGTCCCTGTGTAAATTATTACTATAGAAACGATAATTAGAACAAGCATGTTAATGTAAATCTGTATGAATATGTTAAACCATTCTAGCCTACAACAATTTTGCCTAATCCATAATCACATTTTCATGGCAAACATAATATGTAGTTATGTTTGACCTTTTCAGACATGGCTGATTATGTTCTGGCCTGACAGGAAGTGGACGTGTTGGTGGAAACTCTACACCTCTACAAAAGCTTATTTAAAAAAAAAAATAGCACTAGGGTAGTTTTGGCCACCACATCTGTTTAGAAGAGAGAGAGAGAGAGAGAGAGAGAGAGAGAGAGAGAGAGAGAGGCAATGATTTGATTAATAAAAGTCTGAAATTTACAGGCGGAAAATAATCTATAGATGTGATGGAGTGGAACATTTCTCATCAAACTGTGAAAATTCGCAGATCCCAGAAGAACCATGGCTCGGCAAAGTTCCATCCGTCCAAATATATGGCTCTGCGCAACACAGACTTGAGCTCAAAATGAGAAATTTGATGGCACGCACAGCGAGTGTCGCAAACCTAATTTCAACATCTGAGAGTAGATTGAATACCTCCATTCATTTTGGATAATTTAAAAGGCTTCGGACTGCCTATTTTTTTTTTTTTCCACTGTGCCAGCTCCCATGTGAATCAACTCAAAATTGATGGGGAATCTACAATAATTAAAAGCATGAGAAACATCAATCCATTTTTCACATCACTGAGAGGACTTGTGCGCCTCGAAATCCAGCATCACCTATTGACATCAATCAGTGTATGTGTTTGAGAAAATAAAACTCGTAATTGTATTACTGTATCATCGAAGTGCTGGTCATTGATGAAAGCTCTTTGATGGCTTCTCATGAAACAAGGCTTCCAAGTGCACAATCTCTCTGCTGAAAGCATTATTACTGTCCAGCTTCAACAGGCTGGGCAAAAGCTGGCATGCATAGAACATGGGATCATTTGGCCAGTGATTTACACAAGAAAGAGCAACTGGGCATTCTTTCTTCTATCAGGATATGAAACAAATGGTTAGGATGCACAATTATCATTTAACTAAATCAAATGTTCCCTCTAGATGAAGGAATAATTGCAGTCATTTCAGTTAAACACACATACTGGCAAAGAAAGGCTAAAATTAGGACTAAAAGATAGGAACACAGTATCACACTCTGAAATGAACCCTTTTGTGAAATATATTATGAAATTCTAAAATGGATAGTTACCACATCCCCCAATGCTCCAATCACAGATTGGTTTAAATCTTTTGCATTTACATTTGCATTTAGTTCTTTACATGCAAAGTTCTATATACCTCTCCAAACAAGATGAGTCTGATGAAGTTTGTTGATCATTCTCATCTCTATATATAGATCCTAGCTTATGTTTTCTTTATCAAAATAAATCTGCTGAAGCAATGAGGCCCATGACAAAAAGCTTGTCTGGCTTTTTTTTTTTTTCCCCTGAATGAATTCTGATGAAAGTTTCTCCAAGCAGGATGAAGCTTAGTGTCACTTTAATTGACCTTTAATTTAAAAAGGATTGCTTGTGCCCATGTAACACATTTACTGAAGACGAATTGTTTGTTTGTTGGTGTTTTAACGCCATGCCAGCTTCTATGGCTATTTTCATGGTGACTGAAGATGAATAAATATGGTACATACATGGACACAAGCAATCTGACACGCTAATGAACATGGCCTTTCTTTGTCCCACAAACATCATATGTGACCTCCCTCTCCTGCCAACATGGGAGTAAAATAAATGCCTGCTTGTATGACCATTTTGTCCTAATGCACACCTAAGTTACAGATGCAGTCAAAATTATTCAACCCCCATTGCAAATCAGGTTTATTGTCAAAATGTACAGACTTTCAGCTGTTTGCAATGAACAAATCAAACAAAAGCAACTGAAATAGTTCAACACAACAAATGCTTCAAGTGGTTTATCCTAAATTCCCCAAAATCTACACATAGAGATTGATGTCAAGGTACAGTATATCCACAGACCTATTCCAGGCAAACACTTGTCAGAGTTCAGAGGCGTTAAGCCACACTACCTGTGCAAGAGGGTTATTATTTTATTTTATTTATTTATTTTTATTTTAAATAATATAGATGTCTGTACAAGATATCACATTTTCACTCTAGTACCACATTACATTACTGGGCAAAAGTATTTTTTTTTTCAATTTTATAATAACACAGTTTTATAAGAAATCACTGGATTTTTTATTTTATTTATTTTATTTTTTCTGGGATCATGTAAAACCTGTTCCAAATCCTCTGCAGACCTCCTTTTGTTTCCTGGGGTAATCTCAGGCATCATCTTATTTTATCAGAAAATTAGGCTATTGCTTAATATTCTCCTTTCTTTAATGGCGTGCAAACACTTTTTTCTGTAACATTTTGAATATTTGCCAATACATACTTGGCTCTTTTCAACAAGCAGAGAAATGCTGAAAACATCAAATAAGCACCTGACAAAGTGTGAAATTTTATATACACTGATTAGCCATAACATTAAAACCACCTGCCTAATATTGTGTAGGTCCCCCTTGTGCTGCAAAAACAGCTCTAATCAGTCAAGGCATAGCCTCCACAGGTGTGCTGTGGTATGTGGCACCAAGGTGTTGGGAGCAGATCCTTTAAGTCCTGTAAGTTGCGAGGTGGGGCTTCCATGGATCAGACTTATTTGTCCAGCACAAATCAGTCTGTTTGAGATCTGGGGAATTTGGAGGCCAAGTCAACATTCTGAACTCTTTGTCATGTTCCTCAAACCATTCCTGAACAATTTTTTCAGTGTGGCAGGGTGCATTATCCTAAGAGGCCATTGCCATTAGGGAAGACTGTTGCTATGAAAGGGTGTCCTTGGTCTGCAGCAGTGTTTTGGTATGTGTCAAAGTAGTATCCACATGAATGCCAGGACCCAAGGTTTCCCAGCAGAACACTGATCAGAGCATCTCACTGCATCTTGGTGCCATTTCTTCCACAGGTAAATGATGCACACATACCCAGCCATCCACATAATGTAAAAGAAAATATGATTCATCACACCAGGCCACCTTCTTCCGTTGCACAATGGTCCAGTTCTGACACTCGTATGCCCACTGTAGGCGCTTTTGGTGGTGGACAGGAGTCAGCATGGGCACTCTGACCAGTCTGAAGCTATGCTGCACTATACATAGCAAGCTGCAAGGCACTGTGTGTTCTGACAACTTTCTATCACAGCCAGCAGAAACTTCTTCAGATATTTGTGCTACAGTAGCTCTTCTGTGCAATTGGACAGGATGGGCTAGCCTTCGCTCCCCACATACATCAGTGAACCTTGGGCACCCAAGACCCTGTCACAGGTTCACCCGTTGTCCTTCCTTGGACCACTTTCGCTAGGTACTAATCACTGAATACTGGGAACACCCCACAAGACCTGCCATTTTAAAGATGCTCTGAACCAGTTGTCTAGCCATCACAATTTGGCCCTTGTCAAAGGCACTCAGATCCTTATGCTTGCTGCCTGAAGTTGCTACACTTGCTGCCTAATATATCCCACCCCTTGACAGGTGCCATTGTAATGATATAAGCAATGTTATTCAAGTCACCTGTTTTATCAAACGTGACTTCAGAGGACAATATCACTCACACTTCATTTTTTATTAGCCACATATTAACCGCCTCATTTACACAGTAGAAAGTTATTTAACAGACTCTCTCTCAAGGACCAGAGAATGCCACGTCCTAGGCTCAACATACTATAAAAAAAAAATATTCGCTTGTCTCTGTTGTGGAACCATACTCCACTTTCGTGGCATGTTTGTGGCTGCCATGTTTCTATTATAAAAGCATGCGACACACAGTTGGTGATGTTTGCTCGCTCTCACTGGCTATTGCGGGTATCCCGGCTCGAGCAGCCCTATCAAGAGTCGCAAATATCCAACATGTTTGATATTTATGATTTGGGATCGGGGAGGCTCCAACTCGATCTAGAGCAGTAAAATAATCATAATGACACCACACAACTGAAGATTTTTTGGACAAAAAGTGGGTAGTGACAAGTCTCGAATTGGGCCATACCCCCCACCCTTCCCCGATCGTTGGGGAGGGTGCAAATCGGGCTTAAAATCTTCAAGTGTGTGAGTTGAATATTGACTTTCTTTTTATTTTTTTTCTGTAACAACTTCTATTCAACTAAAATTCCAGAACACAGCTCTGGACTGCACTTGGTCACTGTATGTGTTCATATGTATGAGTGTGTGGGTGTGGATAAGTGTAGAAAGAGAGGGAAGCCTCTGAGAGAGGGGTAAAAAAAAAAATCCCCAACACAACTGATGAGAAGTTGTCAGAGAAATCAATGTACCCATGTTGCATGCAGCTCCCCTTCTAGTGATCATTAGTTTGTATGCGAGCTCAGTCTCCACAAAAGACCTTGAGGATCCTTATTGTAATTCCAAATTGCTTGGGCAGGTATATTTATTTATTTTAGGATGGGGAGAGGTAGGATCTCTGAAGACCCTTAATTCTCAGATGCCTTAACAACCCCGAAGCCACCTAGTAGCTGGAATATACACATCTGACAAGTATGCCCACTGCTGTCAGCTTTTGTGATGTCGGGAATCCATTGCTGTAATTGACAACATGTTGAGATGCTGAGAAACTAATCATTCCAGATCACTCCGCTATTCTATGTCGGCCTGCTCTAAGCCTTGCAGACAATGGCCGCAGGGCAGATTTCCAAGTGTGGTGGATTGTAACAGTTTATTAGCAAGACATGCTTACCACAGGGTACTGAGGAGGATTCACTACTCATACCAATTACTGGTGTATTATGGTGTTTGACTTTCAGTTTGAAGTCTGAACTTGACTGACAAAGAGTTAAGGGGGAGAGTATTGTTTGCTGGGTTCGACCATTCATAATCCAAGATTGATTTCATATGGCAAGCTATATGCTATGAACTTACATGGCAATGCGTAACATTATAAAAGGGCCATGTTTATGTTAAGAGTTGTGGTTGATCACACCTGTGTGCTGCTCAGAGCATTAGGCTCTTCCCAATCATTAATTTTGATCAGTTAACTACTAAAAGGGCATATAGGGCATGAGAGAGTAGATCAGCAAACTAGAGAGTATTTGATTTTCATCTGTCTAAGGGTTGCCAGATCTCACACAATTATACCCTCCACTGTACCATGTAACCCCTTTCTAGGCTCACAAGTGCTATTCTGTGTAATGGCAATTAATGTCTTGAAGTCATTTTTGAATATTTATTTGTTCTAAGCATGTTTTTTTTTTTTTTTTTTTTTTTTTTTTTTTAAATGGATAACACGTTGGAGCAATGGGTATCATTCGATCCTGAACTTACTGTCTCTGCAGATTCACATGTTCCCCCATGTCTGTGTGAGTTCACTCCAGGTTCTTTGGTTTCCTCCCACCTCCCACAAACATTCTGGTATGTGGACATTCTGGTAGGTGGACAGACCCATAGGTATAAAGTAATGTGTGTGTGTGTGTGTGTGTGTGAGAATGTGTGTATGCATGGTGCCCTGCGATGAACTGTCATCCCATACAGGGTGAATTCCTACCTCACAACCCAGACTTTAGATCCACCATAACCGTAACCAGGATAAATAGGTTACTGAACTGGAATGACCAATCAATGTTTTGAATGATCCATTTTGATTATATATGCACAATGAGACTTATTTATTATCACATGTTGCTTATATGTTAATATTGGTGATTTTAACACAATTCATATAGTTTAAACACATATATATATATATATATATATATATATATATATATATATATATGTGTGTGTGTGTGTGTGTGTGTGTAAGTATATTTGTATGTATGTATGTGTGTGTGTGTGTGTGTATATGTGTATGAAATATGACATATGGGAACTGTGTTAAGATGTTGAGTTTGTTTAAAATGTTTTCTAATCAATTTGAAATTAAATAAAAAATATTAAATGAATTCAAAATGCTAATAAATAAAGAAATATATTGTAACTAACTAAAGAGTGCAGCTCTTTACTGAAAATAGGGTGAAAATGTTATTGGCAATTTCTCATCATTTCCATCCAGCACTCCCTTACCTAAGCATGTCTCGCTGTCTCTCTTTCACTTTCAGACTTTAATTTCTGTGATAAGCTTCAATAAGCAAATGCAAATGTGTTTAATGATTTGCATCACTAGATCATTTCTGGGTTTAATATGCTTTGGTATTCTGGTCAAGGACTCAAATTCGATTTGGAGGTCTTCGCTAGCTCCCAAAGACAGCCCTAATCGCATATGCAATATTAGTGAGGGCAAAAATGGGAAAGAAATTACACAATAGTTCCCTATAATCAAATCCTTCATCATCTAGGTGAGTCTATATTACTCCTTATAAAACTTCCAGTGCAATTTAATCACATTTGCTTCAACTTAAAAGTAAAATACACTCGAGTCACAAATGCATGAGGCACATGGATCTCATCTCAACAGCTACTGTGGGATGTTGTGGTGTTATACTTTTGAAATTATTATTATAATTAAATTATATCTATCTATCTATCTTATTCATATGCAAAAAAAAAAAATCTCTTAGCAAGCAAGAGTAAATTGAAGATGTATTTAATATTTCTTATGAGATTATTAATTTAATAAAATATTTTTAAAAAAATAATTTTATTCAATAATATTTGTATTCAATAATGTTCCTTTTTTTCTGGGAATACATGCATAAAATTAGAAGAAAAAAAGGCAATAGAACAAGACTATTTCAAACTTAAAATCTATTTTAATCTTGTGGAAAATACTTGATAAATTTAGCCATATTCAGGATATTTTCACTTGCTGTCATTCTTTGTAGTGTCTTTTCATTTTATATATAAAAACCACATACATCATATAGGAACAACTGATAAATTATTAGTTGACTATCTAATTTGTTCATGTAGTCAAGATCAGTAGATGAGGCAATGTATTTAATTTTATTAAACCACAGCTTATACATGATCTACTATCTAAAATATTATTTTCACTAGCTACCCATAAGTTGGTGCACTGGTGTTAGTTTCCTCAGTGGTCACTTATATTCCATTCTGCTCCCAAAACCCAATTATACAGCACTTCTTTCTGGAACCTGAAGCTATTATATTGTCCTCTGAGTTGGTGATGTTAGTCTGAAGTTGTGTATATGGTTTTAAGCATATGTAGAGATATATGTAGTAATAAGACTAGGCATGCTTATATTAGGCAGACAGCACGTGCAACAATCAAGAACAATGCATGTCAGGAATGAAACCTTTTAGCCAATGACTTTTTGTCTATAAATTATACTAAAATGTCTTCATGTAGGTTCCAGAAAATGCCTTTTAGATACATAGAACAACATTTGCAGGATGTTGGGTAATACCATGTGCCCCAAACCAGCTGTTTTGGCATAAAAAAAAGGATATAGTCTTGGCATACATGGTTGAAAGAAATGGATTCAGTGAGTGAAAACTGGAGTTTGGATGTATTTTATAACAATTGGCTTGGTTACTAGGATACCGGCTAAGTGCCACTGCAATATCATATAAAATAAGGAAGATGGATGTTTATATCAAAAAGCTTTCATAAAAATGTTTTCAGATGCAGAATTAAGCCAATGTGGTATTGTTTATCCTATAAAATACTTTCAATCACACTAAATAATGGGTTTATGTCTGGAATTTATTCTTTCTTTGTTGAAATTGCAGGTCAAGTAAACACATCCAAGAGGAACGTTGAGAGTGTGCCGAGATGTTTTCATATCTTGGTGGGGACCAAATATCCCTTATATGTCCTCAAACAGATAGGGATATGAGACAGTTTTGACCTTTTGGGGATATTTGGCTGGTCTCCATGAGGGAAAACTGCTTTCTCACAAAAACAAAAAACAAAAAAATGCAGCTTTTATTTTTTAAAAGTAAAAGAGGCAAAAGATTTTCTTGGGGTTACTGAGGTTAAGGTTAGGGTTATTCTGGAGAAAGAAATTATATCTTAGCAAGTGAATATATCTTGAATAAAGGAAATATTGTCTAATATCTCTCTTTCTTCCTAGACATAATTACCAATTTCAAGCTTAAAATATAATATTGTCTCATTCTATAAATAAACACCTGACATAAGCCAGTGGTTCTGCTAAAAGCAGAGCTGAAGCATTGTTTTCTGTCTGAAAAAAAAACAAATAAAAAAAACCACAGGTTGCTATGTAATAGGATGAGTGTTGGGAAACTCATTGTAGGATATTTTTCATAAATCATATAGTGGGAAGAAAAAAAGATGAATTATGAGAGATGTTTTGGACACTGAAAGGTCAGCTGTTAAAATAGGTCTAGACTGACATTATATGTAGGTAAAGGTACTCCAGTTAATCATGAGCAGACTGTCACAGTGCAGTTATTTAATGAGTTGATTCAGCAGCCGAGACACAGCTAGTCTAGTCCTTAGACTGGGCTTTAATAACACTGCCACATGGGATTCTTCCCTGCAAAATCCCTCTCAGTCTGGAGCTGGCCTTGTTGAACATTTTATGGTCTTGTTTTCTATTAATTATTATATTCCTGCACTTCACTTACTTCTATCACGTGTCCGCTGGCTTATCAAATTGTGTGTTATGGCAAAAATGCAATGTCAGCAATACATTTACCACAAATGAGTTTTATTAGCCCTACAGTAATGCATACTTAATGCACTTTCTATTTTTTTTTTTTGTTTTTGCTACATTGAGCTAGGGTATGGATTGCTTAACACACATTACATTGGGGTATTATAATTAAACTGAAATAAAACTGATTAAAATACCATGCAATGCCTCTCTTTTGTTTTGTTATATTAGTTTGGTCCATTAGCTCTAAAAAAGCTTATGTTGACAGACATCAGGAAAAGGGTAATGGAACGGGCCTGTGAGAAATTAAGAGCTTGTTGGGATGCTGAAGAAACAGTTTAAGTTGTGGAAATGATACCACAGATGGTGTGTTTCTGTAGGCCATATGAAATGCCACATGGCACTACCATTGACATGCCACTTACAAAAGCAAACATGCGCTTGGAAGCTGATGGAAAAAGATTTATCAGCCTCAAACCAAGCCCCAGCCATCTCCGTTAGAAAGCTAAATTAAAGCTGATGCCACACGTGCAACTGTTAGGGAGTACCCTTATTACAATTGTTAAAGTAAATATCAGCAAAATAATGTCATTATATCAAATACTGTTACACTGTACAGGTCTCTATTAGGCCTGAGATTAAGATACAAACAAGGTCTAGGACTACCGTGAATTGCTATATTGAATAGCAATAACTAAAAAAAAACCCTGTTCTTTAGCCTGAAAATGTGATGCCTAATAACCTTGTTTCTATATAAATAAAAAATAATTGAATTAATGGATGAATCGATGTATGCATGTATGTATGAATGAATGAATGGATGTTTCTATATGGATGGATAGATATATAGATGGATAAACAAAAAGCTTGTATGAGTGAATGAATAAATTGTTCCTGGACAGATGAATGGATGGATGGATGGAAAGATAGCTGGAGGGATGGATAAATAAAAAACCAGCTTGTATGAATAAATTAATACATTGTTTCTAGATGGATGCATGGATAGATATGAAGATAAACAAATAAAGAAACAGCTTGTATGTATTAATAAATTGTTTCTGGATGGATAGATGAATGGATGGATAGGTGTACAGCTGGATAAACAAATATCACTTATATGAATGAATAAATAATTCTAGATAGATAGATAGATTGATTGATAGATAGGTAAACACATAAATAACCAAACAGATTATATCAATAAATTGTTGATTAATGGATACATTGATGAATGGATAGCTATATGGGCAAACAAACAGCTCATATGAAACAATGAATACACTGTATATTCATCGATAGATAACCAAACAAACAACTTGTATGATAAACAAATTGTTTCTAGATGGATGGATGGATGGATGGATAAATAATCATGTTTGTTGAGTTAAAAAAATCTCCAAACACAACCAACACTTTTTCTAGAGATCACTACATCTATCATAAATGTGTAAGTCATGTTTCTTTTCACCAGCACTACCTACAACATGGCTTCCCTCCATTTTTGAGTGCCAAGGGAGGAGTAAAACTGCTGAGAGAGGATGATGTGTTTGTGTGTTTGTGTGATAGATGGGTGAAAATGTGCATGGTTCAACAATATCATAGTTATTATACATACCTGTGCTGTTCAGTAGGCTGCTAGGCTACAACTGCACTGCAAATAGGAATAAAACAAACCAGCACTGTACATCGTCAGCCACATTCGCTCCTCTAAACCACAGAGCCACTGGGATCCAATTTCATCTTTTGTATCTTAGGCTGCAGGACATAAAGAAGTCCTACACAATAATCACATGTAGTGGATTCAGCCATATTAGTGAAGAAGACACAAGACAAATGCAAATGGATATTCTTACCAAGGCAGAAATATAAATTTGTTCTAGCAGGCAAATGCATAGACAGGCCAGAACCAAGAACAAAAAGCTGGTTGAGTGTGCATAAAATGTGTATTAGTGCACCGGTGTGTCGTGTTCTCGGCACAGGAACTGCTTTTATTGTAGGAGCAATACCAAACAAATCACTGCTATATCACAAAATGTCCCCGGTCAAAACTGGCTGGAGGCAAGTGATATCTCCAAGTAAACAGTATATGAAGACCATATCTTAAAATGATAGATCACCTCATTTTGCTGTGACAGAGGTCTTTCCTGCCACAAACATCCGTCATCGAAACTTCAAATCATAGACAGAGAAAGAGAGTGGGCAAGCAGAAAGCAGGAGAACTGGTGGAGGTTTGACACACAAATAGCTAAACCAATTTAATACCCATTAGATACAAATGTATGCAAAATAATAAGAGACAAATTTTCAGTAACCTCACCATCAGTTGGCTGACATTTTATTCATCAAGGTCAGATCATTCCTTTTGCTAGATTTATCTTGTTCACAATGCATGTCTTACTGAAACTAATACAAACTCACTGTTATTTTCAAATACAAGCATCAGCTTAACAGTCATTTATGTATGCATCCAATTGCTTATTGATTCATTAATACATTTATTTAACGTCAACATTTTGAAAAAAAAAAAAAAAAAAAAAGCCAATTTATTTGTTACCTAGCATGGAAAGGACAAGCAAAGTTTTGTTCAAATGCAATCCCGAGAGATTGCAAGACTTTCAATGAACATAGTAGATACAATTTTAGATTGACATCATACTTTTACTATAGTACTGTTGAATTCTCGATTCTGATTGGTCAGAAAGTGTTGATTAAATTTCCATGACAGAAGCTTTGACTATAATTTCGGCTTCAAGGTTTATAGCAATGTGCTCGTTCTAATATATTATCATTTCTACAGAAGAATACCATCTAATGTTAATATGGTGAAGCTCTCTATAAGGAGATGTTTATTTAGCATACATGGTAGAAGTCTCCGCTACCATGTCAGCTCTTTATAATCATCTGTAACATCTGTAACACCAGGAACATCTTGAGGATAGAGGACTTAATGCTTTCCCGTTTCAAGATGAGGTAATTTTTATTAACTTTGAGAGAGAAAAAATTAGATGCTGGTGAAGGAACTGTAATAGCTGTTATATCATATGTAATAGCAGTAACTAACTTGCTTCACAGAACATGAAATGTAACTATAATTGGATAAAAAGTACTTTGTATCATCCAGTAATAAATTGTAAAATGTAATTGTTGGCAAATTGCTGTGGTATAAAATTAATAAAACATCTGGAACATGTTCTTATTGTAAAATAACCAACTTCTGTGTAGTAACAGCAGCACTGCTTTGTGCCAAGCCTTCTTGTTGTTGATTATTTTCCCATCATGTTTTATTCCTTGCTTAGATTCATTTCATTTGATTTGGGCCAAGCTTCCATATTTACCCCAGGCTTTTCCCCTAGCTTACAGAAACATCTTTCCAGGTTTAAGCAGCTGCCAAATTGGCAAATTTGCTAAATATACACTTTCAGAAAACTATGGTTCCTTAAAGGATATTTGCATGGTTAAGGATTTTATCGTCTCAAACTGGTTCTACATGAAACCTTTTCTGAAAAGGAAACTCTCTCTTGTAAAGGTCCTCTAGAAATCCCCCAAGAGAGACAAACCTGGCAATCCTTTACTGCTAATATTGTAGAAAATCTTCTTATATCTTCATTTTTCTTATATCTTAAAAAAAAAAAAACTTGAATTTTTCTTCATGAAGTGAGGTATAGTTTAGCATATTAGAGCATATTTGAGAAGCCCATGAATTCTTGAAAAAAAACTTTAAAATATTCAGATTAAAACATTGAAAAACTCTTAAAAATATATATTAGTTTGTTTTATTATCCTCTACATGGTGGATTAAAAAATTAATTAGCTGATTAGTAAAGCAAGTGTTTACTGCAGCCCAGCACTTGACTTTCTTCTCCATATAAGTGGATCGCAGGAGAATGTATGTATAATTCTGTATATTACTGTGAACTGAGTCATCATCATCATCATCATCATCATCATCATCATCCAATGTAAAGACTATATGGAAGATTGTGTAGAGAGTATTGTGCAGATGTCATACTCACATCATTTTTAAATGAACTGAACTACTTCTATACATAATAAATTACTTTAAATATCAGTTGTAAATGATGAGATGGCACCAATCCTATAATCAGAATCTGTATCAGTTCAATTCCAGGGGGGAAAAAAATGTTGGGTTGTATATCAGAGGAAAAACTAATGCATTACATCTGATCCAAATGGAGCAGATTGGATTTGGAAAAGTATTTATTTTCTTTTCTTTTTTTTTCTTTTTTTTAAACTAGACATGTTTACATATGAATGCACTTGATTTTGTATTTTTTTTTATTAAAATTGATTTTTATTATATTTATACATTATATTTCATTATATTTGCAATGTGAGTCACATTGTGTGAAAGCTGTTTTGTGTAAGTCATGTTTTTAGCGATGCAAATGTTTGTTTTTGTTTTTTTTTCAAATAACAAACAGTTTTTAAAGAAAAATGGATTGGATGAGTATCAATAGCAACTGATACTCAAGTTTTCGGTATCGTAAAGGAAAGCAGTATTGTGCCATCTCTGCTAATCAGTATTTGCTATGACCTTTTTGCCTTTTAAGTCTGCATACATTTTCTTGGGTATACTGTTTGCACTTTTATATGGATTTGAACTCGTACATTATTACATGCATCTTGGAGAACTTTTGTTTCTTCAGGCAATATCAAGCACCCTTTTGTATTTTAAATCTGAAAAGTCTATTATTTAATATTATCATTGCTTTAACAATATACACAAAAACCAATCCTCTAACGTTTACAGAATTTGTAGCCGTCTACAATTTTTTTTTTTTTTTCTCTCCTGACTCATGAAGGCAGAAGACATAAAATAAACATTTAAATGATTTCTCTTAAGACATGAGCAATACTAACAGAGATAAACATTTCGGTTTCTAATGAGTGCCTTAAGGCCAGTGTCAGAGGTATCGATTTATTGGAGCTCAACATCATAATCGTCAGACCAATAGAAACCCACCCCCCAACACACACACACACACACACACACACACACACACACAAACCTCCTGCTGTGCTTCCTCCCCTCACATTGCTTGGTGGTGGTTGAAAAATGCCACATTTTGTATACAAGCCAGGCGGTGTTTGATGTATGGCACGAGCTTATTGCAAATGAGACAGGAGAACATAATGCAATAAGTGAATCAAAGCAGAGGAAAAAAAAGGAATCATTTTTCATTTTGTATGAAAAATTCAAAAGACAAAACTTATGCTTTAGCATCTTTTCCAGGAGTATTACTTTCTAATATTTAAATCGAATTGTCTATACCGAGGGAAACCGTAAGGATATTAAAACACGTACAACCAGGACATAGTTATGAAGAAATTATACTTAAACTGTATCAAACATGTTGAAGTATTATTTGGATCAAAAATGTCAGTTTTGATATAACATGTATACCACGTCCTTTCTTTCTGTTTGAGCTCTTTCTTTATTTCTTGCTCTGTTTTCGGGGG
>JANDJT010000032.1:6452024-6462093 GCA_024331685.1 Stegophilus panzeri
TATATATAACAATTTTTTATTTTTTATTTCTATTTTCAGGAAATACAGTGAGGGAAGTTGTCATTCAGAAGCCGACCAAAAAAAGTGTGCAGTGCAAGCTATGTTTTGTGCATGTGTGGACTCTCCTATTTATCTGAGTGAATTCACAACAGTAGTTCATGCATATTTAACTCGCTGGTTAAGCAATAGGAAATGTAGGGTAGCCTCTTATTCCACATTTTCTGGACGCATAAGCATTGCAGGGGCTCCTTATAGCAGAACAAATATCCATGGAACCCATATAGCCATTAATAAAATCCCCAAAGTAAAGGGCTTGACATGGTACTCCAACTCACTGACCTATCCAATTTCCCAGCATTCTATTATGTAGGCTTTTTCCAGCCATCAGGACCACCCTTCTCTCTCTCTCTCTCTCTCTCTCTCTCTCTCTCTCTCTCTCTCTCTGTGAGTCGTTCACTTGTGGAGATGTCTGACTGCTGTCGACAGACATCCAGGAATCAAAGTTAATGGAAGTGAGAGGGGGTAATGTGGACTGTCATTGTGTGTAAGTGGTATTTGTGCACTAAGCTGGAAGCTAAGTACTGTGTGTATGTGTGTGTTTTAGTGTGTGGTGAGTGAGTATGTGGGTGTGCACACATGTACGTGTGTGTGTATTTAATAAATCGCACAAAGTGCTTGAGAATAATAACATTCTGACAGGTGGCGTCCTGCATTTTCATATTCCTTTTATGTAAATCTTTGACAATTCCGCAGTCACTTACCGTGTATTTTCGTTTTTATTCAAATTGATGCATACATATTGGAGGACATACAGGTCCTTGCAGCTGCCATTGCAGAAATTATTTAGCAGTCAGATAGTCAATAGAGCATTTTCAGAATGCTTGGTGGGAGAGACATTAAGGATTGAAATTGTAAACGAGCACATGGTTTCAGTAAAATGTACAATAGAAATGATAGTTTGATGTAAGTAAAGCCATTTTCCACTTGAAGATTTTCTATACATGTACTTTTTGTATTATATTTTTCAGCTTGGTCTACCTAGAAGGTTAAATGTCACATTATCTGATTAAAACACAATGCATATCATATGACTAAATGGCTTCACATAGTCTTTAAGTCAGTGGGTGGAAACTGGATATCTCTAAGTCATTACTATCTCTGCTTGTCCGTTTCTGCCACACAGTTATTGTTTTTACATTTTGAATATCATCACCATCACCACCCTTTGCATCACTCGCATTGATTAAACCATTTTTTACCTCGGCGTGTGTCTCTGTCCGCCCCAAACCTTATTGCTTGCATTTCAAGGTTTCATTTTTTCCATGAGAAATACCCCAATAATAGTATCTGTTAAAAAAAGCCTCTTTTGTCTGGTATCTTTAGTGTCTATGTGCGTGTTTATATGTGTGTGTGAAGCGACTGCGTCCCATTGTGTGGATTTATTTTCACATTTTCCACGTCCTGTTTTCTGTTCAGCCTCAGCAGTTTTAAAGGCATTACCTCGTCGGGTGGCTCTCGGTGCTCTGCAGGGGATGGTGTGCTGGAAGAGAAACGAAAAAAAACAAAAAAACAATGCCAACTGCAACTTGACGGCAATGAAAGAAATCATCTCAGCGACAGCACTATACTCTAGTGGCACTATTTAATTAGGTCACTGGCAAATAGGTTAGTAAGCTGAATTCCTTATCTG
Organism: Stegophilus panzeri; assembly: GCA_024331685.1. Taxonomy (NCBI): domain Eukaryota; kingdom Metazoa; phylum Chordata; class Actinopteri; order Siluriformes; family Trichomycteridae; genus Stegophilus; species Stegophilus panzeri. The sequence continues at coordinate 6,453,715 of JANDJT010000032.1, forward strand.
TTCTTGTTTTTCAAACATATGCATATACTGTATATTTAAATGTATGTACCCTGCATTGTTGGAATTTTTGTCTTTCAAATAGTTTTAAATTGTTGCACTTGTGAAAGTGCAGAAAGGCAATAGCAGAAATGTAAGAGTAAGAAACATAATGACTTTAATTTACAAAAAGAGTTTTTTTTCTTTAAGATTTAGTAGATATTTAGTATTTCAGCAGGGACGGTCCAAATCAAAAAATCTAAAATTATATTAATTAAAAGAGAATTGTCCAAGTTACATTTGAATGCATCATGTTCATACACATTAATCCACTTTCACAGAAATCGCTCGTTTCTTACTGGTCAGCAGGTGTCAATTGTTTCCTTATATCTCTAGATAAGTGAAAGTGTAATCACAGGTAAATATCAATGCAGCAATATGAAAGCATGTTACAATGACACTGAGTGTTGATGATTAGTTAGGCGAGTCCTGCATTTATGACTTGCGTTTGCTCTTGTGCTAATATACCGATCAGCCATAACATTAACACTATTGACAGGTGACGTGAATAACATTTATTATCTTGTTAAAATGGCACCTCTCAAGGGGTGGGATATATTAGGGGCAAGTGAACAGTCAGTTCTCGAAGTTGATGTATTGGAAGCAGGAAAAATGGGCAAGCGTAAGGATCTGAGTGACTTTGACAAGAGCCAAATTGTGATTGCTAGATGATGGGGTCACAGCATGTCCAAAATGGCATGTCTTGTGGGGTGTTCCTGGTATGCAGTGGTTAGTACCTACCAAAAGTGGTGCAAGGAAGGACAACTGGTAATTTGGCGACAGGGTCATGGGTGCCCAAGGCTCATAGATGTGTGTGGGGAACAAAGGTTAGCCCATCTGGTCTGATCCCACAGAAGAGCTAATGTAGCACAAATTTCTGAAAAAGTCAATGCTGTCAATGATAGAAAGTTGTCAGAACACACAGTGCATCACAGCTTGCTGCAAATGGAACTGCGTAGCTGCAGACCGGTCAGAGTGCCCATGCTGACCCCTGTACAATGCTGAAAGCACCTACAGTGGGCATGTAAGCATCTTAACTGGACTGTGGAGCAATGGAAGAAGGTGGTCTGGTCTGATTTTCTTTTACATCACGTGGATGGCCGGGTGCGTGTGTGTCGCTTACCTGGGGAAAATATGGCACCAGGATGCGCTATGGGAAGAAGGCAAGCCGGCGGAGGAAGTGTGATGTCCTGGGCGATGTTCTGCTGGGAAGTCTTTGATCTTGGCATTCATGTGGATGTTACTTTGACACGTACCACCTACCTAAACATTGTTGCAGACCAAGTACACCCCTTCATGACAATGGTATTCCCTAATGGCACTGACCTCTTCAAGCAGGATAATGTGCCCTGCCACACTGTAAAAATTGTTCAGGAATGGTTTGTGGAACATGACAAAGAGTTTGAGGTGTTGACTTGGATTCCAAATTCCACTGATCTCAGTCAGATCGAGTATCTGTGGGATGTGCTGGACAAACACGTCTGATTTATGGAGGTTGAGAGGTTGCCCCACCTCACAACTTGAAGGATCTGCTCCTAACATCGTGCCAGATGCCACAGCACATCTTCAGAGGTCTTGTGGGGTCCATGTATTGATGGGTCAGAGCTGTTTTGGCTGCATAGTGGGGACCTACACAATCTTAGTCAGGTGGTTTTAATGTTATGGTGATCTGTGTATATAGCCATTTATTTTTATGCCTTTTTTGTTTGTTTGTTTGTTTGTTTGTTTGTTTGTTTATTTGTTTGTTTGTTAGCAATAGTAAGTGCTGATGGTTTAAGATGGACACCACCTGTGATAATATTCAGAAAATAATGGACACATCAGAGACTCTTTACCCATTTATTTCTCATATTGAACCATTTAATTGGAAGTTATATCACTCATTATGTTTTAACTCTTAATATGTGTACATATTAACGTATACTCTATATATCAAAAATGATAAGCACACCCTGTTTTTGAATAGTTATTAGTGTCTGTAACATTTCATCCAGTCCTGCTATTGTAAAGCGCACACACACACACACACACACACACACACACACACACACACACACACATACACACAAAGCACAGTGGTTGGTGGCGTCTCGCACTGTTGGCCCGTGGGAGGTTGGGGGAGTAATGAGTGTTATAGGAGGGGAAAGGTTCTTATAGTCACACCCCCTCACTTCTTCACTCCTTTCATGCCTTCAACCATTCATCCATCCGTCCATCCACTTTCTCTGTCCATCCCTACATCCTCAAACTGACCCCCTCCCAGTTACCCCCTGCTGTTCTGTCCAGTGCTGGCACATCCACACATCCACATATACACAGAGATTGAGAGCAAGAGAGAGAGAGAGGCACTGAAGGAGGCTTGGAATGTCCAGAGGAGCAGTCAACGATACGCAGCAGTGTACAGAGCTCCTTGCAAAAGTGCAAGTGAGAGGGGAAAAAAATGCTAGAGAGGAATGACACAAACATGCTGGACAGGGCAGCCAGCCATACAAAAGGGGGGATGATGGAAGCTCAGCGAAGAGAAAAGAGACTTCCTCCACCTCTCTCTCTCTCGCTCTCTCTCTCTCTCTCGCTCTCTCTCTCTCATTCTCCTTCCCAGTCCAGATTTTCTCTGTTATCTCTCTGGGATAAAGAGTCTGAGAGTCTGAGGATGGTTTCTATGACTCTGAAGATGTCTGCCATTTCCAGGCCTGCTTATTTATTAAGCAGCCTGAGACACTCAGGAGGTAGAGAGCAGACAAAAATGACTGAAAGTGACAGAGCCTCAGATATCATGGGACCTCTGAAGGCGGCTTTACTCTGATTTGACCTGACAGTTAAAGTGTGTGTCTACGTGAGTTCGGACAACAGGCCATGGATATATGGCACAACACAAACGTACAAAGTGATGCTTTCTTTCATGCGAGATGCTGTTTAGCTGTGCCTTGTGTATGAGATTTGTTTTGCTTACATATTTTAACAGGGAGAAAATGCCTTTCAGGATTCATCTAAAGAGAAACATGTAAACCACAAAGTGGGGCAAATGAGCTTGCAAGTGATACAAGTGTTGCAAATTCTGGGTTATTCTGGGTGAATACATTTTTCCTCATTATTATTATTATTATTATTATTGTTATTATTATTATTATTATTATTATTATTATTATTATTATTACATGGCTGTACAAAATGACATATTTCTAAGGTAAAGAAAACAGAATTAGGTTAGATCAGGTTAGATCCAAAAAAGTTTTAAAAACCATGTTAAAGTTTGATGATTTCATATTTGTTGAAACATAGCAGACAGGGAGATATGCTACAGTATAAATACAACATTACGACATTACAACAGGTCAGAAAAAGAAGTGTTTTGTTAGAATAGATGTTGAGAGACAGCAGTATACAGTACATATCATGCCAATAGTAAACCCTGCAATATCGTTGAAAATCATTTACTATTAAATATTATAATAAATATTATATTCTATTTGACTATAAGAATGTGCAAGTACACACATATCTATCTTATATATACTTATATAATGTAAAGATTATTTATGTCTATATGTTAGTTGTGATTCGATTTTGAGGACTTTTCCTCGTCTCACTCAAAGCTTGACTCTAATTGTTTGTGAGATTAATCCTGGGCATGATCACCTAACATGATGTCTGAAACGACACCTTACACATGGTATAGTGCACAATATAAAAGTCTGTCATGGTGTAATGGTGGAGATTATCTAGTGCACTCTTTCAATCCCACAATGCACCATGATATGCAATGTAAAAGTGATTGACCTTAGTGACCAAGGACTACCAGTAATGCATTATGTTGGTTGGTTGGATTTAATTAGCTGTATGTTTATTATTTATTTATTTTTTTTTTTATCTATTCATAATAATAAAGATTACATTAAAATGTTAAAGTACACTCATACCACTTCAAGAGGTTAGGCTACAATGCTTAACTGGGAGAAATAGCTTGTAGCTAGTTTGTCTTGCTTTCAGACTAAGTTCTCACATGTTCAGACATGTTCTCCCTGTGCTCTGGGGGTTCCCTCCATGTACTCTGGTTTCCTCCCCGTCCAAAGACATGCTTTGTAGGCTGATTGGCATCTCTAAATTGTCTGTAGGGTGTGAATGTGCATGCGATGGGTTGGCACCCCATCTAGCCATGTGCCCCAAGTCCCCTGGTATAGTCTCCAGGCTCCCCGCGACCCTGTGTAGGATAAGCGGTGCAGAAAATGGATAGATGGATTACTGTTGATTTGACTCATTTCTTTTTGAAGCAATTTATTGTACCAGCTGATTATTTGTTATAATAGCTGACTAACTGTTATTGTCCAATCTGAGGATATGGTGAAAGAGCAAAGCGTCTAGGCTCCAAGTCATCAACTGGCAGGCTGTTGTCCAGATTCAGACTCATTCCAGAAAAAGTATTGCAGTGGATTAAACCAAGCACCCAAAACATACTATATTAATCAACATACAGTATGATTAAAAAATACTTATATAGCACTTATATAGCAGCTTTAACCTTTACAGAGTGCTTTACACTGGTTCTCATTCATCCATTCACACACACACTCACACACCAATGATAGCAGAGCTGCCATGCAAGGCGCTGACCTACTATTGGGAGCAACTTGGGGTTCAGTGTCTTGCCCAAGGAAACCTCGGCACGTGGAGACATGTGGGCCGGGAATTGAGCCGCCAACCCTGCGATTGGTGGACAACCCGCTCTACCAGCTGAGCCACAGCCGCCCCTGGATATAGTTCAGTGACTTAAGTTTTCCAAACTTTAAACAGTTGCTGTAGCACATCCTCTGTTGCAGCTTATACAATCATATTCATTTATGTAAATCACAGTATTTACCTGATTGCAGCTCTTCTAGAAGGTTTTTACAGATTTTGATTGATTTTGCATTTTATTTACCTTCTTATGTTTGATTAGCAAAGTGAAAACATTTCTTCTAGTCAAGAACAAAAAAGTTAAAAGATGAATAGAGAAGGATGAAGTTATTTAGAGTCTGTGGTGCTAGTCAAAAATGTCGAAATTCTTAGAAAGTGCTTTGTCCTTCAATGTGATGCTATCTTTTTTTTATCAGTTCCTATTACTATAGGTAAGGATGCCATTAGTCTACATGTGGTGTTTGTGTGATCGACAGACCACCCATCCTTTTCTCACCAATTCAACAGGTCTGACAGTGACCGTCCTTAACTTTCATATGCCCATGCATCACAAAATCGAACGTAGCATTTAATATCAGGTGTGATTTGTGTGTTTTTAAACCGGCACGCTCACAAGACAGCTAGCTCTCAGGCCCTCTCCAAAACAGTCTCTGCAGCAGGGGGATGATCCATCATAAAACAGAAAACAGCCCGATTAGCATCTCATTTTCCCCCGGCTGAACCCCCTGGGTTAAAACGCGCCCGTAATCACCTGTGTGCCAAAAGAAAAAGAATCAAATGAGAGTTGCAGTGGGGAGACAGAGGGGTGGGAACACACCACCTCCCATAAGGGCCAAATGTTGTCAAATTCTCCACAAACACACACACATTTTTGAAGAGTAATACATTTTCCGAGTCTGATACCTCAGCCTTGCCGCCTATTGATAAATCCTTGTTAAAATTTTTCATACTGCACGGCCCATCATCGAGTTTTCAGTCACAGTGTGTTAGAACCACCAGGATGGCTGGAAAATGACGCCTGCCAGTCAGCACAGGCCCAGCCGAGCCCTCTACTTGAACGTTAATAATCTCCCAGCAGTAATTGCTTTAAGTTGAAGAGGGGTGCACGTTCTGCACCCCAGGGGACTCCACATTGAATAATTTATTCATCAGCCTGGGAGAAGAAGCATGCAGGTTGCTCGCTGCCTGAGCTCGAGAGTGTAGCCAAGTGTTTACATCAATTCACCGCTTTTTAACAATACACCCTCCTCACCCTTGATTGGTCAAGCACCGAGGCTCATAGTGTATTTCCAAGTGTGTGTGTGTGTGTGTGTGTGTGTGTGTGTGTGAAAGTGAAGTGGAGAGAGGCTCCTCATCAGCTGGTGGCAGTTCTTATATTACTAATGCATCGCTGGAGATACACACACACACAGACACACACACACAGGCACACAGCCTCTTTCATATGTATTGACTGAAATATGCATGTTTTTCTACCCCATTAATTCAGTCAACATACAATTAGTTCATGCCTATAGATAACGCAGCAGGTCTGAACATAGTGATAGTGTTTAGGAGGAGGCCTTGTAAGACATACAGGAGGTGCAGCCATATGCTTTCACCACTCCCTCCCTCCCTCAAACACACACACACACACACACACAAACACACACACGTGTGAACCAGCAAGCATCATTTGATCTCATGTGATTATATTACAAGTCTAATATGGTCGCTTGTCAACTACGAGTCAGCTATAAGCAATACTAACAAACGTTTAATAACTGCCGCTGTTGTTTCACAGAGCTGTTCAAGTGAGTGAGATTCTGTGGAAGGAAGCAGAATTAAAAGATGAAATCAAAAAGCCTAATTAACAAAGCCAAGCTAACAGGTGTTTCTCGACTATATTATAAAAGTAATGAAGGGAGTCGTTGAATCACATCTAAACATCAGTAACTGAAGACTGAACATAGGTAAATTAAAAGGTGTATTATTTATACAAACCAGTTTATAAGAAAGACACTTAAGTAGTGCAATTACTTATTCATAGGTCCAAGTTAATGCAATATCGGTTCCTAGAGTGGACTAATACATGTGTAGTTGTTTTGATTATTATAAAACATTTTGATTAGATTGATATTGAATTATGGCACATAGTATGTGATATAGTTTATATAGTATATTTTCTTTTTTTTTTTTTTTTTTAAAAAAGCCAAATTGTCAGGAATTTGGTGCACAATAATAACTCAGGTGTTTGTTTCTGAAGGACTGAGCTCATCATTAGGTTGAAGACTGCATTGTTTTAACCTGGTTTTTCAGCTCTTAATATGAATGAAGTGGGCTGAGATTTTCTACACTTAAATGACCCCCATCCTTACTCCTAAACCTTCATTTATTAATGCACAGCTTCAACCCAGTGATAAACTAGGCTTAAGTATGGCTGCATGCTTCTGGAGATCACCGTCCTTCATAAAAGGTCATAGGCTTGAAGATCATTACTTAAAGGTGTAAATGGATCTGAAACACACATTCTGGTGTGAAGTGTGCGAGTGCGCATGCATGAGTGTATGTGTGTGTGTGTGTGTGTGTGTGTGTGCTTGTGTGGAGTAAAATGATATTGTTTCTCAATACAAGAGCCAGGGTTCAGAGTTAAGAGCACAAAGTCATGTATTCACAAAAAAACCTAACTCTTCTCAAACCTAGAGTTGAAGCCTTAATTGAAGCCACAACAGACTATGACTTTCCTCTGTTAAGGACTTTAATACATCCAAAAGAATTTCATGCAGCATCCTGTAATGGACTAAAATGTGTGCATATTGACCATTTTATAAACAATTACAAGTAATCTGCCAACCATAAAAATATATATTTTAATTATTTTATTTAAGTTCCCAGGAACTCTGTTGTGCAACTTTGAGTTGACCAAATGGAGAGGGGTCAAAAACAAAAAGCCAAAAGTTTAACATGCGCTCTAAAAAAATGCTGGGATTTTTTTTCTACCCAAACGCTAGGTTGAGCCTAATTGGGTTATTTTCTCAGTCTTGGGTAGTTTTTTGCTAGTTTTGTGTAACCCAATCGCTGGGCTAGTGGCTGGGTCATTTTCACTGACAGTTGAATCAATGCACCCTCCCCCCACCCCAACGCCTCAGCCCAGATCCTTGGGTCAAAGCAACTCAGCGCAGACGGTTTGAATTCGCCTCAGGTGGAGGTAGCGGTTTTCACATGGACTTACTGTGTTATTTATTTGGAGAAACAAGGTTTGCATCAATATATTTATCCATAAAAACATTACTGTACACTAGAAAAAGCAAAAATGTGTGAAAACAGTCCAGTTTACATGACATTAAATGCACCGCTATCTTCGTTAGCTTTGGCTTACTTGTTTGTAATGCCTACTGGATCGTAAGTTGGTTTTTCAGTTTTAAACGTCTCCTTTGATCACAATCTGACATTTTCATCTTAAATATATAACTTATTTGAGACATTTACTTCAAAGATTATAGAGAAACACCACTTTAGCAGCTCTAGCAATACATTTCTGAAGACATTCTTGTGTATAAATACAAGAGATACCATGTTGACATAATTGTTTATAATGTGGCTTATTTGACATTCTCAAAGGGTAAAAATAACCCTGAAAATATTAACCCATTTATGAAATAAAATTAACCCAGCATTTTTGTAAAAATGAAA
>JANDJT010000032.1:6462166-6482384 GCA_024331685.1 Stegophilus panzeri
AGTGTTGTCACATGAAAAGATATAATCACATATTTACAAAAATGTGAGGGGTGTACTCACTTCTGTGAGATACTGTACATAATGTGTAATATTTTACAGTTGTTTAAATCAGGTTAGTGGTAATACAACAATGTGGAGAACATTCAAACAAATAAATAAAGAAGTAATTAAATAGAATGTGTGTGACTGTGCTCTGCAATTGGCTGGCACCACATCCAGGGTACCCTGTGTAGGATAAGCGTTACAGAAAATGGATAAATGGATGATTGGAAGTAGTTAAATAGATAAGGAATAATTTATGCATTTAAGCATTTAAGATGTTGTACAGGTTATCATCCCATAGTGTTGTAGATCTTTCCAAAAGTCCATTCTTAGAATATTTGCCTTTTTTTTCCCACCAAGTTATGCAAATTAAATTGAACCTGAAAGTGCACTGTATATTCTGACCCTAGCCATATCCATATTTATGCACACAAGGTCCTGTTCACTTCACAAGCGCTGGGATGGTGAGTCAGGGGACACAATTGGTGCCTGAGGTCTTCATGGAACAGTTTTAGGTTAAGCACCTTGCTCAAGGGCACACAGCCATTGCTCAAAAGAGAGCCACTTGAACCTGCAACCTCCTGGAACAAGGTTAACATCGCTGGTCCCTGCACTGGGACCAAACCAGGAAACTCTTTTGTGAAGCGCTAATCCACAAATCTGCTGAGCTGGATAACTTATTCATTTTCATTCTAAATTTGTGTATTTATAATATTAGTACTTGAAAACATTATTTACAGTGTTCACAATCACCAGACAAAATCAAACCTTTGAAGAAGAGAGGATAAAACAATAAGGCTTCATTTATGGATATGTAACTCCAGTCGTGTCTATTTAACAGCAAAGTCTATCCAGATTATGTTTGAATGGGTAAAATACAGCTGTGTGGTTTGCTTAAGTAAAGGAAACTTCAGGACTTTCCCTCAGATCAGCATCCTACAATTAATAGGTATTCCATAGCCACAGCTAAACACATTTCAGACCATTTCCTGCATTTCCTCCCGCTATGTGCTCTTGTATTAAAAACCATAAACCACGCACGAGTGTCAGAGTCTAGCTGGGTCTGGCTCACTCATCCAATTTCAGAGAGCAGCACATGCAATAAAGACACAAAACCAAAATCTAGAGCTGTGGGTTTCAGAAGCCAAAGCACAGACAGATATTTATGACTTGGAGCATGAAATATGAAACATTCTGTAGTATAGACAGTTACATACGTGTGGTTATGCATGAATTGAGCGAGACTGATAATCAATAGTGTAAGAGAGAGTGTATGAAAAAAATATAAATACTTTTTTGTTTGTTTGTTTAATTGCATGCAGTCAAATTACTGAATAATCACTTTTACTCGAGTGCCCTTTAATCTGCCCTAACAATGTGTGTGAGCAGAGTTCAAATGCTTTTCCTATGTAAATAATTATTCTAAAACAAAACAAAAGAATCATACTGTATGCAAGCCATGCTGCCATTTTACATGCTGAAAACTTTCTATTAATCAAAAGTCAACTATTATAAGTTGACTCATACATAATGAATTGTATGCAAACCTCCTGGGATTAACAGATGGGGAAAAAAAAAAACAAAGAAAGAAAGAAACAGAAAAAAAACATGAATACAGGCTACATCTGAATAAAATTTAACATGATAGCTGTGCATATTGTAATTGTTTTTTAATCATTTGGGACTAAATTATTCATTTACATCCAGTGTAAGTTCAGTTTGAGGCTTTTTGCAATTGTTTTTTCCAGAGTCGAATGTCAAGTTTTTTATTTATTTTTATTTTTTTTGTGCAAATCATCACTATTCATCACATGGTTATTCATCACGGTTTCACGTTGTTTGGATTTATTTATTGTTTGGATTTATTTATTATGTATGTGCATGATCCCTAGAATATATCAAGGCTTGACATCCAGTTATGATTTCTGCTTGGAAAATTGATGTGCTAAATTTTGCCTGAGTTGATAGGAGTGCTACTTTTTTTTAATGTTTTCATTTCTGTAATAAGAGGAGGTTGTCACTTGTGCTCCAGCTAATGACGAAGAACAGTACAACATCCCCCCAAAACCTTATATATGCACTTTTAAAGGAAGTATGAATTGCATCATTGTGAGTCCATGGGCTCATAAAATTGGACAAATAAAGCATGTTCTTTACGTGTTACATCAGACAAGTTTTACAAGTTATTCACCGATGCGAGCATACTGTCCCCTAGGGCCATTTCTAGGCATAGGTGAACTAGGTGGTCGCCTAGGGCGCCACCAGCTTGGGGGTGCCAGTGAGCTCCCCAACGCCCCCGCCCTACTCACGCACCCACAAGAAAGAGAGTGTGTGTGTGTATTTATATATATATTTTTTAATAATAATAAAAATATTTAGTAAGTTATTTAGTTTTATTTCTATTGTTAAACTGGTAACACTTTATGATTGCATGCGATTATATATCTGCTATCCCTGGTGATAGTGGGTGTGCTGTTAGGAAGAGAGATAGAGATGTACAGGGCGGCGAGCGTCCGTGCTCGACTGGTCTTTCATCATGAAAAGGTCAAAGCCATCAGGGGCTCAGTATCACAAAAAGAAAAAAGAGGATGAGAAAAAGAAAGAGATATCTCGCCTAGGGCGCCAGAATGGCCAGAATCGGCCCTGCTGTCCCCTGAAATGTAGATATTAGTTACAATTCTAATATTTTTAGTCCCAGTTAGTCTCCATTAGCCAAATAATCACTAACAATGTTTCATATGTATATATCATATATGTGTGTGTTTTTAAATGGGTGTCTACATTTTTTATTTAAAAACCTGAGTGTGGCAGTTTTTAGAATTTAATACTGCAAGGGGCCTTAAAATCCCAGATCAAATTCCAAGCCTCTACTGAGGAAACAGGAAAATATCTTAGAGTGCGTCATTCACGCCTGGCCACTGCGCTAACCTCATTCTCAATGCGAACAACTCTCCCAAAGTGGCTCGAGCTTTTCAGCTTCATTTATATCCCAGCAGCCTCTCCCTACAACTGCCACAGAGGACTACTTCATAGCACCTGAAAGCAGAGGCTTTGCATAACACTGTGCAGTTATGTAGGTTAGTTAGCGGTTAGTTAGTGGTTGGCTGCTCCATGTAGCCATGTTGCTCTTGGCCAGGCTTTGCTTCATTCTTGGCACAGGTGCCGAAAGCACAAGTAGGCTCAACTCTTGACATGACTTGGCTTAGCGAGTGAAAAAGCGAGCTGGCCTTGACTGGCCTGAAACTTTCAATGAGCCTTTTGTTTGCTTAGAGTGCTAGGCCAGCCAGAGATCATGCCGGCTTTAAGAATGGACAATTACTAGCATTCCACGCTCCAAATGAAGCTAATTACTCACCATGAGAAAACTCCTTACTGGGTCACTTTGTTCCAATCTTACATCATTACACCAATGATTTCCTCCAGGTTAGAGCAATTGAAGTGCCTCTCTTTCTTTTTTTTCGCCAACAGAGAGAGAGGTGACATGCACTTAAGCCCCACATTGTGGTTATGAATATGACTGCCTTCACTTCACACAGACCACACAGTTGGAAAGAGAGCAAAATGAGAAAACCAGTTGAAACACACACCTCCAACGCTCCATATGGAAGCTTAAGCTGAAGCAGTCAGGCCCAGTTTAGTAGACTTTAGTTACAGCACAACTCCTCTCCTCCCCTCCCCTTTCTTCTCATCTCCATCAAAAAGACAGATGGCCATGTCAGAGCTGTACAGTGGCGGCCGTTTATAATTCAACAGCTTTTTTTTTTTTTTTTTCCAACCCCCCTCTTACTCTAATATCAAAAGTTATTTTGAAACTGAGGGTTTGTAAAATTATTACTCTCTCACTTTCCGGATGAGGACTAGGGATCTCAATGATGAGGTGACAACGTATCATATTTCCATCCTCCCTCCACTCGCGGCTGTCAACAGCAAATTCAAATATGTGTGATTGGCAGGCCGACATTTTTACAATCTCATGTGAAAATGTGTGTGAGCGAGGGAGGGTGGAGGGTTAGTACGCTTCTCCAAAACACTCCAGATGACATTTTCCCTTCTATTTTCCCTGCAGGCTCCTTACTCACGCAGTTTAATTATTCAACTCTTCATCTGTTAGTGCGACAAAATGGGGATCCTGTGAAAGTAAGAAAGTGGATATAGACAATTCATCCCTATACGTAGATGATTTAAAGATAACTATAATGGCCTGATGCATTCATGTTTATGGTTGCTGGTTCTTAGGAAGAGTAATCTGTAAGATAAAGAATTGTATATATGTACATTAGAGGTGTAAAGCAGTCCCTGTATCTCTAACTGTATTTGTTTAATCGGTCCGTATAGGATTTCGCCGAGTTTTTTTTTTTTTTTTTTTTTTTTTTGTGTGTGTGTGTGTGTGTGTGTGATCGTTGAGGCCAAAAATGCTTGATGTTGCTGTGGCTTTTAAAAAAAATTTCCTATGCGACTTGCAGAGTTTTTTGTGCGTTTTTTGCAGAAAACTGCTTGAATTGGCGAAATTGCAATTGCACAAAATTGTGTCTTTTGCAGTGATGTTTGTTGGTAAGTGATACCTTTTTAGCTGTACTCATGTTCGAAGCACATGAATCATCAATGCTTTGGCTGAACGTGCATTGTGATGAGGTCACATGACGCATCTTGGCTCAAATCTGCACAAAATCTGCGGTAATTTTGAATTAAATCTTCAAAATAAGCATTTAAATTAAATATTCATATCTGTTTTCGGATTTAAATCTGAAATGTGTGTGTGGTCTAAACTGGAAGAAATTACGTTTGAACCCTACCTCTATGCCCACAGAAATGTCAGAACTTTCAGTAGCGTCTGTAAATTCTGCCACGTGGTTCATACTATACTTGAAGATGTGCATAGAAATGTTTTATTAATCCCATTAGTGCAATTGTTATTATTTTTATTTGTATGTTCTAAATAAATATTTGTTCTATTTTCCAAAATATAAACAAACTTGTAGCCTAATCTAAACCGTATTGACCCAGACCGGGCAGCGAGGATGAGCGGACAGACGTTGTGAATGTATTGCGCAGCAAGATGCATTCATGCTGATGAATGTGCTCTTCCTGTATCTACATATCTGAATGCTCACCCACAAGAAAGTATGGTTTGAGTGACTTGTTTTGCTTCCTGCTGGATTCTAGTCTGATGCAAACCTCGAGTCTCAACCAGATTTCTAGCAAAAGTTCTTCAAAAAAAAAAAAAAACCCAAAAAACGAAGAAAGGACTTTAATATTAGTTTGGACAAATCAGGGCTCTTGAGTCAAGAAAAGTGCATGATGAAACACAAGTTCACAAATCATCAAAAAAATTATTTTACAGAACAACAACAACAACAACAACAAAAAACCCATACCTATTCTTAATAGAAAATTGTATACATCGTATATAAAATAGGAAGTTCAGCGTATTCTTTCACTCTATCTCTCTATCATTGCTTGACACATATCTGAAACCCTTTTTTATGTTTGATTTCCTTCCTGTCATTACACTATGAATTGCCTCTTTGAAAATAATGACTACAGAGGCTCCAAATCGTTTTAAAAGAAAATATCAAAATGGCTTAAGCTACTTAGGATGAATGCCAATTATATTTTAATATTCAGCCGAGCATATTTCAGTTGAGGTGGGCGACGCATGCATAACTCATGGCGCTGGCCAGCTGCGGCTCGCAGCGAATGCTTCGGTGGCAGGCTAATTTAGTGAAGAACTACCTGACTGATGGCATCCTCAATGAGCAGGTACTCTACTGAGGATTGCTCTGTGGTTATGAGCTCGCCGCTTCAGCTTGGCAACACAAAAATACATCAAGACCAATTACGATATCAACTTTCAGTCTGATACCCTTGCCACGCAAGTGCATGTATTTCTGCCCCAGGCACTTCAAATTGCATCTAATTTGAAATCTTTGGGGTTTTAATTAAATTTTAGAATATATGGAATTCTTCATTAGTACCTGTTTGGAATGGGTGATTATGCATCTCTCTCTCTCTCTCTCTCTCTCTCTCTCTCTCTCTCTTTCTTTCACACACACTTACTCACACTCACTCACACTCTCTCACACACTCATTAAAGTGTAGGGATAGTCGTTATTTTCTTAGAAGCAGATTCAGCATAAGCTGCCGGAATAAGCAGCTCTGAAATGCTAAATATTATCAAAAAAAAAAAAAAGAAAGAAAGTTCGATCCCATTGAGAAATAGGATTCTCCAAGTTTTAATGAAATCTTCCATTTCTCTTAATGATCTGCAAACCGTTGCCTGATTATTCCTTGTATTGACCTTTTTTTTTCCCATCATAATGGCGATGAAAGCTATTAGCACGATTTTGTCAGTCTTTTTATAGCGTGAATCCCAGCAGCAGCTAAATTCTGAAGGCATTAACGTACTGAAGGCATGATGTATTTTATGGCACTACAAGATGGAGAAGTCTATGAGCAAATGTGCCTTTTATAACTGAGCGATGTGCTTGAAGCCTCTAATTGTGCTTACACTGATGGCAAACAAAAGATTTCTGTTCGTATCCACTATGAATTTATGCTTTCAAGACGAGTGCAGAATACATCTACAGTATGAGAGAAGTATAATGACAGGGAAGAGTTACAACCACCATTCTTATGATAATTAAATTTCTCCGTGTGTGTGTGTAAGTCATAGTTGGCTCATCTTGGGTATATTGTGTAGGGGTTGGTTCATTTTTGTGCAGTAACATATTAAATATGGTTATATTGAAATATTTGGGATGTGCTTAGTGATTCTGGTGCTAGTTTGTTGGTTGGTGCTGTATTTCCATTATTCCTGTGAGATGTTAGTGGTTAGTGAAGAGTGTGATCGCTTTGACGGCAGCGTTTTGAACCCTAGTATGAACCCTAAACACTAAAGGTACGTTCACACATACAGTAATTTTATCACTGCAAGTCTCCAGGCTGTTCCTACTACTGATTACCATAGTAACATTTATCAGTGGGTGGCGCATATAGCATTCCACTTTTGACAACAGACCGGTTTTCTTACGCCGAAATAAGAAAAGGGTAGAGTGTTTGTATATCCAATTCACCACTGTATGTATGCATCATATTGTACGAGATGAATGAGAAGCAGTGTGTGCTCTTTGCCATTGCGGGTATCTATTTGCAGTGAAAACGAAAGCGCCGGACCGTCTGGGTCCACAAAATAATTCGGACTCGCAGGCAGCATGGCGGATCATGGATCGTGTGTGCTCTATTGTCTTTCACTCTGACTACCATTGGTAGTCGCTGCACCAACTTTTCTCAACTTTGTCGCATCGCTGGACACGCCCACATCTAGACTCCAACCGTTGCTGTCGCTCATGACGCCTGAAGTCGCCAGCTCTCACTGAAAATGAATGGACTCCGGGCGCTGTATGTGTGAACGTAGCTTAAAAGACTAAATCACTACTGCATCTCTCATCTCTCTTTAGGTCAAAATGAAGCCAGGGCTAAATCCCACTTGCAGGTAGTCGAACGGCATTGTGGGTATTATAGGAAATTGTTAACCAAAGTGAAAATAGACTAACTTGTTGATGAAAGATGTTTAACCCACAAAAAAGTTAATTTCATGACAAAATAAATCTCCAATGATACTGAAGATCACGTTCATTTTATTAAATAATATTACTGTGCAAGTCATTCAAGGTGGTGTTTTACTTTAAATTTGGTTTAATGCTTTGTTTAATATGAAATGTATGTATGTGAATTGGTGCAGGGATGAGCTAAAGGCTGTATACTGTAGATGTTGGATGGAGGTGTAAAACTGAAGAATGAGGCTTATGTCGAGGTTGTAGGTGTTGTATAAGCAGTACTCAGTCTCTCCTGAGTCTTTGTGTTAGTATGCAAGGTGCAGCCGTGGCTGATGATGTGTCTGTAGAGGAGACACAAGAGCATGTCAGGCCACAGCCTACTAACCTAAGATTACCACACATCGTCACCTTGCGAACTGACACACACTGAGGAATACATAGATTACACGTATACACACACTCACACTCACCCACCTACTGAGGTAAAGACTTCATGGATACTTTTCATATAAGAAAGCATATTGTAAACTGAATGTACAGTATAGTATATTAAGGATGTAACTGAATATGAATATAGATAATGTGTTCTAAACTGATACAAATACAGATACAAATAGAATATATTTCCTTATTGTTTTTTGTTTGTTTGTTTGTTTTGTTTTGTTTTGTTGTTGTTGTTTTTTTGTTTTTTTTTTGTTCTGTTGTTGCCTGATGTACACCCTGCTTTACTTAGCTCCAAAATAAATCCATATTCCTACCATATTTCAGCATATTTCAGTACAAACTGTCCAGAAATTCCCAAAAGAAAATATGCTTTTATTTATAGAGTTGTCACTCCATATAGCCTATACACAGACCATGCACTGTGGTCAGCATATTTCTGCTGGGGTCTCCAGACATAATCATAGAATTATTTCAAAAAATATATTAACTGGTACAATAATTGCATGTGTTTTCACCATTCTTAAAATGAACGTTGTCCATTAGTATTAAAAATTAAATCTTTGATGAAAATCATACAGTCATTATAATGAATTGCAGCTTAAAGGACCTCATTTTGACTAGCAGCAGCACTGCGTCCCACCTTTCTGGAATTTAACAAAGTCAAAAACTAAATTTAATCTGATAAAATATTATTAGCTGACTATCCTTATCAACTATACCCAATAGTTCCCTGATGTGTTGTCATATTTTGTGAATGAATAATATCTTTCCAGTATTTTTCCACTGTTTCCAGGAGCATAGTGGTGAGGTCAGGGTCATTGCATTACAGTTTTAGTACGTATAAAAACTAGATGCCTTAGAACAAATAAATACTGTTTCCTGTTTAAACTCAGGCTAACTAATTCCGAATGCCTAAAAATACCAATTTAATACTCTTCAAAAACAGATTATACTTATATAATTGTACAACATGCATTCCGCTAGCTTTCACAGTGCTGAGAGAGTAAATTAATTATTTTTCTTTAAATGTCTAATTAGTGATTTGGATGAAAGTTATCATGAAGCGGCGGTTTTGAAATTCGAAAATTCGAGCAAATACAGCTCCCCTGTTCAGTGTTTTCCTCCTAAGCCATAAGCCCTATCCCCCCAAAACATGCCAAGGCTAGAACTTTTGAATACTAATGCCTTAGGGGCCTTTCGGGAACCGACAGCCAATATGATTGACAGGCACTCCTGGAACTGATTCGTTGGATGTTGGTGGTCCACATAGTTTTTCCATCCCATTTTCAGAACCTCTGGCTCCACAAACACCAGCGTTTCCTCTCTGAGCAGATATTTTATTGATGCTAGAATGTGAGTTTTATATAAAAACTGTCCTGACATAAAAATCACTGTCTCCACTTGACTTTTTCTCACATCATCACTGCCATAGCAACCGCTATTAATGCTAATTCATAGAAAAAAGGTTAAATCTAGAATGCTTAATGGTTCATCAAGTTTGTCACTCTAAAAATTCTGTTTTGAAGCTGAAAACAGAGTACATCATTAGTGTCAGGCTCACTGTTGAGGTTACTTGCCACTTCAAGAACACCACCGTGGAATTGATTTTATACTTTATTAATTTTTTTATATGCAAATATTTAGAGTTTCACATCCTACAGACTGAGAAGCATTTTGCTTGAACAACTGTTAGGGAACTTTTGTCCAAAATGTCCTGTTTCGCTGGAAACTCGGTCTACTATGCTGCACTTTCTACTATCTAGACATTATTGAAGTAGAACTACATTGAAACCCTGGAGATTATCTATACATATATATACTGTACATCTATGAATATCTCAGAGAATAAGCATGTATGCAGAACATACTGAGGTCCCACTCTCAGGTCAGCAATATATGCATGAGCAGGTTGGAGTATGTCAAGAGTGGATTGACTTCCCATATGTAAACCTGGGATCTGATTGTTGACCTCGCAGATTCATCAACAATCAGGAAAAGCAAGTGTCTGAGCTGTTAGGAGAGTCAACATTTTCTGACATGCTAATACTGCCAAAGCTAAACTGAAGTCTATTGAAATTCCTTTAGTAGTGACTCAAAGTTGATGCATTGTGTCTGAATGGCTTTTTAACCAACAGAAAATGCTTCACTGTTTGCACAGTTGTTGTGCTTCCTTTGCAAAGACTATTAGTATTTTTGAGGAGAAAAAAAAGTGAATTTTGAAAAAAATGTTAAGGGTTTGTGTACAAAGGAGTAAAAATACAATTTGCAGCACCCAATATTCCATCCATTTTCCATACCACTTATCCTAAACAGGGTTGTGGGGAGCCTGGAGCCTATACCAGGGAACTTTGGGCACAACTTGGGGGACACTCTGGCCGGGGTTCCAACCCATCTACACCCAATCACACACATATTAACACACTACAGACAGTTTGAAATGCCAATCAGCCTACAACGCATGTCTTTGGACTGGGGGAGGAAACTGGAGTACCTGGAGAAAGCCAAGGTTCTCCCCATGCTCTCCCATGTTCTCCCCATGTCTTCATTTCCTTTGGGTTCTCTGGTTTCCTCCCACCTCCTAAAATCATGCTGGTATACACATGGATTGACTACTCTAAAAAAATGCCACCAGGTGTGAATGAGAATGTGAATGTCTGTCCTGCAATGGACTGGCATCCCATCCAAGCTGTATTCTCACCTTACACACAGTGTTCCCAGGATACACTTGACCAAATAAAGCCATCACTGTAGGAGAATAAATAAAAATTGAGTACGGTTAGTAATCAAAGGTTTTTGTAAAATTTAATTAAAATCCCCTTGTGACCCCGAGTTCGTCTTCATACAAAAAAAGATATCACTTGTGTTATATTAGTTGCTAGCAGGAACACATTTTCTGGATCTTTTTGCTGCTGATTTCATCATCCTGCACGTTTTTGTTGCTGAAATGAAGACTCCTGCTTCTCTTTAATGCCAAACATAAATTTTGACCACAGGAGTATATTGAGGAGAATCATGTAATTCTACTGAATGGACACACTTTTTTGCCTAGTTTTAGGTTATTTTAAACAATAGCTCAAAGTTAAAGTCCATGCTCTGTGTATCTATTGTCCTGTTTATTTACTGTCCTGTATTTATTGTTTTGTTCTATATATTTATTGTTTTGCAGTCATCTCACACTGTTGTGTATTTGCACTTTATGTAGTCTTGCATACTGTATGCGTTGCACAATAGTCCTGTAGAAACCTCATTTTGTTCCAATATATACAAGCTATATAGACGAACCCACTTGAACAACCCACTTGACTTGACTTGGGGCTATGCCATATTTCATTAGTAAAGCAATACCTGTATCCACACATCAGGAAAATCCTTTATCAGAATCTTGAACTGAGGAACTGGATGTGGTGCAGCCTAAGGGACTATGAGACTAGATTGAGCATAACAATGCACAAATTATGCACCCTCTTATTCTCATCAATGATGCATACAGCTAGTAATGGAGGTAAGTAGCACCTCTCTGGCAGAAGACAGGAGGAGAGGAGGGGTCCTTTAAGGCCTCAGATTGCACTATTCGCTCTCATGTTTTTAATCATGTTCTCTCAGCTGATAAGTGAACGTGTTCTGCCATTCCTCCACTGTGATCTTGAGGGAAAGTGAGGAAATGAAAGCTCCCCTCTCAAGCTAATCATTGGGGGGCCACACTCCCTTAGAGCACAGAACTTTCAAAGGACCACCACATAGGTTCTTCTAGATCAGAAAAAAAAAAAAAATTAACGAAAGGATTGGGTGAAAGAAACCGACTAATAACCAGCTCACACAGTAATTAAACTGGAAGATATGTGAGTAGAGAATGAAACTGGGAAAGTCTTACTACGGGTTCATAACGAGTGGCCAAGTGGTGTGGATTTCAACTTCAAATCATTGTTCAACAAGAAAAGCGTAAGAATTTATGAGTAAAAATAATTGTATTTGCTCAAACAGAAAAAAAAAATCTTCAACACTCATGAACGAAGCAGGTGCACCAATGATTTAGGCTCCGTTCATGCTCTTTGCTTTATTTTTATCCAATAAAAGCATGGTTTTAAAGTGGCCCCAGCTGTGTTCTCCCATTACACAAGCTCAGTGACTGGCTAATGCCTCCTTCATAAATACTTGCCACAATAGTGGACATAAACCCAGGCGATTGGTTTTGCCTGATCAATACGGACAAATGCAGCCCCAGCCAATCGGACAGCGCAGATTCCCCGGTGGCCACTAGCAGTATAATCTGTTTTGAGGAGGAGTTTAATGAGCTGTAGCGTCTTTACGACATGTACTGCCTCTCCTAGCAGGGATACCATTTCAGAGGGTCGACTCGCACTTTGGTTAAACAATTTACACCAGTGCTCGGGCTTGCTGTGAGGTCCTGACCCCTCACCGTGTGCTTTAAACTTTTCATTAAGTATGGGAGATTACTGCAGTCTGCTCCACCGCAAACAGCCTAAATAAGAGGTGCTTGGAGCTTAGCTGAGTGTAGAAATTGTTTGAACCCCATGAGACAAGCATAGAGCTGTAGGGAATGCTCAGTGCACAGGGGTACCTATATACAGGTGTACAATACAAGGCCTGTAGAGGCTTTTATAGATTTCTCTCTGTGATTAAGATCAAGGTAGGGGGAAAGTGAGCATGCCTGGCTTGAGCAGACCGTCTACGTTTCTGTCATTTTCTGACAAACTCATGAAGCTCTGCCAGGATGCAAGTGCTTTGTGATTTTATTCAAATTCACCTAGGCAATGTCAGTATATAGGAACATAATAAATAAATACAATAAATAAATTAAATGGGTGGCAAGTCCCAAAAATTTTAATAAAAATCATACTGAAAACTGACTGGTCCAAAGCAGACCTAGATGAACTACAGGCAAACTTGGAGTGAGTGTTCCATACCAGAGTTTTTGTTTAAAGAACTTCCATTCTGAAATTGTTATGGCATCATCAATACAATTCTTACTTTCCAATAGAAATAGCGCCCATCTACAAATGGGTGCAAAACAATACCACTTTAAAAAAAATCATTCATTTTGGACATACTGATTATAGCAAAGTAAATGTAATACATTTACTTATACAGTGCTGTGAAAAAGTATTTGCCCCCATCCTACAAAGGCATAAAACAAAGCCATCCTGAGTAACACAAAATACAGTATAGTTTTTAAATGATAATGTTATTTATTGAAGCAAAAAAGTTATCCAATACCAACTGGGCCTGTGTGAAAATGTATCTGCCCCTGTATTTACTAATTCCCCAAATCTAATGACACTGCATTCGTAATGGGGTTCAGCTGGACTAGATGCATCCAGGCCTGAACACCACAAACCCTGTTTAATCAAATCAACGCTTAAATAGAACTTTTTCAACAGCATGAAGTTGGTTAAAAGGTCTTACCCAGTAACACACTATGCCAAAATTTAAAGAAATTCCAGAAATGACGAGGAGGAAGGTGATTGAAATACATCAGTCTGGGAAGGGTTATAAAGCTATTTCAAGGGCTCTGGGACTCCAAAGAACCACAGTGAGAGCCATTATCGCCAAATTGAAAAATTCGGCACAGTAATGAACCTTCCCAGAAGTGGCCTACCTTCCAAAATTCCTCCAAGAGCACAACAACTACTCATTCAGCAAGTCACAAAGGAACCAAGGACAACATCAAAGGACCTACAGGCCTTTCTTGCATTAATAAAGGTCACTGTTCATGTCTCCACTATCAGAAAGACACTGGGCAAAAATAGCGTCCATGGAAGTATGGCGAGGTGAAAACCACTGCTAACCTGGAAGAACATTAAAGCTCATCTGAATTTTGTCAAAACACACCTTTATGATCCGCAAACCTTTTCGGAGAATGTTCTGTGGAACTGATTGGAAGACAGGGGTCCTGTTACATCTGGCGTAAACCAAAGACAGTATTCCACAAAAAGAACATCATACATATGGTCAATCATGGTGGAGGAAGTGTGATGGTGTGGGG
Organism: Stegophilus panzeri; assembly: GCA_024331685.1. Lineage (NCBI taxonomy): Eukaryota > Metazoa > Chordata > Actinopteri > Siluriformes > Trichomycteridae > Stegophilus > Stegophilus panzeri. The sequence goes on from JANDJT010000032.1 coordinate 6,476,213, forward strand.
ACGCTTTGCTGCTTCAGGGCCTGGGCAACTTGCAATAATTGAGGGAAACATGAATTCTGCTCTCTACCAGAAAATCCTAAAGGAGAATGTCCGGTCTTCAGTCCTTAAGTTGAAACTCAAGTGCAACTGAATTATGCAGCAAGACAATGATCCAAAGCATAGGAGTAAGTCCACATCTGAACGGCTCAAAAAAAGCTAAATTAAAGTTTTGGAGTGGCCTAATCAAAGTCTTGACTTGAACCAATTGAGATGCTGTGGCAGGACCTTAAACAGGCAGTTCATACTCAAAAACCCTCCAATGTGACTGACCTAAAGCAGTTCTGCAAAGAAGAGTCGGTCAGAATTCCACCAGAGTGAAAGACTGATCTCCAGTTATCGGAAGCATTTGGTTGCAGTTATTGCTGCTAAAGGTGGCACAACCTGATTTTAAGTTTAAGGGTGCAATTAGTTTTTCACATTAGTGATAGGTGTTGCTTCAATAAAAAAATGTATTATGTTTTCACAGGTTTCTGTTCTAAAATCTAAAACTATTTAGTATGAGATATACACCAAAATAGAAGAAATCAGGAAATACTTTTTCACAACACTGTACATCATTATACTGTACCACAGCACTGTTGAATACACGAGATTGGTCAGAAGGTGTTGAGCAGCAGTAGTGTTTGTAATTCAAATCACATATTTACACCAATGTGTTCATTCTAATATGTTATCATTTCTATAGAAACAGCTAATTCATGGGGACTTCTATAGTGGATGTGCCACATAAACAACATTTTACACATTGCTGTATTTAGCAAAGAAAAAGCATGAACATTGATATGGAGGAGCTTTCCATAAAGAGACACTTATTTAACATTTCAGGAAGGAGTCTCCAGTGTCAGCGCTGTGTAATAGTCAGAGGTAAAGTTGTAACTTTTACGTTTTCCACCATGGACAGAGGATGTTGCTGTTTCTTGATACCAAGCTGCATGTTTTATGTTTTATTAACATAAGAGAAAGTGAGGGAATGACTGGTTATAGCTACTATAACTTAAGAGATAAAAGGAACTTCCACAACATTAAAAGTAACTATAAATTTATAAAAATGTATGTGTCATTCTTTATAAATAAAACCACCTAATTTTAAAATGGCTGTTGTATAAGAGAAATTAGACATTTTGAGGTCTGCACTTATTCATTAATTAATATTTGATTGTTTTCCTATTATTTTTAAAGTGACAGTGTAGTAGGAAGGAGATGAGCAGCTACTGTAACTGGCCCAGCATGCCATCTCAAATTTTTTGCCTCAAATATGCTCACCTACATCAAACTATGCTCTTGTACTCATTAATATTAAATACAAAGCAAAAATAACAAGCATTCAATTGTGGCTTTGTATCTTGGGGAGCAGAGCAGAGGTCGGTAAGTGCATGTTTGGCCCAACATGTTTTGGAACTATTTGAATGACTCATTTAATATGACAAGATGTGAAGGTTAAGGTCAGGGTTAGGGGTGGGGTTAGCACTCATAACTTTTCTAACTTGTTAGAATTCTTATTTGTTTTTTTTATTCAGGCAGGATCAGGATTATTCAACGATTGCATTCACAAGCATACCTTTAAACTGAGACCGAAAACGTTTCTCCATTGAACTGGTAATTGTACTGCATTAAAGATTTGAAACCTTATTTCTTTAATGCCATAATTATTTAGAATCATGTTATTTTGGAAAGGTATGTGGGTATGTATATGATTACTCCATATGTGAAAATGTCTTCCCTTGCCCTAGATTAACCACAGATTAACGGACATTTTTCCATTATTACTGTGTTTATTTTAGCAACTCAAGTTTGGAGAGAGAGGCAGAAAATGTCAAGGATTTGAACCCGATGTCAGCAGACACAAAATAAACACATGTGACCTTGACCTTAATATCGCAGCATGTTTCACAGCAGTGCACAAAGAAATGTTAGGAGATCCAGGATTCTGTTACGCTTCAGGTAGAGTGATAATTTCAATCCAATTCTCTCAAACTGGACAAAAAAAGCTTTCATTGCCTCTAGTGGATGTTCTCTCAATGACCATCCTCTATTTAAATAGCCGCGAGGCTAAAACGTGATTCTTTCTTGATTCCGTCACTCAAACTAAGAGGGGGGGTGTAGAGTAGGAAGCACTGGGAAAGAAGAAGAGGGGAGAAAAGTGGTCACGAAGAATTAGCATGAATGGCGGGGGGCTAGAGCCCAGTGTTGATAAGGAGATTAGTCCCTAAAGAGCTCCGTCTTTCCTAGCTGAGAAATTAAAGGCTGCCAGCCCTTCTCTCACCTGTCCCTCTGACAGCTCTCTCTGCCTTAATCCCTGTCCTACACCAAAGAAGCATTTATTAACAAATTAAGAGGCCTCATCTCTACCCCCTTAATACTCCCCCCTCACCATGCTTACAATCCCTCTTTGTCAGCTCAGTCTTCAAAAAGTTGTCTTGATAGCAATGACAGGGTGATTATCAATGAAAAATTATTTAACACCACCGCAGGGCCTTTGCTCTGACAAAGCTTAATAAGTCACATGGGTGGATATCAATCAAGCCAGGCCGCCCTGGATTTGGTAAATATTCCCCTAAGTTCAGGCAAATTACCTTGATTATGTGGCGGCTCGGCATGGGGCTGGGTGGCTGTAGGGTAGGGGATGGATTTTTACGGAGGGAGGAAAGAGGAGGAGACAGACAGAGGGGACATGTTTTTAAGCGGTACAAAAAAATGACAGCATTAGAGAATTAATTAGAATCAAAACAAACCTGAACACAGTGAGTGTCAATTGCCATGAGACTGCTGCTCTGCCTCTTTAATTCCTTTATGCCATTTGATACACAAGGCTAAATTTATGCAAATTAATAAAGTTGGCATTTTTTTTCCCCAGTAATAGACTTTATATCAAGTTCCTATCAAACTCTCAGAGTAGAAAATTTAATATACTAACATCCATATTAGTCTCAGAGTGATTTTCAAAAGCCAGAACGAATTGAGAATCGGCGATGCAAATAAATGTTTTACTGTCATTTAAATGTTTAGATTTTTTTTTTTTTTTTTTTTTTCAGAAGGACTGATGCATTATCCCCAATTCACCATGGCTCTGATAAAGCAGCACTAGTCATCATTTCGGGCCCAGCGGCTAAATCCGCTCTGTCATTGTAAAAATCACTCAGAGACAACCACAAAGATATCACACTTTTTAATGACTCAAATCTATGTGCCGTAGAAGCGTGATTGACATATTTAGGCCTACAAAATTCTCACGTCACACAATGCCAAGTGTTCTCCTTTATATCCGTGCAGCACTGGTGAGATTAGAGAAGAGGTATCGCCATTCTTCACCAGCCTCTCTCTGCCCCAGGCCAAAGCCCAGCCACAATGTAATCAGTCCAAATTAACCACAAATAACAACCAGCACTACATATCCTGTCCCTTTGAGTGTATCAGCTCTCTTTGCTGATTAAAAGGGGTTGCAGGGCTTATTTCTTTGTTATAATTTGGCATTGAATTTGGGTAAATCAGTAATGGGCAAAAACGAAATGGATTTGAAATAAATCCCTTTTTAAAGCAATCACGGGACATAAAAAGGTGTTTGCCTAAAGGAAGAGCGAGCTTTCTGTCTGCTGACATGACAGCGCATGGTAATGGAACCAAAGCTGTTAATGTGGTTTTCTTCAGTTAAATTGATTCATGAATTTTGAAGAGAACATTATCTAATGAATTTACTCTGAATAGAAAGCAATTAAAAGGACACATCAGCCTGATTAACCCCAAAGTCACCCACAAGCCACAATTGATGTACACTTTTAAATTATTTCCATAAGAAAAACTGGAGCAGATTTGCTGTGTCTTTGCCCTCGACTAATCCAGACAAATTAATGAACAAAAAGTTAATTTCTGTAATGACCCTATTGCACTCTAACCTGGATTAAGCAGGCATCTAATATGGCCTGTGTCCCAGTGTTAAGGACTAATCGAGGCTTTTTATTTATTTATTTTCTTTCCTCTTCAATCAAGGCTTTCCTTATAATCCTGTGATGACATCTAGGATCTAGTTAACCTGACCTAAACAAGCACTGAGATTAGCAATTCTGTTTTTTTTTTTTTTTTTTTTTTTTTTCCATCTTTCTTTCTTTTTTCCAGCTGGAATTGCCTTTATTATTTAATTAATACACTTGTCCCTTCCTCTTTGTACCATGACCTATATTCATCAACTCATGTTAATAGTTCACTGTCTATAATAAAATATTTGATTTTAATTTTTAATTGAGTCGAGACGCTGCTTAACGAGCTCCCCCTCCATTATTTTTTCTTTCAAAAAGCCAATAAGTGTGGCGTAATGAAATGGGATGAAATAACTCTTTAAGTATTGGACTGAGTCCTATTCTGACACAGCAAGATTGGTTATTACTAAAACGAGCCCCGTTTTCCATTGGAGTTCATTAACATTACAAGAGCAGGAGGCAAACAAAATATCTGAGCGTCATTAAAGGGGGAAAAAAAGAAATTGAAGACAAAACAGAGCGAAAAATAATGAGTGTATCATAAAGTGATAAACAGCTTTATGAAAGGCAAAGCAATAATTTGAGACCTTTTGACTGCAGGCTCAATCAACAATATGAGAAAACATTTCAGTGGGATATATTGGGAAGCGTCAGCTTTTTTTTTTTTTTTTTTTTTATACAGTTTGCTCTAAACACATAATTCATGCAATGACCTTCAGTTTGAAGGGAAGGCAAAGAGAAACGCTCCTCATGGCAAACAAATGCAGCGATTCCTTCAGAAATTGTACAGCGGATGCAGAAGTGCAAACACACACCTCTTTAGGAGGTGAAATATAGCTGTGAGAGGAATACAGAATTAAAGAATATACTAAATAAACCTTAAAGATTTTAATGCATGAATATTATAAGATTGTATTTATGTGTAACATTCACATGCTATTTATTGATGTCTCACTTTTTTTGTCTGCCATATTGTGGCAGCTATTTGCAGTGAGAAGTGTTTCCAGCAAATTAAAACATTTCCACAGTTGACATCCCCGTCTCACCATGGCATCATATTGACCGTGATTTTTTTTTTTTTTTTTACTACCAGTGGTTCGATACCAGCCAAGAATCGATGCACTAGGAGAAGTTTGGCCCGGCATCTTTTTCCACTTGACAAATCCTTTAGAGGGGAGCTACTTTATTCGGCACAGGCCATGGCCATTAATGCCTGTGTCATGTTTTTCTGCACTCATCTCCATGGCCTGCTGATAATGATTTTGCATCATGTTCGGCTTGTCATGCCTGTCAGCCGTGCTGAACCATTTGACCAGAAGGAGGGGAGAATGCAGGCGGGACTATTGATTCCAGCTTCTCCATGTCACTTGTTCACCAGGATTTAGCTATTGATGAGGCTGAGAGTGAAAACAAGCTCGCTCCCCTGTGGCCAGACTCACTAAGAAGAGTAAAAAATGCAAAGTTGGGAGGAAAATATTCAGGCTTAGTCCCAATCCGTGAGATTCCGTCATCGATTGGAATGCACCTTCATGTCGTTTTCTCCTCCTCGTTCTTTGTCAGGGAGACAAATCTGCCGGGTTCGGCTGCTTTATTCTCCGTTAGATGCTGCACTTTCTGTAAATGATGGATTTGCGCATGGGATAAATTAGATTCCACAGTCATTGCTTTTCTAGGATGCTGTCAGGACTGTCAATGCTCACCAGAATTAATAACAATAATCAAATTGGGAGGTATGTGTACAGAACACGTGAAGAGTCCTTTTACTGTGTCAATTTGCTTTCAATGGCTTGTTTAATAAGAACACAGTTTTTTAGTCCATGGTGGGCGTTTTGATTTGCAGGTCAAGAGGTCAAAGCTGTAGTGCATTACTTTACATAATAAAAGGGCAAAAAGGGGTGTAACATGCTGTGTTAGATTAAGAATCTTGTCATAAAATTGCACCACTGCGACTGTCAAGAAAAAAAAGTTTATATCCTGTTTATATCCACATATTTCCTTACACATGAATGTACTTAAATCCAGTGGTATTCAGTTTTATTTTAAACAAATATCCCCTCCCTTTTGTGAGGGTAAATTGTAAATATATACAGTTGCAGTCAAAATGATTCAACCCCCATTGCAAATCAGGTTTATTGTCAAAATTTACAGACTTTCAGCTGTTT
>JANDJT010000032.1:6482497-6501421 GCA_024331685.1 Stegophilus panzeri
ATTATTCAACCCCCTGAATAGAATCCCTCACAACAGCACAAATATGCAAAACAGGTGTTGTCTCAAGTACACCTGATACAACTAATCAAGGGCTTCATTAGTTGCACCAGGTGTGCTTGAGCTGGAGCACATTAAATACTTGAACTGGCTAGGGGTAGAAAATGTATGTAATACCTGGACGGGGCAGAAAAAGGAAGCTATCAACAGCTGTAGACAGATTTCTGAGAAGGCAGGTTGTGAAAAACCCTCGAGTGACTTCAAAAGACCTGCAGCAAGACTTGGTGGCAACAGGCACTGAGGTTTCAGTGTGCAGTAAGGTGCGTACTAAACACAGAAGGTTTCCATGCCAGAACTCCAAGATGTACACCACTACTGACCCAAAAGCACAAGAAAAGTCGTCTCAAAATCATATAAATAATCCACAGAAGTTTTGGGATTCTGTTCTGTGGAGCGATGAAACAAAACTGGAACTTTTTGGCACAATGGATCAGCGGTATGTCTGGAGGAAGAAAAATGAAGAAAGAACACTCTGTCCACAGTCAAGCATGGTGGTGGCTTGGTGATGCTCTGGGGCTGCTTTGCATCATCTGGCACTGGAAACCTGCAGTGTGTGGAAGGCAAGATGGATTCAATGAAGTATCAGGAAATCCTAGGAGAAAACATCATGCTGTCTGTGAGGAAGCTGAAGCTTGGGCATCATTGAACCTTCCAACAGGACAATGATCCAAAGTATACCTCAAATTCCACCAAGGCTTGGTTGTGGAAGAAGTCCTGGAAGATTCTACAGGGCTATCACAGTCACTTGAACCCCATAGAAAATCTCTGGTGGGATTTGAAGAAGGCGGTTGCAGCACAAACCCATGAATATTACTGAACTGGATGCCATTGCTCATGAGGAATGAGCTAAAATTCCTCAGGAATGCTGCCATAAGTACTGCATCTTCTTTGCATCAGGTCATAACAGCAAAAGGGAGTGGAACCAATGTGGTCTTATATTATATCTACCTCAAGGTTTGATGTGTTGTGCATTCTGAGATGCTTTTCTGCTCACCATGGTGGTAAAGAGTGGCTATAAGAGTTACAGTAGACTTCCTCGCAGCTCGAACCAATCTGGCCATTTTGCTGCAGCTTTTTTCAAGACTTGCAATGCTTTTTGTGCTTTTTTTCACAGAAAACTTCTTGAATTTTGTGAAATTGCAATTGCACAAAATTGTTTTTCACATGATGTTTGTTGGTAAATGAGACCTTTTAGCTGTACTCATGTTAAACACTCAAATCAAAGAGGGCTTTGGCTGAATGCACGTTGTGATGACGTCACATGACGCATCTTGGCCCAAATCTGTGGAAAATTTTGAATTTGAATTCTGCGGTGATTTTGAAAAATTGCAAGCTCCTCCAAATAGTTTGCTTTATTTTGCGTTAATTTCTGCCATTGCAAAAATGCTAAATCCTGGAGGGACTTTTCAGTGTAATCATTGCTGTTTGGAAATCTTGCTGAATGGTAGAGCTCACTACCTAGACTAACAGATAAATATGATGCTATTATAGCAGAGGCGAAAGCAGCTGCTTTTCATAGTGTCTTTCATCATCTCATCTTTCATTCATTTATAAGTTTCATCAGCAGACCACACAATATGAAACATTTGAAACAGCCCATACAGGTATATGATATAGTAGTCACATGACATTTTTGCCTGAAAACAAATGCAGCAAAAGACTGATGTAGTAAACATGCCTTCCTCCTGTGGAAACGATGTATGAAATCCGATCACAAATGGTCACCGGAGACGCATTCATGATGCCAGGTGTAAACGGCTATCCGATTTGGCTGTCCACTTGTGATCAGATCACTCGAGACGGGTGTTAATACCAGGCGTGAACAGAGCCTGAGAGTGCAGAGGAGCTGTTTTTTCCTTATGTTTGCTAACTTTGTTTCTCCCCTAAAAACAGCTAGCAATTATAAAAGTTTAATTGCTTTTTTTTAAAAATAAATAAATAAATAAATAATAATAAAGAAAAGTTTAGTTAAAAGTTTAAATATCTCTCCCAACAGGGGGACATCTCAAAGTTTGCCTTACTGTGATAAAACCAGATACAGCCAGAAACTTCACAATACAGATTCAATAAAATATACTTAGCATGATAGAAATCAATCCCAAAGAAAAAAAAAAGTTGTAAGTTATAGTAGTAGCACGTAAAAAGTGTGATATTTAATCCAGCGTGTGTTCTCTGCAGCTCGGTATCATTTGCACACGTCAGTGCAGGCTGTAGATACTGTAGTCCATTCATCCTGCGCAAAGATTACATTTAGATATAGCAGAGGTGCTGAGTTTCAATCTAAACTTATCTCATTTCCTGCACAAACAAACCTAGCACTCTATCTTTCCATCCACACTAGTTCTGTGTTTCAGCTCTCACTCCACCCTTTTATCCGTAATGCATTATGGGTAGATGTGGATGGGTATATGTGGAATTATGGGAAAGCAAAGGGGCATATGCCAGTCTAACGTTAGGCAATGTAGATCTCGCTCGCTCCATCTCTCTCTCTCTCTCTCTCTCTCTCTCTCTCTCTCACACACACACACATCATAGCTTTGAGTAACTCTGTGAGTACTTTAATCTCTGTATATTACAAAGCAGGATAGCATTACAGCAGATGTTTTGGTACTGAGCTAACCTGTAAATATTTGAGTGACACAAGCCCCAACACAACAACAGAAATGAAATATATGTGGTAGCAGAGCTATATTAAAAAAAAAAAAAAAAAAAAAAAAAAAAGGAAAGGAAAATCGCTACATATCCCCAGGGATCTGCTTTGTATCACCCTTGCGTGTGTTTTTAGAGGCTTTTACCATCGAATGATTCCAGCATTTTTTTTTCACCCTGTCCCTATCTGTGTTTTGTTTTTTTGTCCTCTGTCCAGATTCGTTCTATTTTTAATGTCTGTGAAAGCAGGATTTAAAGGGGAGGTGGGGGAAGGGCTGTAGCAGGGCCAAGTTCTGCCCCAATAGAGCCACCCCTTTAAGGAAGCATCTGTTGTGTTGAAGGACAATATCCAGTCCAACACGTTAATGCATTTCGTAGGAGAAAAGAAACCCAGCCGCCTCTCCGTATACTGCACATATATACACATGCAAGCAAAAGAAAACACATCATAACTCACTGGAATAATGCTCAAATTAAATACAGAAACAAAGTGTGTTCTTATGGTTCTAATCAAATGCTGTTTGCGGTGGGTTTAGGGTTCATTATAGGAGTTAATGACCTTGTAAAAATGTAGAAACAAGTGTAGAAAAACCTGCAGTTGTAAAACACTGTCTTGCTTAAAGTAAGGCTGGCCCACAACCAAGAATTACCAAAGCGAAGGCCGATCGCTGAGGCTTTTCAAATATTTGTTTGTATAAATCAAATCGCAGTTAATTCAGTCTCCCCGGGAAAAAAAGTGATTACACATTTAATGGATTTGTCATTAGTTGCTTACTTAATGTGACACAGAATCAATGCAGTTGTGCAGAATATTTGTGGGTAATTTAGTCGCAGTGGCAGAAAAAGACATGTTTATGTCAAAATGTTTATACGTAATAAATGTTTCAGATTTGGCGAGTAATTATGTGACAACATGTTTAACACATAAACTTAATTAGAAGCACTGTGCAGTGCAGAAAGATCCTTCCTGAAGGTAAATAAATTTTGTGGTCGACCCAGAGTATTTTGCTGATTATCCAGATAAATCGCAGTCTCACCACAGACAGACTCAACGTTAAACAGCAGAAAACTCTCTCACATTAGTTTCACCTTCCGCTAATCAGTTTTATGTTCAAGCTCATTGTAATGTTTGGCTAGAAAATACAAGAACCCAGACTTTCTTGCAGAATAATGTGGGAAGACGTGTGTTTACACTCTACAAGCTGGGGACCATTCAACAGAAACCCTGAGCAGGAAATGACAAATTAAGATTAAGGGACACGAAGTGACTCAAAAACAAATATTTGAGTCAAAAAGGCAATGAGATAATGAGGTGCGGAGAAACAAATCTTTGATCCAGAACAGATGACACACATTCTGGGAGAAAAGCATCAGCGGATAAAAGTTATGTTAGATATGTTGGAGGCTTTCTGATTCGTAGCTATTTGTGGGATGCGATTTGTGTGCAAAGGGACAAAGGGTGGGGTTAACTCTGGGGGCGGAGTTAGTGTTCGTATTTATTTATCTGACTTTTATTTGAAAGAAATTTACTGACCAGTCTTTTTCATTCAAATAAGTTTTCAAGACTGAGGGTCTCTACAGTATATACAGTTTCACAGTGAGAGTATGGGAGTTTTCATAACTTAATTTATAATTTATTCATTTAATTATTTCTTAATATACTATACTATATTGTACTATACTATACTATAATATAATATAGTGTAATTTCTACAAAATCACAATGTATAATGAGAATTATGGTGGTATGGGTGTGTTCAGAGAAGTCTGAGAAGATGTAGAGAATATATGTCTTCTCCTTTTCTATTTATTCATGTGCTATTTGATATCCAACAGAGGGCAGTGCAGTTTAGAGGAAATGTACACACACCCCCCCCACACAGACACAGACAGAGACACACACACATACACAATCTCACACTCATACACACACGCGCACACACAGAGTAGTAAATATTTCACACCAAAACAGACAGCAGTAGAGAGCACAGTGTAAATGCAAGGCTCTCTGAATTTATTTCAGACTGTGTTTCCAAGTGAGTCTGACATGGTGGAACAGTTTATGAGAGTGGAAAAGGAAATGAGAAGAGATGTACAGTATATACAAAGAAAAAAAAAGTCTGCCAGTGGTTATGTCCTCCCTTGTGTGCTCACATTTGTATGTATTCACACAGTGGGAGAGTGGGTGGGCGGAGAGGTGGAAGGGAGGATGGGGAGAACTGAGAGAGCGACGCTGCTGGACAGGTAGATGAAGAATGACCCGATGTGTGCTGCTGATTTCTAAGATTGCTAATGATGCCCGGACAGCAGGGCTGGAGCCAGAGCTAATGAAAGGTGCTGTGACTCCTGAACCTCAAGGGGTTCTGTTTAAAAAAAAAAAAAAGGGGAGAGAGAGAGAGAGAGAGGTGTAAGATTGCAAGCATTGCACTCTTCTTGTCTTTTTTAAGACTGATTTCATCCCTTTCTTTCCTCAGCTCTTATGGAAGCAGTAGAAGGAACCTGAAATGATATTCTTCTGGGGGTCATCGCTTCCCAGAAGAGGTGGAAAAAGCAGGATATATTTCTAGAACTGCCTGCTTGCTATAACTGCATTAACAAGATGTTGAGATCTCAATCAGCTTCCTATCAGCTGTGATTCATGACACATATCCCTGTGTGTGCTACAGAAATATTCACTTCAGAAAGGTAATGTGGCTAATAATAACTGAAAGATTAGAACAGGCCAGTTGCTCCTGTGTACATGAGGTAAATGTCACTGATCTAGACTTCCAGATTTACTTCGTAGTTAGCTATATTAACTTTAAATTTTCTCTTTAGTCATTGGGCATTATGGGATGTTATCCAGAGTAATTTGAAAAAAAAAAAACAACAAAAAAAACATAAATTATAAACATAAACACACTCAACTATAAACAGTTGAAGGTGCAGTTATACACAAGTACTTGTATAGTCTGTATGGCTTCATACGATAAAAACTAGAAAACAAAGCTGGAAAAAGCGCCATTCAATTAAATAATAAATACAATAAATAAATACAACAAAAATCAGGAAACAAACAGTAATACAAATTTCAGTCAACACAGAAATACAGGAACTGTTTGTTTGTTTGTTTGTTTGTTTGTTTGCTTATAAAATGTTCAACATTTGATTATTTTTTAAAGCTGATCATAACATATTTATCTTGTGGCCTTGTTTATTTGTTTGTTTATTTGTTTGTTTTGTTTGTTTGATTGTTTATTAAAAATAATATTGTTATGTAAATATACATGTATAAAATAAAATAATTTTATTTGTATTATTATATATTTATTTATTTGTCAAATACTTTCTTAATAAAATACATATTTGAAAGAAATAAATATTTAAAAATCTATTTTATGTATGTATTACATATTTATAAAATATGCTTGCTTGCTTCTATCTATCTATCTATCTATCTATCTATCTATCTATCTATCTATCTTTTTTGTATATAACTTACAGTGATGTAAGAACTACTTCCAAAAAGTGTTTTACTTGAAACCATTTCTGATGGAGGAACACTCTAGTGTTCTAGGGTTCTACACATAACTTTTAAGGGTTCCCTCATAGGCACAGCCAAAGAACCTTGTATTTTCCATGAGTGTACTGATGTTCATATACAAGTCCCTGAAAAACAAGGTAAACATTTCCACCCATAAACCAAGATCATATTGTGTCCATGGATATTTTTACCCAAATTGAGCAATTTGCTCTCATCCATTATTGTTTAAAGTGTGTGTGATAGTGAGAGGAAGTTCATACATCATCCTCCACGTGGATAAAGTCTCCCTGCTCATGGCTACTGGGAACGGGGAGCCCTTAAAAAGCGTGACAGTCAGGGGGAGATTTTCATTCAGGATTCATTAATGCTTTTAACCTGACATGTGCACATGTATGTGTACACACACACACACACACACACACACACACACACACACACACACACACAACTCAAAAGCATGTGTGCATTAGTAGGGATTTTTGTTGTTGTTGTTGTTGTTTATTTGTTATTCCATGCTAAAAACTATACTCATACTCATAGTACAGTCTTTCCAGGATTTTGCGATCACAGAAATTTATGCAAAATCAAGCAGACTCTGCAATATTCAGAGGAGTTTCCAATTTTTCAAAATTGCCCACTGATTCAGGCCAAGATGCATCATATGACATCATCACAACACACATTCAGCCAAAGCCGTCTTCGATTCACGTGCGTCGAGCATGAGTACAGCTAAAAGGTTTCATTTACCAACAAACATCACTGTGCAATTTCGCCAATTCGAGTTATTTTTCCGCATAAAAAAGCACAAAAAACCTCACAATGTTTTTAAAAAGCCGCAGCAAAATCAAGCATTTTTGGGCTGCAAAAATAAAAAACCCTGCGAAATCCTGTGTGGACTGTTACTATACTTGATTATGTAGATAACTCATGTCCATGTGTCCATGTGTCCAAATACACACACACAGTTCAATCAAGTTCATATACTTATAATATTTCAGAACATTTTATTTCATGTATATTGCCTTGTAATAATCTGAACAATATACAATGTAATTGGCAGTCATTTGAAATTTACACATGTGCCATTGTAAGTAATGAATGCACCAATCATATCAATGGTTAAAAAAAGACAATAAAAACAGAGAAAATGAGTACGAGTAGATTATAATTGCTAAATCTAAAGTACAAAGACGTGTGCTGGTGGTTTTGCCATTATTCTGGTGAAAATGACAGTAATACACATTGCCTGGATTTATGAGTGTGTGTATGACTGTAGCTCAGTACCAGAGCGAAGGCTTTGTGCCTTTGCCTTTGATGGTCACCTCATGTTGGCCTCTTAGCCCCCCGCCTGGCTTGGCCACCCTCCTGTGTGCTTCTCATACACTACTACAGTAGAGAGAGAGAGAGAGAGAGAGAGAGAGAATTATGATTTACAGAGATAGGCTGTCCTTTACTCTGTGCTGACCTATCCGATTGCTGCCTGGCTTTGAACCGCTGACACCGAGCGACTGTGCAGTGAGTCGCAGCAGCTGGCTCCACCGCATCTAATACCGACACATGCTGCTTTAGCCCCCTTTTTTCCAGAGAAAAAGATAATGAAACATTCAAAAATAATATTTGTTTTGGCACCACTGACTTTGTAATGAATCGGATGCCCTTGACTGAGAGGAAATGGCCCTTTTCTTCTCTCTCTCCCATGTAAAATGAGCTCGGCCTCCTGTATCCTTTTGAACACCATCTGTGGGTCAAACTATTGTTTCATCCTTTAATAGTGTTTGTATTGCAGTCGTACTCTTGTCCGTTTTCCTTTCCTTTTCTTCCTCTCTATCTGTGCATCTTTTTCTCTCACAGGTTGACTTGTATCAAGTTGAGGAAGTGCAAGCTGTACCGCTCGTGCTCTGAGCGCTCCTTTTAAATGCAAAAGCGGGGGGGAAAAAGGAGGACACATGTTTCTTCCAGCAGCCCGACTCTCCTAACCTGCACTACTTCCACTTTTTTCTTTCTTTTTTTTTAACTGAATAAAAAATATCTGGTCATGTCCTGCCATAAATAATATATATTTCTGATTATAGATGTGGCTACTTTGAGGGCAGCGCTGCAAAATCCACAACCCGTGGATTTTCTTTATGTTTTTCCATTTGAAATATGTCATGTTAGAGCCGTTGTGCGCCCTATACAAAGCCATGAATTATTAATAATAAAGAACTGGCTGCTGAGCTGGCTCTGGAAGAGCCGGAGATCTTCGGTCAGGGACTGAAATACTCTCCTCTGCTTTCTTTCTCTTTAGAAAGCTCTCTTTCTCTTCCTCATCTTTAGTCTGGTAGCATACCAACAGGTACTACCTGCTACTAGCTTTCTCTCAGGCCATCGCGGTTATCTTAGGTAATGATGACGTGCTGCATAGTAGAAACTATCAGTTAATATTCTTTAACATAGGATAACATAGGATTTAATTGAAAATTTAAATTATTTATCTAATATTGAAATACATAATTTTATTTATTTATTTCTTTATTGGGTTAGTAAGTTACTTGTTTTTGTCTATATATTGTCCAATCTAGATCATCATCTATTTATTTTGATCTATCTAATTCTAGTTGTTTGTTTGGTTGATTTTTTGTTTATTTATTGTTGAAATTTTGATAAATTGATCATCACCTATTAATCTTGAAGTACTGTTAATTAGTCAGTCAGTCAGTCAGTTAGTTAGGTAGTTAGTCAGTTAGTTAGTTGGTTAGTTGTTTTGGTCTATATGTTGTTATTTTTTTTTTTAATTTAGATCATCTATGAATCTTGAAGTACTGTTAGTTAGTTATTTAGTTAGTTAATTGGTTCGTCAGTTGGTTAGTTAGTTAGTTGGTTAGTTAGTTAGTTGTTTTGGTCTATATGTTGTTCATTTTTTTTTTTTTTATCTAGATCATCTATTTATCTTGAAGTATCTAATTGTTTGTTTGTTTGTTTCCTTGCTTGCTTGTTTGACTTTTTTTTCTTTTTTTGTTTATATATTGTTGAACTTTTGATGATTTTTAAAATAGATCATCACCTCTTTATCTTGAACTACTTAGTTTTTTTTGTACTTTTTTGTCACAAAAAAAGTATCCATTTTGATTGTATTTTTTAGTTTTACACTTTAAAAAAAGTCTTTAGTTTCAAACGATAGTGGCAGTTTATTGTGGAAGAGAGAGACAGATGCATACTGTATGTGTAGTAAATTTCCGTCTGTCATTAACACAATTGCGAGTGTTTTGGCAGGTGAGCCACTGCTAAAATATGAGTAGGCAGAGTGGACAGGGCTCTTCCTGCCCACTCTAATTCCAATCAGCTTGCGAAGGAGACAAGGAGATTTGGCTGCTTGAAGGAGCAAAGCTTCAGCAGAAGTTGTAGCTCTAAAACTAGCCTCCCTGTTGGGTTGGTCTTGGCCGTGTTCAGTCCCCAACCGTCTGCACTGTATCGAAAACTCACACTTTTTTTCCCTCTCCGAACAGTACGAATGCTGATTGGATCCACGTATAATCTCTCAACACATTCACGTTCAAGTAAACGCATCAGATGTTAAGAAAACACTTCTGGGTAGTGCTGAGAAAACACACACACACACACACACACACACACACACACACACACACACACACACATATCCATGCATAATCAAAGCAGATATTATACTCTTGTTTTGCTTCCAGGGCAAAAAGAAGTAGAAGTTTTGGGTTTAACAGCTCGGACTTCTACTTAGACTCTCACTGGAATAACAAACTTTTGAGAAATACACTCCTGCCAATGGTATTATTGTGCATGTTTTATTAAATTGCTTAATCAAAAAACCCAAAATTATTATTATTATTATTTTATTTTTATCTAATCTTTTATCAAATATGTTGACTTCCCACGACCTGGAGACAAACTTTGTTTGTTTGATAATTTATTCTATGTTACAGTCAGGTTTCATGTCCCTCCACAGCTACCACCAGATACACATTGTACAGAGAAATATGTCACGTTAAACAATAAAATGTGTTGTGATTTTCCATTTCATGTCTTATTGAAGCAAATAAATAAATAAATAAATTTAAAAAAATAAAATTGGTCCTCACTATATCAAATAGAACAATTATAATAGAAAGGTTTATGCTTGTCTAAGCTCATGAGTGGTGTCTTTCCTTCCATCATATCCAAATTTAAAAAAATATGAAATCCATGATTTTCTAAGACTCCTGTTTAAGCCCTGATTTTCCAAACTATAAGATGCAAGAAATGTGAAGTTTGACGTAGAAAATGTAAAGTATCTGTTTTAAAATTCATACTGCATGAATGCTGTGGTCAATTATTCTACACCACCTGAAAAGGCAGCACAGTAACACGAGTCTACGTTTCTTTTCTTTTTTTCCCACTTCATTTTCAAAACGCATCATTAGTAAAGCAGTGTTGCATTCAAATTGGAATGAAGAAGGTTGACGAGGCAACTAATAGAACATGTTATGATGTTTACATCGTTTTTATATCAATCCATTCACACCATTCCGTCATAAAGCCAGCTTTTTAATGAGAATTTAATCTAATAAATGATCTAATTAGTCAATAATCCCATTTTAATCATGTGTGATTAACATTACATGATTAAGGTGTAATAAAGAAGTCGGTGCAACTTGTTTGCCTCATCTTTGTTTACGTAGTTAGCACTTGACTGAAGAGCGATGTTTGTGTTTTCGCTGGGAGATTTTGCTTTTCCCTGTAAAAGGATTTATTTTCAGAGCAAACGGTAGGGAGAGAGTGATGAAAAGCAGCCCCTAGTGTGTGTATGCATGTGTATGTGAGTGTTGGTTGGATTGGGAAACTGATGAGTGTGTGTGTGTGTGTGTGTGTGTATGTGTGTGTGTGTGTGCATGATTGGGCCCCAGGACAGGTAGCGAGGCCAGAAGCCCCTGCAGGGGCGCTGGACCCTGTGGCACCAGTTCCAGACAGCCAGAGTGTCTGGGCTTTATCAGGCCCAACTCACTCCCCACATTCGCATACACACACACACACACACATACATACATACAAAGACACACTCTGGATTTTGTGAATGCAGAAGGAGGCCCTGATTCAGTACGCAAAACCGAAACGAACATGTTGCTTTGACAGCTGAATTGATGGATGAGGCCAGGATACTGACAGATCTGCTTTAAAAAAAAAAAAAAAATCAGCAAACGTGCTTATGTTTTTGAAAAGTCAGACACACACACACAGACACACACACAGATATAGAGGCAGTGTGGTCAGGTGTGAGTGAGTTATTGCCAGGATGAAGAGTGGCGCCGCATGAAGCGAACACACCTTTATTTCTCAGGAGGCTAATTATTTCTGCCGAAAAACAGAGGCATGGCCTAGCATGGCGAGGGTGTGCGTACGTTCCAAGTGAGGCAAACAGAAATTAACTCGTGAATCAGTGTTACAAATTTATTTGTTTGTTTCTTGAAAATAGTGTTAGACTGAGTGATTATTACTACTGCTGAACAGACTTGATGAGCGACAGTTTAATATCAACAAAGATGATGAGCCTTAGCATAACCCTTACAGCCATTATCCAACTTTAGTTGTATTTTGCCTACAGGGTAACGTCTGAGGCTAATGTTGTGCTCCCTGAGACTTTCCGAGCGATCAGATCACTCCATGTTTGATCGTTTTCACCATGCAGAGCTGATACACTTGCTTCTGGGTCACACACGCTCTCGCAGAACATCTCGCCAGTGTTTCCCTCTTGTTATTTTTAGTGGCACTGTTGCATTGTGGGTAGAGGAGTAGAACTCAGCGCTGGCACTGTTACACAGAGCGCCTTACTGTGCGCTCTCAATGGTGCACATGTACATAACATGGCCTAGATTTCCCAACAACATTTTTTTGCCCTAATCTCAGTCTTAACTATGCACAGAGAAGCATAGCTTTTTTTAGCCATGAGGGAAATTATCCCTCCCTCTGTCATTTTTATTGATATTCTTGATTAGCTGCACCTGCGTCGATCGCTACTTATTGTTTATGTCAGTAGGGGGGACTTGTTAAAGCCGTAGTTATCAAACCAAAGGAAGCCGGAGAGGGGCCGTGATGCCGAGCTGTTTGCGGATTATGAGAGCTGTTCACACAAAGGATTTGCCTTTCATTTCTTGAACTCATCAGCTCAAAGAGTTTGATTCAATCCTGAGTTACAGTGTGCACATTAAGACTGCTGGGATGTCCCGCACTGCTCTTAGCTTGCCGTAATTTAGTTGATCTATAATATTAATTTTAAAACACATCCCTACTGTGTAAGCTGAGCCACTGTTGACCACTCAAGCCATATAAATCGGTACTGAGCAGAGATATTAACCAAGCTAAGCCCTAATAAAGTAATATTGCTTAAGTCCTAATACATGTACTCAGAACCCGATAAGCTACCCAAGAGAATCTGTATTATTCCAAAATGTATGTGATTTTCAATAGGCTTTCATTAGAAATGAAATACAATCTCCATTTCTTCGGTCAGTTCTACCTGTGCAGCAATGCGGATGCACTTCTGATTCCCGTCTTCTCAGATCACAGTGAGTGAACATCCACAACATTCAAATACGTTTTGCATGAAAGAAGCTGAACGTATTTTCTAACGTGAACCACATGTACGGTCTCGTATAATCTTTACTCTTAAAACAGCAAGGCGAAGAAACAATATGTACTATTTTGAAACTAATTTCCCTCTAATGTATATCCATCTAATCAGAACCATTCACAGCCCACAGGGAATTCTATGTAAAGAGCAAATTTCTGCTCTTCACTAATATCCTTTATTGTATTTTCCTGAGGTTTCCGTCTCTAGAGGGTTCCAACTTTTGGCATCTTAACCCTCCGGAGCCTGCAGGCTGCTAGTCACTCATTATCAGTGGAGTAGAAACGTCTGCAATTATTAAAACACAGGCCTTTAAATTCACATACACCAATAAGTGACATATTAGAAAAATATTCGCCAGACATCAATTATCCGCCTTGGCACATCCAGCCATGGGTCGCGTTTAATCTTGTGTGCTTGACTGAAGGTGGTGTAATTGCTTCCTTAAAAAAAAAAAAAAAAAAAAAAAAGGAGAGAGAATCTAAATCTATATGAAGACACTAGGATGATGTCATATTCAACATGAAAAAGGGAAAGAAGGAAAGAAAAGTATACAAATATGCATTTTTGAAATCTGACCAACCTTACAACCTCTGAAGCCCCCTGCTTTCTCAGTCAGGAGAAGCAGCCATATAGCCATATGTTCTGGTTATCTGGTTACAAGTGAAAGCTTCACTTCTCCAGCTCCTCAAAGGCTGCTGCTGATCATTTCTCATGGAGTCAGACCACCACAGCCAGAGAGCTTTAAAGTGCTTCATTTACCTGACCTCTGACCTCAGCCATGTCACGTGACTATTGATTTTCAATAGCTGAAGGATCTATACCACCCAGCGAGGAGGAGAGAGAGGGATGCACTGGATCACCTTATTCACCAGTCTTCCCTCTCTCTTAGCTTTTCCGAATGAGAATGGAGCATTTTTCCTTCCTTTAACAGGAATCATCAGTCAACTCACTAATGAAACTTCCAATTATTCTTTTTTTTTCTTGTTTGTTCAGCCACTTTGGCTGTTTTCAGTGCACTACATAATAAACGACAGATTCCAGACACTTCTTTGAGGTCTGAGGTCACCCGAGTGACCTGTCTGACATTGCCCTTTGAACATGTGACTACTGACCACAAATTTGATCTTGTAATGAAGATTATAGAGTACATATATAAAGTATATAAGATTAAAAATGTGTTTCAAAAGATATACACCTGGTTAGTGCTATGAAACTTGTTTTGCTTGTATTTCCTCATTTGTTAGTCGCTTTGGATAAAAGCATGTGCTAAATGAATAAAATGTAAAATGTAAATTAAACCTATATACAGTATGCACATGGTCATAAGCCTAGCTATGAGGACACCAGGGTCCCGACCTGGTTATTATTGTTGTTGTTGTTGTTGTTTTTAACCAGCTAAGAGGAGGGTATTTTAGCTTTTTGGATAGACTTCACTGTCCATTATATTTAGCTCTCAAATGAGGTCCTACCCTGCCAGACTAACATTTTGTTGAGAGGTATGGGACACATACACTATTATAGGCTAGGTATGAGTTTGAAAAAGTCATACCTCGTTGTAATGTTACTAGCCAAATCAGCTAGCTATAAATAAACACAATGTTTGTGTTCAATTTTTCTACTGTATTTTGTAACATTATTCATTAACTACATAGGTAACGTTCGTCACGACAAACTTTGATGTTGGCTTGAGAAAGCAAGTCTGCTAGGGTGTTCTGGGTGGTTGCTAGGGTATTGCTAGGTGGTTGCTAGGGTGTTCTGGGTGGTTGCTAGAGTGCTGCTAGGCGGTCGCTAGGGTATTGTGGCTGGTTGCTAGCGTGTTGCTAGGGTATTGTGGGTGATTGCTAGGGTATTGCTAGGCGGTTGCTAGGGTGTTCTGGGTGGCTGCTAGGAGGTTGCTAGGGTGTTTTGGGTGGTTGGTAGGCAGTTGCTTGGGTGTTCTGGGTGGTTGCTAGGGTGTCCTGAATGGTTGCTAGGTGGTTGCTAGGGTGTTATGGGTGGTTGCTAGGGGGTTGCTGGGGTGTTCAGGGTGATTGCTAGGGTGTTGCTAGACAGTTGCTATGGTATTCTGGGTGGTTGCTAGGGAGTTGATAGGGTGTTTTGGAGCTAGACAGCACCCCAATACTTTTGGAGCTAGAAAATGTCCCAATACTTTTGGAGCTAGACAGTGTCCTAATACTTTTGGAGCTAGACAGGTTTCCAATACTTTTAGGCTTCAGGCCTTGTGCACTCAGGTGAGTGTGAGTTTTGACAGTTGGAGCCAGGCTCTGAACATTCCCTCAATGTACAGTATCTCACAAAAGGGGACAGCAAATTTACACCATTACACAAGCTGAACACTCACTACTTTACATTGTAGCAAAGTGTCATTTCTTCAGTGTTGTCACATGAAAAGATATAATCAAATATTTACAAAAATGTGAGGGGTGTACTCACTTTTGTGAGATACTGTAAGTGAACTGGGGTTTTTGGGAAATTTCATCATCCACAACGGGAATACCAGGAGTCCGATCAGTTTGGGAAAATAGAGCCTGAGCAGTGTGATTAGCCTGAAGGTCTGTGCTGAGTTTCTTAGAAGTAGCTTAAAAGCTCAAGGAGTTATAACAGTCAGAATTTTTTTATTCAAGTCAGTGGGAATTTTGGCCAATTTGAACTTCCGTACCAGGAATTCCGATCACTTCGAAAAGATATCGCAGCTCGAGTCAGAACAAGCTGAAGGTCTGAGCCGGGTTTGGTGGTTGTAGCTTGAAAGCCCTAGGAGGAGATACTGTTTAAATTTTTGTTAAGAATAATAATAATAAGCTTAAATAGTAGATCAGTGTGTAACATAAAAATACACTACGAGCACGATAAAGCTCATTATTCATCATCAATGTATTGATGACGTAATATCATGGTAATGTTTATCAGAAATGAACATGTAACATGGGCTGTCTTTCAAACAAAAACAATTTCTTCCAGTAGATTTGAAATGTCTATCTGGGGTCAGAGAGGTTTATGGAAGAATGGAAGAATAAAACAGAGATTAGAAATGAGCAACTAATGTAGTATACATTTTTGACCTACTGTACGTATCTGTTAATATGTTAGTATGAACATTTAGTCAGAGTTTACTTGTTACCATGACGACAACAATCTCTCATGGAATTTGTACCATTTTAAATGAGTGAGGGAAATCTGGATGGATATTGTGTAATTTCACGAATGAAGTCATAATGAAAGATATGACCGCTAGCTTCACCCTTACCCTAACCATAGGGTTAACTGTGATACCATGTCACATAGCACGGGAGGTCATATTTGTGAAGAACTTTAAGTCTACCTGAATGTCCCACTATTAAACATAAGCACAACATTAGGCTAGAGTCATGACATCCATTTTTCTAAAGAGAACACTTTTTTTGTGTGTGTGTGTCTAACACACACAACACTGCAATGTCATATAGTTTAGACGTATAATTTAAACTATGAGGCCTACAGTATCTCCTTACTTTGTAACAATGTATTATTACCTTATTATTCTTGGTAGCAACCAAATCTAAAGGCATTTTGTAGTTGTCAGTGGGGCTTTTTTACACTGCTGGATTTGTCCTGTGGGAATTAGCCTTTACAGGATAACTTTACTTCGGCAGCAATCAGACGATACATTGTCACTGTCGTTGTAATCAAACACCGTTTATGAGAAGTGAGAACTGCAGTGGAATCAAAGAAACATCTAGCAAGTAGAGTTTATGGGAAAAATATGGGACAACGCTCACAGTGCTGGAGAAAAGGTTCAATATCTGAACAAAGCTAATCTGACAGGATCTGAAGACAACCGGTGAAGTTTAATTTAACCTCAGCTTGTGTATCTCTTCGTTCCTCCTCATTGCCTCATTGGTAAAAGTAGCTCTGACGACCACCACACTGTTGACTGCACTTGACACTAATACACTCATCAATCTCACTATGAGTGTTAGCTCTGCTCTCAATTAACAAGACGTGCAGCTAGCTTATGTTAGTAAAATGATGTTTTCAGTATTTCCACAATGTTATCATTTTGTAAATTTGCTAAAGGGAATGAACTGAAATGATGTAAACATGAATACATAAACAATAGCAATTATCTATTATTATTATTATTATTATTATTATTATTATTATTATTATTGTCATCTATGTCTTCATCATCAATGCTACACTGTAAAACTGGATAGTTCATTTAACTCAAAAAATTTGAGGAAACTAATTACGTTGATAAATACATTTCTTTAAGCCAAATACACTTAAATATAACAAAAAGTTAACTCAAACTTTGTAATTTAAGTGTATTTGGCTTAAAGAAATGTATTTATCAACTTAAAAATTTTGAGGTAATTAGTTTCCTAAATTTTTTTTAGTTAAATGAACTTATCTGGTTTTACAGTGTAATATCAGTTCATTTAACCTTACCCTGATAGCTGTTAATAAATTCTTCCATAAAGCAGTTATATCCTTTATTCAACTTGGAAGTCTTTGTTGCTGAGTGTTCTCCAACAATTCTGGACAAATCTTTAAAGTTTAGTCCTGGCTAGTGCTAATGAAAAATCTTTCCATTCTAAGTAATGGTGATAATAATGTCTCTGTTTCTGCACTAAACAATCAACTGTAAGGCTTAGTGGAAACCATTTTACCCTGAATCTACCTACTTCAGGATTTATTATTATTATTATTATTATTATTATTATTATTATTATATTCAAAGGACCTATTAGATTTATTCTGACCTACACTTTTTTTTTTTTTTTTTACTTCATGCATGTTATTGCTTGAACAGGCTGTTTCAGCTCACACCACTGTATTTAACTGTCATGTCAGGATTCAGACATGTCCATTTTAAATTACAGGATGTCTTCTGGTATTCATTTACTTGTGTGCTTTGGATCATTGACATGTTTCATGACCCGACATCTTGAGTTTTTAATCACAGACAAACGAACATAGTGTTGAGGTTTTTTTTTTCTTTTTTTTTTTTCTTTTTTTTTTTTTTTTTTTTTGAAACTTGGAAGTTTTTTGCCCCCAAAGATTTTAAGCCACCCAAACCCCGGGGCAGTGAAGCCGGCCTAGTTCCAGTTCCACTGGAACATCCAGTTGGTCTTGAAACAATTACCATATTTAAATTATCTTCACTTTTTATGTGTTAAATTTCTTCCATCTGCCTGAGTGCCTGACGCAGGCCTTGTAATCTTTACTAGTCTTACAAGTTACAACAAATTATTATCATTATTATTATTATTATTATTATTACTATTACTATTATTATTATTATTATTATTACATAACCTGCACCTGAATCCATTTTCCCACTTTTTATGAAGCCATTATAATAACACTGATTTATATAGAGCTATTCATTTTTTTACTATTTTACATTAAAAAGATGAAGTAGTCAAGAGAAGATAAGGAATAAAGCATGATGGGACAATAAACCACAATGGAATGATGTGATATGGCTTGAAGTTTTATTTCGTATATTCCACAGTGTTTTACAAATGATTTCCCTTTTTAAATTATTATTGAATAGTATAGCATGTTTTTTTAACCATTTATAGTTACATTGAAGTCATGGAATGTCCGTGAGACAAGGTATTTCCTGTCACTGCTTATGTTATAGCAGATATAAACAGTTGTTCCCTGTCCAGCTTCTCTTATTTTCTCTCGCTCTTGAAGACAAAAAATGCAGTGTGTCATGTTACAGAGAAACCACACTGTCCTTGAAATCTTTCTTGTGGTGAAAAACTTACTGACTGTACTGGCAAATGCTGACATACTAGTTGGAGTAGTAGTAGTAGTAGTAGTAGTAGTGGTGGGAGAAATAGTAGTAGTACTAGTTGGAGTAGTAGTAGTAGTAGTAGTAATAGTAGTTGGAGTAGCAGAAGTAGTAGTAGCCGCAGTAGTAGCAGTAGTAGTAATAGTTGGAGTAGCAGTAGTTGTAGTAGTTGGAGTAGCAGTAGTAGTATTTTTAGTAGTAGTAGTAGTAGTGGTAGTAGTAGAAGTAGTAGTAATGGTAGTATTTGGAGTAGTAGTAATACCAGTAGTAGTAGTAGTAGTAGTAGTAGTAGTA
>JANDJT010000032.1:6501521-6540664 GCA_024331685.1 Stegophilus panzeri
AGTAGTAGTAGTAGTAGTAGTAGTAGTAGTAATAGCAGCCATAGTAGAAGTTGTCATAGCAGTCGTAGTAGTAATATTTGGAGTAGTAGTAGTAGAAGTAGTAGTAATGGTAGTATTTGGAGTAGTAGTAGTAGTAGTAGTAGTAGTAGTAATAGCAGCCATAGGAGAAGTTGTCATAGCAGTCGTAGTAGTAGTATCTGGAGTAGTAGTAGCAGTAGTAGTAGTAGTTGGAGCAATAGCAGTCATCATAGTAGTTGTATTAGCAGTAGTAGTAGCTTCGGTAGTAAAACATTAATAAAGACAGGACAAATGTGCGTAGTTTTGTCCGTGATTTAAAAATCTGGTTGCTTGTTTGATTTTTATTCAGTCACAATCTAGGAGTCATTCAGTTTTCATCTATCAAAATTCCACATTACTCCAAGTGGTTCACAATCATTTTTTCATACTTGTGTTTACAAATAACAAGAAGCAAATGAAAACCACACACAACACCATAGCTGTGTCTCAGGAGGTTATAGTTGTAGTATCACACATCTATCCAGTTGTATCTACGTAACATATGGTTTTCATCCAACAAAACTTTCCACGCATTCCACCACTACATGCTGAAAATAGTAAGGACAAATTTAAGCCAATTGCTGCTCTGAGGAGCCATTATTGTTCTGATGCTTCCTACGATGTGTTTGTGATTGTGAATAGCTATGGCTGAGACAGTGTTGTCTATTTTTACTGCGGTTCCTCCTACCGTTCCGCTGGCCACAGCAGAGCTGTGAGTATAATAGGTTGATGTAATGACTTGATTACTAGCCAGATTAGTTTATGGGCTAGCACAACTGGCTGACTAAGCAACACACTGTTAAAGTGTGTGTGTGTGTGTGTGTGTGTGTGTTAAAGAGAAATAATAAAACAGACACAAGTTCGCTTTTAAAGACAGCAAAAACAAACAGACTGGAGTCAGCTTTACACTGTAACATTTTTGGCCAGAGTTTGTTGTCAAATGCAAAAATCACACATTATAAAAGTAGTCTTTGGTTGTGAGATGAGACTGGCGGTCTCTGAATACATAAAGTGTCTCTGGTGGCTGATTTTGAGCCATTGCAACCAAATACAGCCGACGACAACGTTCTGGCAGAGTCTGAATTATTAAATTAAAATCTCAGACTGTGGGTGCATCTCAGTCAGCTCCCTAGTTCAGTATTCAGGGTGCTGATCAGGAAGTTGGCCATTTTAAGGGCTGATTCAATCACCCTTTGCTCTGGAACATTTGCTCCCTAAAAAAATCATACAATGCACCGTAAAAACCAGGGAGCATCGATGCTCACTATGTTGCCTTACTGGAAATGATGTCATATTTTCTGAATATGACTCTCAGCTTGAAAAAAAAATGTTGGATGAACTCAAACTTTGTCTACAGATGTAATTAGCTTGTTATCATTGTTGTAGCTCTCAAATGCTTACTTATGTTAGTGATTTTTAACTTTATTTGACATTCTATATACGGTTTGTTTGACTCTAATGACCTTTAAGTGTTTAATGATTTTAAAAAGTCATGTTGGCAGAAATTGAGTCATCAATGTCCCAATGTGTAGTGAGCCATGGGTCTTACCAGTGCCCAAACTCATGTGCATGATATACTGACTCACCACCTAGGGAGCTATTGAGCTGATTGAGACACACCATGTGATAAGACACTCGTCTAAACGTCACCAATAATAGGACGGCATAGGATGCTGAAAATCACATATGGCAGCTACAAATACAGCAGTGTCATTAGCCAAACATAAATGAAACATGATAATGGACAGGTGTGAAAATGTCCTTATATTACCACAAGCTCACTTTGAAGAATGTTTCTAATTAGGCAAGCCTATTCTCTGCATGTGCAATTGATGAAGGAAGCAGAATATAGTCACTTTTCTTTATTTGCAAGTGTATCATTAGTGGATCGTCATCATGTAATCTGACATGGAGAGCACGTTATCGCTCTTATAGATTTCAGCCACGATTTTAATGGGATCATCTTGTACAGTACAGTGTGAAAACCGGATTTGAGTTTATGAAAGGTGTATGACAGGACATGATAGCGATAGACCCCGATGAGCACCTGGAAATAAATCCACTAAATTTGGAAATTGCATCCCTCCAAACTGATCAACGTTTCCCTCCAGCCTCCACACTTTCCAATTCCAAGACACACCAGCACCAAGGCAGCAGGGCAGCCAGGGAAACAGCCAATTTGGTGCAACAAGGTGGCTAATAGGATCATTAACCCCCTTCTCTGTATGTTTTGGATGTTGTGTATGAGAGCATGTGTGTGTGGTGTGTGTGTGGGTGTGTATGTGTATGTGTGTGTGTGTGTTTGTATGCAAGTGTGTGTCTGTGCCATCCTGCACGTGGCAGATTGCAGGAACAGGCTGACTGTTAGCGGCTAGCTCAGCAGTGCCGGGCGCGATCTGCCATCTTCCCGTGGATTTACAGCTGACGCTGGTGCTACTTCAATTAGCTCTATAGCACACAGATGTTGCTTAAATGTTGCTGCTAATGATACCGCAATAAGCGTGAGATTCATGCCACATTCACAGGCACGTAAATTTCTCAAGTGGCACAATTAAAGGGGAAATTGTGGCTAGGCGAGAGAGAGGCAGCTACGGTGGGGATGCCAGTTGGAAAGCTGGAGGTCTATTCTGTACCACAGCCGAGCTCCATTCCGCTTTAATTGCTTATTCGCGAAACAAAAGGAGGCTTTTGTTTTTCACGCAAACCGAGTGTAGCACGGTTTGTTGTTTTCCTTCGACATTAGGACATTTATTGACTTGTTTAACAGCAGTTTTATGAAAACGTTGCTAAAAAGAACGGCTCCATGCATACAGAACAGATCCAAATGGGGTGCAAAGGTGAATCTATACTTAACCTAAAATTAAAGCTAAAAAATGAATGAATAAGTTTATTAATCAATTAATAAATTAAGAAATGACCCCAGTGCCATATTTAAACCATCTCCACAAAGCTGTCAGGTAGACTTCTTTTTCATGTCATTGCTAGACACAAAAACATAGTGACAGCCTTGTCAGGTATGTGTGTGTGTGTGTGTGTGTGTGTGTGTGTGTGTGTGTGTGTGTCCAGCACAGTGTGTGTCACTGTTATATCGGACAGTCAGTTCTCCATCAGCATGACTTTACCTCAGTCGGGCCTAGTGACCCGAACACAGGAGAACTATCACTCTCCCCCACTCCCTGTGGAGAACTCGTTCTTTTTCTCTTTCTTGTGTTTTTTTTTTAATACATGTCTACCTGTCTACCAGTGTCATTCTGATTTTATGTTCAAGCTGACAATGAAGACTCACAAGTGATCATAATTTCTCCGTCAAGTTGATTGAGGTAACAGCGAGATATGAACGAAATCACAGAAAAAATGATATGAGATAATCGATACTCTTTTACACCTGTATACTGGAATGATTTATAAAATCATTATCCCAGTGACTTACAGAAGAAGATGGGTTCCATTTTGAGTCTGGTTCCGCTTCCTTTCTTCCTCATGTCCTCCCAGGGTGTTTTTTCTTTTCTTTTTCTCCTCTGGCTTGCTCATTAGGGATCTACGTGCTGTAAATCTACATCTGTATTTCTGTAAAGCTGCTTTGTGACAATGTTAAAGGCACTACACAAATACAGGTCCGTCCAAAAGTATTGGAACAGCAAGGCCAATTACATGGTTTTCGCAATACATTGAAGACATTTGGGCTTAGGATCAAAAGATGAATATGATCATAATTTGAGCTTTCATTTCCTCGTATTGACATCTAGATGTGTTAAACAACTTAAAATATGGCAACTTTGGTGGCACATCACAGCAAAAGTATAGGAACAGATAGTCTTAAAGTAAATTAAAGTAAATAACACTTAATATTTGGTTGCATATCCCTGTGACTGATTGACATCACCAAACTGTTCTATTTATGTTGGCTTGAAAAAGCCAACATACTGTCCTGCTTTATAAGCTTATTATTTTAATTTGTGTTGCTTTTCCAGGCTTGCACTGTAGTTCTTACAGTTGTTCTTTGTTTGGGGGCCAATAGAATGGGCCTAGCTGTTCCAATACTTTCAGAGGGGACTGTACAATTCAATTGAATTGAGTTAGTTATGCTATATCTACATTTTGGAAGGTCATCCTGTTCACACATTAATATTCACACAAACGCTCCTCTCTCGCTATAGATTTCTATTTCCATAAAGCAGTTAGAAGGAGCATTTCTAGATCCAGAGCAACTTACAGAAATGTGGTGTAGTTTCTATCAAAAAATATACTCATGCTAGTTCAATAGGTCAAGGTCTACGAATACTAGCAAGCCAAGTTAAGGATTTTTTTTTTTTTTTTTTTTTTTAACAGAGTAGTTATGCTGTGTTGTTTGATAAAAGCTAAATTCATAGCTAACGCAGCTAGCTAAACCATAGCCTG
Organism: Stegophilus panzeri; assembly: GCA_024331685.1. Taxonomy (NCBI): domain Eukaryota; kingdom Metazoa; phylum Chordata; class Actinopteri; order Siluriformes; family Trichomycteridae; genus Stegophilus; species Stegophilus panzeri. Next base: position 6,505,977 of record JANDJT010000032.1, read on the forward strand.
TGTACCAGTTCCATCTATTATAGTTTCACTGAGCTGATTCTGTGGTGTAGCTTTTGAGGATTTGGGGTTCCTGAAATACCTTACGAACTTTACAAGTGGTTATGCATAGATGTAAACATAGCACACAGTTGATTATGTCCCACCTAATATGGGCAGTTTTTAAAGGAAGTACGTACCTTTCACACTTATTTAAATTATCATTGGCTATGAGATGCTATTGTAAGAATTAGGATTATCCAATATATATATAGCAACTGTTGTGTGAGCAGTTCAGTTTAAAGCAAGTTGGCTTGCTGTACTCGGCTAGTCCAAGCTTTCAAACATCCATCATGTTTTCCCTTTTAACTTACATTAAAAACATTACATATTAGCAGCATTTTCTCACCAAATTATTTCCAAACATGTTTAGCCTCAGTGAGGGGCATAGTGGATTGGTAGTTAGCATATTTGCCTCGCATCTCCAGGGTTGGGGGCTCAATTCCAACCTCTGTCCTGTGTGCATGGAGTTTTCATGTTCTCCCTGTGTTTGAGGGTTTCCTCCGGGTACTCCGATTTCCTCCCTTAGTCTAAAGACATCCGTTGTAAGCTGATTGGCATCTCTAAATTGTCTGTAGTGTGTGATTGTGCCCTGCAATGGGTTGGGATCCCATCCAAGGTGCCTTGGGATAGGCTCCAGGCTCCCTGTGACCCTGTGTAGGATAAGCAGCACAGAAAATGAATGGATGGAGTGTGATGAGTCACATGGCTCTTGTGAGTCAGGTCACTGGCACAAATTAGCCCACATTAACTAAAGATGAGAGCACCCAGGACCCCTAGTTCCTCATGGAGAGAGAAAAGTAAGCAAACGCTCCTGAAATGTACAGGGTACTGCTAATGTTTATATCTCTCCATGCCTACATGATTTGAAAGCAAGTAGTCAGCTAGAACCAGAGCAGTGAAAACTGATATACAAAGGCTTGTATTCTAGTAGTAATCTGATATTTTAATCTTATTCATTCAGGTCTACAGGTCTTGCAATGATTATACTGCATTTGCTGTAGTTTTTAAAGCTTAAGTGGGTGTGTTTGTCCAAGTGCATGTCATTGTATGTTTGGACATTATTTTATTTAGTTTCTCTGTAATGATATTTAACTGTAGAAGCTGTCAAGAAAATTCCTAAAAACGAATAACAGAGCAGTGGATGAGCCAGAGCCAGCATCCCATTCTCTTTACAGGTAATCTGTGCTCATTTAGTTTCCTGACAGCTTCCTAGATTCATACACCAGTTCTGCATAATGGAGAGTTGACCCTGATAAGCATACCACCTGTGCATCGCTTGCCTTCAAATAACCCAGCAATTGTGTGAGTCAATCAATCTCAGCTTCTTTCACTGAAAAAAAAATGTCATAGATAATGACACGTGTAATGTAACTCTATCATCGTGAAGATGTCGAGACGTCTATTGAAGATGTCTGTAATAGAAGATGTCTATTGTCCTCTTTAAAAATCAGTTGCTGAGTTTGTTGAACGTGTTAAAGCTGTACAGAGCGCTATCATTATCACCGTAACAGTGCTGTCCTTGTTGCTGTCATCTTGTTGCTGTTATTGGGACATTAGAGGGACTTTGTGAATTTGCTATCCTTGCAATCTCTGCTGGTGACATTGTGGTGTGTGAATGTGTACTTGCTGGGTTTGGGTATGCCTGTTATGTGAAGGTTACCTTGGTGTGAAAGGAAAGCTTCGAATATGGCATCCAGCATATATATCTGTGAAAGGAAATTAGTTTTACATTGATATGTAGGGTCATTTAAAATGTGAAACCTATTATTCTTTGAGTTTATTTCTGTTCATATTGGCAGTGTTGATGTTTTACTGCCTTTAATTTCTGCCAGCTTATCTTTTTTTTTTTTTTTTTTACTATAACCCATATATTGCTGTCAGAAATAAAGGCTTCAGTGTACCGTAGTAGCTATTTCGTCAACACTAGGATTTATGAACATGCCGAGGAAAAACAAGAAGCATCCACAATTCTGTGGAACATTCTGATACATGTTCAGTGCGTGGCAACACATAAAAAGACATCATCCGCAGTTTACACGTGTTTGCATTTCCACGTTTTGATACTGGTTAGTTTCAAAACCCTCAAACAGATGACTTTAAAGTTCCTTCCTACTTGCTTTCACATTATTCACCAGCCTCACAGCTAGGTATAAGAGAAACAGGCCTTGATGTCACGCTTTTCCCCGGCATCAGCACAAACTAGTGCAAGCGCTCCAACATGAGAGCACATTCACCATCTGTCTTTAACTACAAAGTCATACGCAGACTCTGAGCCACGGCAGACAGCTCGCCAGCTCCAACCGGAGCCGGAATGCTGGAACCAGGCTTATGGCACATGCATACACGCCGCTAAACCGTAACGCTTAGCGGTTCTGCATGTTGGTTGGTCAGTGATCTGCACCAAAGATTGTGTTTAGTCAGCAAGCTGGAGACTTCTTCTGAGCATTATTCAAACCACCCACACCTGTTTCTATGGTGGGGAGAAGGAGGAGGAGGAAGAGGAGGAGGGGATGCACATGTGTTAACCACTAGCGTAACACAGATTGGTAAGGATAATGCAGGCCTGCTGCTGCAAAGTTTATTGTCTAAATGAGATAACAGCAATCACTTCCACAAACTCCTGGATATACACTGGCATGTTCTGAGCCAGTGAGTATACAGCCAGTTAGAGATGGACACACAGCTGGATACAAATAAGCATTTAAGACAACACTGTGCTTTTGTTCTGTATGTTCCAGAAGCCTTGTGTCTCACATTTACACAAATAGAGTTATCTAGCCAGAAATATAACACTTTAAAAGAACCGAACAGCTAGCCGTGGTGTTAGATTTTCTTTAGAACAAGCCATTACACAGTTATCCATGGCTGGATCCAGTTTTAAAGGTTAATCCGTGAATTGTGATTCATTGGCACTTTAGCATTCTTATTCGGCTTAGCGCGTGACAATTCCCGATCGTTTTCAGGTATTTAACCACCGAGGTTATCTGTGCTACGACTTATTATCCGAACTCGACTCAGTGAATCGGAAAGAGAGGTGAGCAAGTGTGAGGAAGATAAAGATAAAAAAGAAAGATAGAGAGATTTATCCTGTGAAATGGTGTCATGGTGAGTCGAGAAAAAAGGGTATGGGATGTTTATACAGTGAGGTGGCAGATGAGCTTGTATCACATTCAGATAAATAAATAAATAAATTACGTATATGTCAACCTTCCTTTTACCAAGTATGCACTATATGATTTTAATTCTGTTCTGCTTAAGAAATTATTCAGTTGCTTGGACTAACATCCCACCCACATCCCCCCCAACCCCCCCCTCCATAATTTTTCCCCATCGCTCGGCTGGTCCGATGATTAACTTGTGAACAAAAAAAGGTGACTGTTGCTGTGTTTTATCTGTCAGAGAGCACATTTGTCAAGAAATCAATTGCAATGAATCACCGGCCCAACTGATTTACAGAATGATTGTGGAATTGATTTGCCTAATGAATCATATCATCCACCCAATTATCTTGTGAGACCTGCTCAACAATAGGCCACTGAAGATCAATCGTGGGAGGGAGGGAAGGACAGGGGAATTAGTGGTATGCGAAAGCCTCCGCTTCACAGGGCCAGGAAAGTGTGAGCAAGAAGGCTGTCTGTTTGGTACAGAAGATACGGCTTGGATGTAAACTAAAGATTTAATCATTCCCAATAGTAGAAGATGTAGTACGTGTACATGAATCTGTTTCTATTAGGACTCACTGGTTAAAGAATATGCAACATTTAAAGACCAGTTTTGTATATTACAACAACCACTAAACTATACAAAAAATATAAAAGGTATCACATTTCCCCTACCAAATGATATTGTGTTCATAAGATACTACTTTAGCGTTCTTACCTTTGTGCTCTGATGGCTTCAAGCCACCCATATCAGGACCCATGTAAGCATTTTGGAGTGACAATTCATAATTAGACATCGCATCTCCAGGGTTGGGGGGGTTCAAATCCCACCTCCACCCTGTGTGCATGGACTTTGCATGTTCTTCTTGTGCTTACCGGGTTGTACTCTGGTGTCCTCCTTCAGTCCAAAAACATGCGTTGTAGGCTGACTGACAACTTTAAATTGTCCGTAGTGTGTGAATGTGTGCGCGAATGTGCACTGTGATGGGTTGGCCCCTCGTCCAGTGTGTCTCCTGTCTTGCGCCCCAAGTTCCCTGGGCTAGGCTCCAGGCTCCTCCTTGAACCTGTGTAGGATAAGTGGAATGGAAAATGAATGGATGGACATTATATTAGATTCCTAGGTGGATCAGGTAGTTTTGCTACTTCACAGCTCAACAGTTTTCTGAAGGTGTCCCAAGAACATCTCAGTAGGTGGACTGGCTATTTAAAATTGGCCGTAGGTCTGAATTTTGTGCAAGTGTAGTACCCTTTATACTATGCAGTGTGTATTCCCGTCTCACACCCAATGTTCCTGGGATAGGCTCTGGACCTACCGCAACTCTGTCTGAAGATGAATGAATGAATGAATAATTTAGATTCATATTTATTCATTTAATAGATTGTTTTATCTAAAGTAAGTCAGTATTTATGTCTTTAGGTCCAGTCATTCACAATGCAGGTATCTAGCTGTAGCACTGTTGCAGTAGTGTTAACACCAGCACTGTTTCAGGAGTGGAATAAAAGAGGCTGTCGGAGTGCCACTGGGTTCTGAATAAAAAGGCAGCTACTGTTGAGCTGGATGTGGCTTTTATATCAAAACCCTATACAGAGTTGTGTGTAAGGGGGTGGGGGAGGGGGGTGAGTTTGGAACAACTGGTATCAAGTGTCAAAGTGCCTGTAGGACTATGGGAGAGGAAAGAAAAGGAGTGAAAGACAGAGATGAGGAGGCATCAGAGAGCTAGGCATGGATATTACCATGGGTAACGACAGTTGAGACTGCAAAAACAAAGATTATGCCATGTAGTGGGAATGTGCATGTGGGAGAACAGGGGTGATAGGACTAGCTGAAAAAAAAGAAAGGAATAAGAAAGAGCTGTAGTGCTGTTGCAGTTGGCCTTGTCTCAGAGCAGTGCCCAGCAGACGCCAGGGACAAAATCCCCCAACTACCACCACCACCACCACCACAAACCCTGTGAGTCGAGTGCCTCATTGCTGTTAACAGGGATGTTTTTATACATAGACAATGATACACTTTGAGTTGCATAGATATTCCATATTTAAAGATTTCCCTCCTTTTGGTCTGTGCTTATTTAGCAATCTAACACCACTGTTTGGACAGTATTTCGTGCTGAACAAATCATTTTGTAAAATGTTGAGAATAAGCAACACACTATTTCTCTTCTGTCTAATTCCTACCTGTAGGAAACAAATAGATGCTCAAGACAGATTTAGAAAACAAAAGCGCTTCCTGCAGACAGATTTAAATAATAGGCTAAGTATCCATTCAAAAGACATTTTAATTGTTAATTGAGAGTTGGTGTTTGAAAATCAGGCCTGTTCAATATGCAATCCCCAAAAAACTATAATCACCGATTAAAACCGAATGACTCTCCAGTATTTTGCATTCTCTACCCTGTTAGAGGTTATGAAAGTTGATCTAAAACACATTAACATCCATCTCTGTGACTAAGGTGAGGAGTGTGTATGCAGGACAAGGCCTTTGTACCGATGGATTCTCTCCTCTGGGAACCTCCAGAGCCCTGATTTACTGCCTGTGAGTGTGGTATTGAAGGCAGAGGCTCTATGATAGATAACAATACATAAGCCCCTGTTCAAACCCATGCTCCTTACAAAACACACTCACACACACCCAAAAAAAAGTAGCTCAATATTGTCTTGCCATACTCTAGTACAAATTTTAGTTACTGCAGAAATAATTGTCCTAATAATAATGACAGCAGATGCTCCAGGCTGGCTTTGGCTCACTTTGATTGCATGACCCCTTGACCTTTTGGCTTTATTTCAGAGTGCATGGGCCGCAGTAAATGAATGAGTGTCCGTCTCTCTCCCTCTCTGTCTGGGGTTATGAGGGATTATTGACTTGGGTTTTTATAAATATTTAATGCTTGCATTAAAAAATATGGCAGAGGATGGCCATTAGGGTTGGGTAATAAAGAGGCTTTCTGCGTGATTGAGTGAGGTGCTGGGCTGTCCGGGGCCGACGTAAGGCCACTCTTTGATGAACAGAGAACACGTCACACACTGGACCACTCTGTCTCCGCATTTACAGAATCCACAGAGGATGAGAAGCAGGACTGGATGTTAGAACAACGCTGGGCCACAGGCCTGCAGCTGCTCCTGTAATAACCTTAATAGCTGTGCCTTTGTGCCTTTATGACTGGTGATACTGCACAGATTGTTCTGAAATGTTTCTATATCCACATTTCCTTTCAAGCAAAAATTGCTTTATAAACTTAACTACTGTTACATATTTTGTAGATCTTTGTAGATTTGGTTTCCATATCATTCTTCCTGCAGATACAAGCTTAAGCTAATTGCAATAATCTGTGATTACTAAATGCATAATGACTGCTAAACTTTAAATACTATAACATCTCAAACCAGTTTCTGTACTCCTACATGCTGGCTGTTATCTCAACTCAACGTCAGAGATACTGCCCCAAATGGCAAGCGGCCAAAGATCGATCCCTAATCTGATTGGGGGTTGTTTTACTTCCTCTGATAGAATTTAGATTTGCTCTCAAGTGCTTTTTTCAGTAGATAAAAGAAGTTATTTGAAGGTAAAACGGGGGTTTGATTCTCCCTAGCCGGTATAAAGACAGGGGCTCTCCTTTGTCCGGTTTGTTCATTGTAATAATTGTGCAAGACATAGATAGGCGTCACGCCGCGTCCTCGGCAGGTAGGAGCTCAGTTATCAGGCCGCAGATCATCCATTGGAGGCAAATAAGCACAACAGCTCACATTCAAATGTTGTTCTTTGGCATATTGACACTGCAGCTATCAGGCAGCCCTATTATCTGAGGCTGGGCCAGATCTATGCCAGCGGGCGGTTGCATAATAACCTGCAAATCACTGATGCAAGCGCTCTGCATCTTGTTAATTGTCTACGTTCTGAGCAGGGAAAAAAAAATTGAAGCAGGCCCGTTGTCTTGATGAGAAATTGACATTTTCTGACCTACTAACCAGAGGCACTCATAGAAGAAGATAACAACCATGCTTGTTTTTAAAGAGGGAGGCCATTTGTATGTGGTCTTTATAAGGTTTGCGTTGGCTTGCTTGATGAGTATGGATTTCACCTTGCACCTTTTTAAACATCAGAACTATAAAGGGTTCAAAACGATACCACCCCTTTTAGGCATGTGCTATCCTTGGCCCTTGAGTTTATCGACTATTTATTTTCAGTTAATTAGAACGTGACCGGGCAGCCTCTGCTTGATTCTATGTGGTGCAAAGTGCATATCACACTTTGTTTCTTGTAAACAAAACTAGGCTTTAGAGAAATATTAGTGTATAATAGGCTGAGAAGTAAAGCATTATTAGCAGGAATTTATCGTTTCTTTATGCATGATGGAACAAATTACATTAGTCCAGACTTCAAGAAACGGCAAACTGTTAACATTATATATAGCTGCAAGAGTATAGAAAAGTAATAGGGTGGCATGGTGGCACAGTGAGTAGCTTTGCTGCCTCACAGCTCAGTGTTTCATGCCTGAGCTCACATTACTGTCTGTGAAGAGTTTCACCTGTTCTCCCTGTGTCTATGTGGGTTCCCTCCAGGTTCTCAGCTTTCCTTCTACCTACCAAAACATGCCAGTAGATGGATTATCTCTACAGGTGAATGAGTGTGTGCATGGTGTCCTGCATTGACCAGGTGTCCCATCCAGGTTGTATACCGACCTCACTCCCAATGTTCTCAGGACAGGCTTTGGATCCACTGAGACCCTCGCCAGGATAAAGCAGGATAAAGCTAGGACTGAAGCTCAATGAATATAGACAGGAAGTAATACTATTCATTCGTAGCACATATAAACGTTCCTAAACCAGAGAAACACCAGATATTAAATGAACTGTGAGTTCTAATGCCTCATATATGACCAAGCACTGAAAGGGAGCTGAGTGTTTAATTGGGAAGATCACAAGCTGTCATCAAATTCACAAACTGTATCCCACTTATGACAAGCATATGAAATCGCCTGTGCTGAAATTAAAACCTTGCTATTATACTGTAAGTCACCCTTCACAGGAGATAGCATGACTGCCGTAAAGCTAACCGCACTCATTCTAGGTTGTAATTGTATAACTTACATCTCAAACAGTGCGTTCAATGAAGCATCCAGCCGAATCACTTATTAAGCAGATTCCTGATGAGACAGAGACAGACAATCATGGCGAACATGGTCGACACCTAGCTCACGACCTTCATCAAGGTTAGGACTGGAACTGTCCTTTCGTTCTCCCTACATTGGCTAGCGCTACTGCTTCTAGTTAGCTAATGAAGCATGGATGAGTGACAAACCCCATGTGTGCCTGTAGGTTGTAATTCACATCATGTGTAGATGAAGAGGTTCGTCTGGCCAACTAATGGTGCCTTGTTAATGTCTATGAAATGTATGCTTTTTTCGTAGTTGCCGTAGGCATGCAGTTTATAGTGAAATATCCGCCAACGATGCTCTCAAGCGCAAGGCAGAAAGAACTAGCATGGGGAGGCCGAAGTGAAATGGCAGTTGTTCTTCAGGGATCAGTGGGCTGAGCAGGAGGGCTGCTTCCCCCCGAGACTGCCATTTTCTTCCAGGAATTCACAAGAGTGAAAAGATGAAAGCCTTGTGTCACAAGCTCACCCCAAAACACCCAAACTCGCCTTACAGTCTCTCACCTACACCACACCGCAACAAGTGCAAGTCCATGGACATGAATTAGCTAGCTCTGTTTCTTTATGGCAAAGGTTTTATATCGATTTGTGCCAGAAGTGATTCCAGTGGTGTTTTGTGTGTGTGTGTGTGTGTGTGTGTGTGTGTGTATAAATATTTTCAATATAAATTTCAATATAAGTACATTGAAAACCATATATAAATGTATTACTTGTTTGTTTATTTGTTTGCTTGTTCATTTAGTTAGTTAGCTAGTTAGTTAGATAGTTAGTTAGTTATGGATGGGGAAAAAAGTATATATGACGAATAAGTATAAGAAGTATACTTCATTAATGTTTCATCTCACTTAAGCATCTCCCGCTTTCATCTGATTAGCTGGTTTAGAGAAACTGAAATATCAAAGTGAGGAGGTGTATCAAAAACACATATGTACCAAAGTTGTATTTTGTACAGTCTTGTGCGTGCATCTTAGGTCTTTCAAAAAAAAAAAAAAATGAAATGATACTATGATAATATGATAACATAATATGATACTAATATCTATAAGCAAGAAAAAGGGGAAGATTGAAAAAAAGATTTCAGGGAGGAGCCAGTCACAGACAAGAAATACTTTAATTAAATATTGTGTAAAATGAACATCTTTGTACAGTAAAATGTAGAAATGTTTACATAAACATAAAAAAATGTATACATGAAACAAAAATAGTATTTTCTCCTTACAGAGTCAATCTACAATTTACTGAAATCTTCAGACTAATGGCAATAAAACACTGAGTGCATGGTCTAATTAGGCTAAAAACACAAAACCAGGTTGCAGTAATGACGATATTCACAAATACACTTCATATAACCTTGGGTTCCTTTCACTTTCAAGGTGACTTCCCCAGTTCCTCCACTTAGCTAAGCTTTGTTGAGCTATCACAAAGCAAATGCATTGCACATTCATCACTCATTCCCTTCTACAGCTGCCCTTGCTTCCTGCTGCTAAAGGAAACTTGTGTGCAGATTGCCAAGAGGGAACATCCCCTTTTGGTGTGAAACAGACTACTTAACAGTACAACAGGAGATTTACAAAGTGTTAAGTGCAACAAAAAAAAAAAAAGAAAAAACAAAAGAAAGAAAAAAAAAAGAAAAGAAAATAGAATTGTTTGCTGATTTTGGCACAGCTAGGCAAATCAAACTCCTTGGGAGAGAAGAAGGGATTATGAGGACTGGTTAACTAATATGATTAGCTACTATGCTGCTGTATCATGGCGTAATTACAAAATGACATGTACAATATAGAAGATCTTAATCTCGGCTCTTCATATACGTATATGATACAAAAATCTTTTTATTACTTTTTTTCCCCTTGGATTATCATTCTTACTTGAGGGAGTACAGCAAATTCAATGTTTAAAAAAAAAATCGAGAAAAGAATGACAAAATAGTCAAAAGGATGAGGGGTCACAATAATCACTTTTTTATTTTAGTAAAAAAAGGCTTGTGCTTTTTACACCATTAATCATTTGAATGGTAATGATTGGCTTTGTGGTGGATGGGTAGGTATTAAAACAGCAGAAAGGTTACTCTCAAGAGATTCAGTCTAGAGGCTTGAACAGAGGTTTTTTTTTCTCCCCGACATATTTTAATAAACAGTAGTGACTGACGTATGCACGTATGTTTCCATTCCATTCTTTTGATTCCTTTTGAAAGAAGAAAATTTTCCTCTTTTTTTTTTTTTTAATTCCTTTGTTCCCTGTAAACATGGTTGAGCTATAATGTGGCATGGGTGGCATGTAAAAATGACTTTTTACATTCTACAAAAACAAAATTTACAACCACAATTGAATCTTCCCCCCTGGGGCTGCTTGACATGCACATATTCTACTAATATTATTACAGCCATGTGTCACAAACAATTTATTTGACTATACAACAAACAGGTTTTATTAAAAAAAAAAAAAAAAAAAAAAAAAAAAGATTTGTTCAGATAATTTAAAAATGAATACAAAAATAAACAATGGATTTGACTGTTCCTCAAAATAACGTACTGAATACTAAAAAAAATGGATGGAATTGTTTTGATGATGTAACAAAATACAGATAAAGACATATAGACATTGCAATCTATTGATACAACAAAAAAAAATGGCGGCAACTGGTCTTGGCATTAACATTCTGTGTTGCATCACAATATTGGCTATAATAAACATTACATATGAGCTCAAATAAAATAATGGAAAGCAATATACAAAAAATTTCAAAGATAAATACAATATTTATAATTGATATGTTACAAAAAACCCCTTAGTGATCGCAAGTGTTTGTGTGAAAGTGTTGCAATGTATAAGACTATTTTACTCCTAGCTGTTTTAGCAGGAATAAAACTCTGTACTAAATATTTAAGTGGATCTGGAAAAAATTCAAGACAAGTGTATAAATATTTAGCTACAACTTTGGCAAAATCACAAAAGTCTACAATTGTATAACCACATACAAAACACATTAGGGAAGAAGGAGCTAGAAGTAAAAGGACAACTTTCTGGTACAAGAAACATAGACTCCACAGTAGCCTAAGAATGCAATAGTATACAGTGCTAGCAAAAAGTTGAAAAACATTGCAGATCACACTTGCTTTACAGGAAGCTTTAGCAGTGGAAGTATTTTCCTTCTTTTTCTTTTTTTTTTTTCTTTTTTTTTTTTTAACCAACAGACAATAGCATTTCGTCTCTGTTAGTGTGCTTGTTGAAGGCAAGAGAATTTTTGCGATATCAAAGTTACGATTTCTACCTACAATAAGTTACAAAGTTCATTTTCGATGAAGTATGCATGATAACATCTCCTTTTCCTGTTCCTCCCCGTTCACTCTTATTCACTTTAATCTTTACATTTTATAAATCATGTTTTAGGTTATGTTATTTCCAGTTTGTTGGCTCTGCAGTATTGGCTTGGCCCCTATTTTTCTCACCACAAATCAAAAGAAAGAAAAAGAAAAAAAAGCAACAACAACAAAAAAAATAAAGAATAATGAACGAAAAAAATGACTTCACATTATAGAGATGTGCGACGGGTGCGCATCACTCGAAAAGAAACATTCAGAGACATTTCAGTGTGTTTTCTTCAAATGGCATATCCACAATGTTGCTCCCCACACATAACACGATCTAGCCAAGATCAAACCAGAAAGGTTTATACAAAATAGGAATTTTTCCTTCCGTGATTTTTTTTTTTCTTCTTCAAGACAGAGAAACGTGAAAATATGACAAGAAATTCAGTCAATAAATTTAAAATGTTCATGACAAAGTTTCTTGCATGTCAATTTACATTAGTCTGAATAAAATATTTAAAACAAAGTCTCTTTTTTTTTTTTCCTTCCTCGGAATTAAACATAGTTGTTGAATAACTTCATGACGGATGCCGGTCGTTTCAGGAGAACGTTCTGTGACGTACCCCCGAGGCTCACTGTACAGACGCTGCTGCTTTACAAGAGGTGGAAGTGCAATTTACATGGGAGGGACCACCAGTCCGGACATAGCTACAGAGTGGAAAAAAAAAAGAGAGAAAGAATTTTAGTCCTAGATATCTATAAATACTGCATGTAAGATAAAGAAAGAGTATTTCCGTCACATTTGGAGGAACACTTTGACTGACGAGGCATGGCACAGTTGAAGAAAGTGCAAGTTGTGTTTGAAAGACTGTCACGTCGAACATTTTATCAGGAAAAAGGGGATTTGCGGGAATGACGTTTTTTTTTGTTTGTTTTTTTCCAACAAGACACGCCGGAAAGCCTTCACCATTTTAAATGAGGTGCTTTCTGACATTTTGAGGAGAAAGTATCCCCGCTCCCACATGTGTGAGATTTCTTTTAGCGTTTTGTTAATGGCCATCCGAGAGGCCAGACTCCCAAGGGAGCATCCATGCTGACAGCTGAGAAACAACACGGTCACTTCGGCTAACATCACCAAGCCGAGCCTTTCGCTCTCTAGCCAGCACGCGCATTCCTCTCAGCTTTACCCAAATTGAAAAACTCGCCCGTCTTTCCTTCCTTGTTCGAGGCTGCCGTTTGCAATTCTGCTGCAAATCTGCCTTCCTTATTTGAGATCTAAAGAGTGGATAAAGGAAGAACTCACAGGATCCAAGCACTGTAGAGAGCGTCACTCTGCCGTGATGAAGAGAGAGCACTAAGATTTATGAACTCTACTCATTTCCACAATTAGGTGGCTAGTGAACTGCCTGGATTTTTTTTTCTTCCGACCCTTCAAAATAAAAACATCCTTTAGCTACTTTGTGGAGTCATGGTTGAAGTGCTTTTAAGTTTGCCTAAGCACCCGGTGCCATGGCATTCCTCATTAATTTCTGCAAACCACATATTAATAAGTGGATGCATGTAGCAGCATGAACTTTAATTTCCCAGTTCATTAGCTCTAACATTATTAATCTTGGATGCACACACTATGGCTAAAACATGTTTTCAAAGCAAACAACTCGGCCTTGACGAAGAGGAAATACAAGCAGGGCTCAACAGGCTCGGGAAGTCGTTAATTTGCTGAATGACGCTGTCCTGCCGAGGATTTCACAACTGTTTCTTTCTGTTATCGTGCCGACTTCTGAAAAACCGCCTCGCGTTACAGTGTTCATCAAAACAATGTCTTACTCTGCTGGCACAGGAAGCCAAAGCTCAGTGCCTTTCTATGAAATCTTAATGCGTTCGTCCTGTAAGCACCATATAAGACCCATTGTTTTCATAACTGCAGTGGGGGAAAAAAAAGCATACATTTTTAACCAGCTACAATATTCAAAGGAAATGGCGAGGACTCTATGACGTTTGTTTGTGCTTTCTCAAGGCTGTGAATGTAATGATCTTTCATTCAGGATCCATTCCAAGTGGTGTCAATGGCAGACATACACAGGCCTTGTTCATTTGTGATCCCAGGACACCTGGGGAAGTCAGTTAAAGGCATTGGGGAATTGGTGAATACAATGTTCAATTCAGATCAAATGCATAGAAGGCGGTGAATAATGCATTAGTCGAATGGCCATGGCATTTCAAGCGACTTGTTTGTGTTAAGACTTCCTTGAATTGGTAATTCACTGGTACACTGATACAAACTTTTCCCGGTAATACAGGACGCAGATTCACTCAAACTGTGCCAAACCCGCTGAGAGTCAACGTCTCGCGAGACGTTTGACTCCCCTCAATCATTAATGTTAGATAAATAAATTGAGACATAAAAGCCAGACGTGCACGTTCATGCTACATGCCTGCATGCATAATTCCTTTTAAATCATCCATCCATGTGTTCATTCACCCATCTACACACATATATAATTGATTCAGGCAGCCATGTTGGAGTAGCAGCATGGCAGCAACAAAAGGGGCATTTTCAAGAGAGCCAAAGAGTGAGGCAGCAGTGCAGCGTCATAAAAGGAGGGAGGCGGCTCTCACCTTGAAGTCCATTGCCATTTGCACTGGTGCAAGAAGGAGGTGGAGATGCTTGGGGCCTGACAACGGGGGCAAAGGCGCTCTTTTGTTTCACTGCAGAGATGACATTGGCAGGTGAGAATGAGAAAATGCCGTGTGTACTGCTACAGTTTGAAGAGAGGCTGACCGAAGAGGCTGCCATGGTAGGGCTCGATGGAACTACTGCAATAGAGCAAACATAGTCACCACTCAGAGAGAGTTTCACTTTCTTTTCTTTTTTTTTGTTTTCTTTCCTAACAGACAAGAGTCAGAGAGAGCCAGGCCTCGCCTCTTTTTCAAATAATATTCATGGGATGAAAACAAATCAGGGAAGCATGGATACGAGGAAATGATCACTCTTCAGTGGGGGAGGGTTGTGCGTGCTATTCTTTTGCTTGCAAACAAAACGAATGCAATAAAGGAAGAGAAAATGGGGATTGGGATGGAATGAGATGGGATGTCCTGCCTCGGCCACTTGCTGGATAATAGGTGTCTTTATCGACTCTGATGATAAAAGGAAGAAACTTTTATTGAGGTTTTGCTTTTTAAGGTAGAATTTGTTGATCTGTGTCAGTGGCCTATTCAATTGGTTCATGTGTTTGTTTGTTTTGTTTTGTTTTTGTTATTTTTGGATGTTTTTTTTTTTTTTTTTTTTTTTTTTAATTATTATTATTTGATTGGTTGGATCACTATGTGGCTTGTTTCGGGTGTTCAGCCTCCAGAGTCACCCCTCCTTTTATCCAGTAGCACACATTCCCAAAAAAAAAAGAAACAAACAAACAAAACCAAACACAAACAAACAACAGGAGTGTCAAAAGGAAAGGGAGCACAGGTGGGGGAGAGCAGAGTAGGGGAAAGGGGGGTAATTACCTTGATACTTACTGCCGTAGGGCGAGTTGGCGGATGAACCGTTGAGGAATCCAGGCGAGCTCGGGACACCCAGGTTGGGCATGCCAGTGTTTCCGTAGCCGTTCATGCTGTTGCTGACGGTGTTGTAGTTGGACTGCTGAGGAGTGCTGCTGGGCACGTAGCCGCGAGGCGACACGCTGCTCGTGTTACGGCTGTAGCCAACTGCAGGAAAAACAAATGCACCATTGAAGAAACTAGAATGATTGAGATTCTGATTTCATATCCAGAATCCATCTAGGTGCCCTCTCCTGTCCACTGGATCCTGGTGAAACTTTGCTTCAGGACGCCTTAAAGCATTTTTTGGATATGCATTCCCTGCATAATTTGTATGCATGTTTTGTTCCTGTTTTTGCTTGCAAGGCTTAATGCATTCTGCTATACATGCTTTGCACTTGAATATTCTCATGCATGTTAACAAGAAAAGCAAATTTCAGAAATGTAAGTAAACAGGACATGTGGAAAGGGTCAGACATCTCCAGAGATCCACTCTACACTCAGCCAGGGAAGATAAAGCTGAGGCAATGTGTGCCAACAAACAAGCCAGTGCTTATGCTAGCTAGTCCTTATGCAAGGTGTATAAAATAAACCAAACATTGGATGACCAGCACATAAGCTTTTATTCAGTGTAAGCTATTATATCATGTTGTTCAATGTTTGTCCTCAAGGAAGTGGTACTATTCTAATAGATAATCAAATATATATATTTTTTAGCAATTTATATATTTGTGCAGCTTATCTTTAAACACGGCTATATATCCTGGTCATTACCCTGTGAAGTCTCGGAGACGTTGACCGCCAGTTGGCTACCGAAAGAGTTGACGCCCATCATGCCGCCATGGGATGCGGTGTTAGCGAGAGACGGGATCTGGTTGTGGTTGCGTGGTACACTGTAGAGAGCCTCAGCAATGTCCGCTGCCCGCTTCAGAATGATCTCCTACACAACAAAGTGAAAGGAACATGAATGAGATACGTACATGAAGTCAGTTTGCAAGACCAGAATTGGCTAATTTTATTAAGCGATTTGGCAAATCTTTAAGATATCTTAGCCTTCATGAGCCCAATCTTTACTTGAATGAAAACAAACAAACAAAAAAACCCACAAAGCTGCTCATTTTTGTTATTTTAATGCCGTTTTCAGTGCAGTTTCCATACAGCCACATGCTAAAGAAGGAAACACCATGGATCATTGCTTTTGAATATGTATTAGACCCTCTCGACCACATTTGAACAGCACTGCTCTCTAGAATGTGTTTGAGAAAAACACCTTTTGGGCCAAGTTCAAGGTTATTCTCCCATTTAAATCAACCACTGACTATGTGTGTGTGTGTGTGTGTGTGTGTGTGTGTGTGTGCGTGCGCACGTGTGTGTGTGTATGTTGTGAGCGTTTAACTCCTCTTTTTGCTCCATGTGCAGCAACCGCAAATAAATAGCGAGAGAAAATAGAAATAAAAAGCACACACTCCCGATGTAATGACACCCTGCTACAGTACAATGGCCTGCAGCTAGCTTTGAAATGTATAAAGAGGAGCATAGCAGGGGGAGAGAGGCACTGATTTAATTACAGTCACTGTACTGAGAGAGAGGGAGGGCGAGAGAGATAGAG
Source organism: Stegophilus panzeri (assembly GCA_024331685.1). Taxonomy (NCBI): domain Eukaryota; kingdom Metazoa; phylum Chordata; class Actinopteri; order Siluriformes; family Trichomycteridae; genus Stegophilus; species Stegophilus panzeri. The sequence goes on from JANDJT010000032.1 coordinate 6,522,780, forward strand.
ACAGACAGAAAGTGAGAAGGGGGGGGTCTGCTCATTAGCATGCACTGGTGTAGAGGGTATTTTACCTGGTTGTTGTGGGGCATGCCATACAGAGCCTCCACAAGGTCAGCTGCTCTCTTTAGTAGAACCTCCTGCAGGGTAAACACACACACACACACACACAAACTATAATGAGTTACAGAAATGCAAAGTGTAATATATGCGCATGCATGTGAGTCAGTGTTTACAGTATGGTTTATTTATGACATTAGTGATGTGTAAATGTATTCTATTGAATTCATATTTGATTAACAATCATTTTAGGAGGGATTTCCTTCTCAGACCTGCTTCTTTTTCTTTTTCTTTTTTTTTTTTTTTACCATGTGTCACGTGCCAAAGCAAGTGAAGTGGTGTGTAACCTCTAAGCTAAATGAATAAAAAATAAGCACTTGAGTTTTAAATGCTGTGGCCTATGGGGTATTAAACAAACAAACACACACTCACAGCGATACATAAAGCAATACAGGAGCGACGTTCGGCCGGCTAAATCCACCCACTTTAGCAGCGAAGAACAATGAGTCATTTTCCATATCTTAATTAAACTGGCAGAGTGCTCAAAGACAACATCTCACCCTTTAATTCATGCCCCAAATTTGTTGTGGAGTTCAATGCCAATTCCTCTTTCTTCAGAACAATAAAGTGAATTAGCTCGGGTTAATCTAGTTCTTTCATAATGGCATTAGGAAATTTTTCAATTAACCTCTTTCACTGGCTGTTGTAAAGGACTTCATAAATGAGTTCTCGTGCGGAGCTGCCTGAGAGGCTGCGCCCGGGGACCTGGGTGCCCACAAACCCCATCTTATCCATGTCTGCATGCCTCCCCCCTACTTATAGCACAACATGGATTAACTTTCTGCTTAGCTTCCCTTCAAAAATTACACCCAGCCTGCCAACAAGCCAACACGCCACCCTGATCCAGGACGATTCGCTTGGTCTAGCCTATTGTATTTTTTCTTCTCTGCTACATGCAGCAACTCTAGAGCCGATGATGTTCCATGAGGGTGATGCTGCACTGAATGATTAACATCTTATCTTCTAATAAACTTCATATCTTATCAAGAGCTCTTCCAATCAGTATTGTTTGAGAGTTTGTTTGGTTGTTTTTTTTCATTGAAAATTGTTTCAATGTGCAAACTTGTTCTAACCTCATCTCTGATCTTGCTAGCATGTTCACCGAATCACACACTGTTTCTTAGAATGGCTGACTGGCTTCATTCCTAGTCACGGCCGCCATCTTGAATCCGTACTTATCAAGATTAATCGCATAAGTCAGGGCTCTTGGTGCGTGCACCATACGTTTTATAGAGACACTGTCTAATCCTAAGAGGGAGCGGATGAGTGGCTTTTAAAATGGGCATTTAGCTTAGAAATTGCTGTCTCTGCTTCATGTTGCATGCATCTAGTTTGCATACAAATAAAGAATTACACTTGTCACGCGGCAGGTACAATCAATGAAAGGCCCAGCTGTCTTAATCCTGTCCCATCAACCGGCTCTGTGCTCTTTCTTCCCCTCTCCATCGCTCTCTCTCTCTCTGAGCGAGATAAAGTGTTTTCCTGCAGTGCTAATAATTACTCATCATCTCCGCCCGTCATATCACAAGACTCCTTATACGTCGCTCCAAATGTTACCTGACGATTACTACAATTAAGACCGCCGCTCTCACTGAGACGGAAGCCTGCCTGTGCGAGACTCTCTCGAACTCCTTGTCCATATGGCACCCGGGTCGACGAGATGTAAAGATAGTTTAAGGAAATCATGTCTCCTCTCCACTTTAATCTGTTGTTAGTTACAATGTGTCTCGGCTAATGAAGCGGATTTAGCGGCCGACGTTGGAGTGTGACGAGAGAGCAGGCCCCTATTGGCAGAGGAGACACTGGTTGGGTTTGTTTTGTTTCTCTCAGCCTGCCAGCTTCACGCTGGGAATATTATTAGCGGTGAATGGTATTTGAGAAGCATTTCAATGTAAATTCATGAGCGCCGTGCTAAATGTAATTGACTCCTCTTTCCTCCCTTCGCCGAGACGTAGCAGACTCCAGGTTAAACGGAAACTATTAAAGCTCCGAAACGATCCCCAAGCTTGCTTTCGTGACAAATGTGGCCGGTTATTATTACAAGCATTTGCTGTTCTGCCCGTGGACGTGAACCATTTAAACGCGGCTCTTCTTGTTATCACGGTCCAATATCTGGAGTGGTACACAGTATATCAGCAGCATTGCAGGAGATGGGCGAGGTGAGCTGGCTGGAGGTACTAATGTCATTCTAAAGTGTAAAGCAATTATTCTGTTAGTTCTAGCCTCAGGTTATGAATACATTGAGGAGCACAGGGCCCAATAGATGTAGCTACTTCAAAAAGCTGAGAGAAAGAAGATGAATTTTAATGCATGGGTAATTGCTCGACTTGAATGCATTTCTAATAAATTTTCTTGTATATTAGATTGAGGAGGAAGCTGCATAGATTTGTGCTTGCCAGCTCGAAACGAACGGGAGAGGAATGGCAAGACGCGAGGCAGCCATTAATTTGCGAGCAAAGCAGGCAGGTTAGCACTATATCATCGCAATAAAGATCCTTTGATCAAGCACAAACGGAAAGAATAACATCTAATCAGATTCCTATTTCTCTCTTTTCACTCTGGTCTATATGGAGAATAATGGACGATACCGCTTTCAAACCGAGAGACTAAGCAGAGTGAGCGCGAAGGCCCCCCTTAGCAATCTCGTCCTTCATCACATGACTGACTCCTGATATTGCCTTTATTCTCGCTCCCTAGCTTCGTATATAAATATGTTCATTTGACGCCCCTCACCCGGGATCGAGCGCGCAAATTTTGATCTTATCTAAAATTAGGGAGGTAAACTTCAATTTGGCGCCGCTCTCACTACCGACGTACATACGTAGCAGCGGCATTATTAGTGTACATCCAAAGCAATACAGGCTCGCCGTATTGGTTTTCTGTCCCGAGCACAATTACCCATCAACGCACGGCCATTGTAGATTCCATACAACAGGAGGAAAGAGTGGAGAGGGAAAAGGCACAGTGGAAATCAATATCAGGCTGGTATTATCAACTCTACACTGAAGTGGCAGAGAAAACAGGGGTGTGACGCATTCACCTTAATGCTAACACGCGGTTTACATTTCTCCCTGCAAACCCCCTCCTCCTTATTACTCCAGCCTGTCTTGGCCCTAATAGTGCCGTCCCTCACACACACTCATGGTCTCATTGCGAATCCGTGTAAGGGTCAATTGCTGCTTTGCGCGGAGCCGGCTGTGACCCACCGGGTTCGCCGCCTCGAGCAGACGGCTGCCGTAACTATGATAAATCACTTGGCACTTTCATTTACATGCTGCTGAACTCCGCATTTGGGTCCATTAAAAGCCAAAATCAAATATTTATGTTGTTTATTGGAGCTGCTAGAATCCATCTCTTCTCGGCAGTCGGTTTGCGCCGAAGGCCCCTGGTGTTGAAGGTTTACCTGAATTAGAAAAAGCCCCCCTTCTGAAGCTTTCACACCCACTTTTCCTGCGTCGCATGCTTTTTTCTGCCTTTACACTTTCCCAGAGTGGAAAAAAAAAACCACAGCATTTTCCCGACAAATCAATACTTTTTTTGTTGTTGTTGTTTGGGTTTTTTTTTTTTTTCTTTTCTTTTCTTTTTTTATTGTTGAAAGTTAGGTCTAATGGATATAAGTGTGTCTTTTGAAGCTTAGCAAAAGGCAGAACATCACGGTGTTTGGAACAAAATGCCGGGTGTACAGGCAGGGAGAGGCGGCCTGGCTGGTTCTGTTTTATTGGTAATGGATAGTTTAAAGCATTTACTGGAACAAGATTTCCTGTCTAGATATTGCTCTCCACAGAGAGAGAGAGCCAAGTGTAATTGAAACACATCATGTGGCGTGGGCTGGCTCTGCTCGGGGATGCTTAGCTTGGTGTGTGTGTCTGTGGGACACGAGGCTAGTCGTGCTTGCGCTTAAAGCAGCCAGGCTCGACTTAATGATAACACCCGTGCCCCATGCTGGGCTTTAATAGATATTTGTATGATAGCTGTTATTAGACTTTTAGCGGCGGTCAGCTCTCACTGAGCGCCCATTAACTGGGTACAAAATAATATCTTAATGTGGTATTATGAAAGGGTCCAGCCCTTAGTGCTTGGGCTCAGAGGAGACATGAACATGTTTTGGAGCTGATCACAGCCAAATGTGGGCGATAAATACATTTATCAGAATGAATAAGCAAAGAATGATCAGATTTTCTTTTTCTTTTTGCTTTGTTCTTTGGCGTTTCTTTTATGTCATACATCCAAACTAGGAGATGGCAAAATGTGTCATGGGAACATCTCATGAAGCACTCAAATTGTGCGATTTAAATGAAAAAAAGAATGAAATAAAATAAATAAATACGCACAGAGCATGCTGATATTAACGTTTGGGCTTCATTTATTAACCCGCTAAGGCTTGGACTTATATCAGAAAGCTTTGTAAACAAAAGATTAAAGTGGATCTAGCTTTGGAAAATGAAAGGAAAACAAGAGCAAAATAATCACACATCAGAAAGAGGGCTCTGCTCCGATTACAATCACCACTGCTTACTGGAGTGGAAAAATGTTTAATTGAACTATTTCGCTACACTGAAAGTTTGCGCAATTCTGGCAGAATTCAAACACTGGGGTCTGCAGGTTGCCTGCTTTGTGTGTGTGTGTGCGCGCGTGATTGTGTGGGTGTGTGTGTGTCAGTGATTTGATTCGTGATGACTTGCCAAAAGAGATTGCATGTACTAACATCGGCATCCTGAACTGCTTCCCATTTTGAAATTTCTATGATAAACATCTTTCCATCTGTCTCATTCTCTTTCTCTCTCTTTCACTTCCACTCAGTCTCTCTCAGCTCTACTGACCTTTGGCAACCTCTCCGGGTCACCTGGATGTCTGGGGATGACCTTCTGCAGTCTCTGGAAGCCGTAGTCAATAGTTGGCTCGTTCAAAGCTAAACCGCAAAAAAACAAAAAAACAAACAAACAAAAAAAAAACACAACAAGCATGGCGTGTTAGTTTCGCTCACAGGCGCGCACACGGCTTTAGCAGTCAAACTGAAATGTGGCATACATAAAGTTTATTGCGTTTATTCATCAAATCTATGCAAATATCTGGATGTGTGCGAGCATTTGAATAAAACACAATAACATACTTTAGTTTTAGTGTGCAGTATACAGATAAACACATGTACACGCAGCACAATGTTGGAGGCATTTTTTCCCCCTCCACCACGCTTATTTGAAGCAAACTGGCTGTAATTGATCAAATAAATTTTGAGAGCTTAGTGGATACATTATGAATGAGGTAGTGTGAGAGCTTGATGGTTAGCACCCCCCCTAACTCTAACCCCACTCTCTCTCTCTCTCTTTCTCACACACACACACACACACACACACACACACATACACACATACATATATGTACACGCAAACACACAGCAATCATGGCTGTCAGTGTGTTGAAGTCTGCATCAGGCCTTTCCTCCTGTATCACCAGCTAGATTTATAGCAAGCGGCTGATGATGACATATGTCTGGCTATTGCCGCTCTCAGATTTATCCCTCTCTTTCTCTCTTTCTCTCTCTCTCTCTCTCTCTCTCTCTCTTTCTCCCCTTCTTATTGCCTGAGTGCAAACCATGCAGGAGGTGCACTTCATCTTGCAAAGCTTTAATAATCTGTGAATGGCTGACTACAAACTGATGTAGGGCGCCATCATTCTACAGCTGTGTTGGGCTAGCCTCGTGAAATTGCTGGCCACAAATAGTAATTAATCTTTCTTCCTCTCTTCCTTTCTCTCTCTCTCTCTCTCTCTCTCTCTCTCTCTCTCTCTGTCTTCACACACACACACACACACACACACACACACACACACACACACACACACAGTGAGCCTCCTCCTTCTAAAATTGTAATTTTGAGTACGAACAGGGCAGGTTATAAATCAGAGGCCAGGGCCGCAACATATACAAGTGCATGAATCATAATCTCAACTCGCTGCAACTGCACACATTGTGTTTAACAAGCTTTAGAGGAACTGCCGGAGGTCTATTACCACTCTCCTCCACTGAAAAAGATAAAAATAAAATAAAGGAAACAGACTGGAGAAAGCAGCCGGAACATGCAAGCTGAGCAGGTAAAACGTTATTGGATATAAACATAGAGACCCTGAAAAGGATAAAGCGGTATAGAAGATGGATGGATGGATGGATATAAACATAGATATAGTCAGGTAAAGGCAACAATATTATCCTAGTCAGAACAGCTTCTGAAAGCTATCTAATATGAACTTTCAGAAAGACTGGGAAGTTCCTGATGTTTCTGAATAGTAGGAGGTTCATATCGATTATCAGACTGTTGATCAAACGAGGAAGCGAGCAATAACAATGTAGTAAATGGTCTGCACTTATATAATGCTTTACACTGTGTCTCATTCACCCATTCACACACACTCATACACCAATGGTAGCAGAGCTGCCATGCAAGGCGCTAACTTGCCATTGGGAGAAACTTGGGGTTCAGTGTCTTGCTCAAGGACACTTCTGCATGGAGTCATGCGAGCCGGGAATCGAACCGCCAAACCCTACAATTAGTGGACAACCTGCTCTACCACCTGAGCCACAGCCGCCCGTAGTAGTAATAGAAGATGGGACTATGATGTTTCAGACAGTGACTTTTCCAAATTAATACCTAAAGTGAGCAAGTCTGGGCTGAACACCGAGTTGACTAAACTGTTTTTTTTTTTTGTTTGTTTTCAAATGTTGAAACACAACAGTAATGGTGAAATGAAATCAACGTATCTATAATGTGAGAGACAATAGCTTCTGTAGGCATTTGTATAATGAGTGGACTAAATCATACTATACCGTATGTAAACTTCCACTTAAAAGTATACAATCATTACCATGTATGGAAACCAATTCAAGTTTCATACAATGATTTCTATTTATATCATTTTGAAATGATTTAAATATATATTTCTCAGCAATCGCCTTTTAATCAACAGACCATGAGTTCGAATCCCAGCGATGCCATGGACATCTGTGGCCAGGAGTCTTTAGAGGAATATTGTCCATGCTCTCTGTAGGAGGAGGGATGGCATAGTCTCTATCTCTTGTTAATCCCAGTGACATTCTCCAATCGTGGGCATCTCTGATCTCATGTATGAGGAAGAGGGTGGAAAGCGCTTTCCTCCGAGTGTGTCATGCAGCATGAGCAACAGTTTGAGACAATATGCTTGGCTTGGCTGTTGAGGTGTCTCAGAGGAAGCACATGTTAGCGCTCACTCTTCCCTGTTGGTATTTCTTGCATGATAGGGAGAGCTAGCTAATAGCACCAGCTTGCTAACTGCGAAATGAATTGCTAAATGACCACATTGGCGAGAAAATGAAGAAAATTTTGAACATCACATCGTTGAATATTACGTAGCAACTAAAATTCAAAATGCTGAATTTGTCTTCAGTAATTGTCCTGATAATAATAATGTAGACTTTGGGACCATACTATAGTGAACATCATATTGATACTATGAAGGGTTTGGGAAACTGTTCCTTGTTCCTGTCTTTATTCACTACCCAGTATGTATGCTGGAAAGGCAGTGAGCAGCTGAAACGTCCATTGACAAGAACTTCCTCAAAATAATTGGTCGACTTTATGATGAAGTGGCACAATTACATCTAAGTGTGGGGGCTAATGATCGATATCTGCCAGAGCTGTGTCTCTAAGCATGCAAGCACTGTGCACACGTATGTGTGTGTGTGTGTGTCCATGTGACTGACAGGCGTGATGCTATTTGACATGCCATCATGCATGGTTGAAGCCAGTGTCACATAGGAATGAGAAATAAGATGCTGCCTTGTTAATACAGCATTGATCGGCTATATTGATTTTACATGACATGACTCTTGCAACGATGTAACTCTCGCAGTGTCTCTCAGTCTGTCTTTCTCTCTCTTTCTCCATTCCTGCACTCGCTAGTTGTTCCTCTCTATCTTCTCTATACGTTAGTGAAGGTGAGAGAGTACCAGTTGCACTGCTGATGTGCGTACAGGTTCATTTGATGTAAAATCCAGTTTATCTTCAATCTGTGCTCATAAGGTCAGGTTTAAACTCATTTATAATACCATAAAAGGTTACTCTTTAGGTACAGTATGCAATTAATGTCTGTATATGTATTGTATGTGTTGCTACACCAGATTTGTCAGAGAAGCATGCAGGTTTTTAGATCTGGAATGGCAATGGGAGAATAGGAACACTTACGAGTGGCACCGTTTCATTTTGTACAGCATTTACTTGTACACAATGTTTAAAGACTAGAGCAATGCTACTGCACCTGACACTTGCACCAGCTCCAGTCATACAATGTTCAGGAATAGTAGTGCGATTGTAAATACAGGGTAAGTAAAAGATAAAACACACTGCATAGCTTCACACACACTTATACATAGACTTATAGGGATGAGATTGTGACAGTGTCTATGGTTTAATAGATGCATTCTGATGGAGATAAATGCACATCACTTATTGATCTGATGCTAATGACACTGAAGAGGTCATGGGATCCTTCATTGACACCCATCTCTCACCTCACTGCTACACACACTCACCCACACACCTGCAGAACGAGTATACCATGTTAAAGAAACCCCAACTGAAGTAGATATGTTATTATGTCTCCTTAAAATTATTCAAAGTGCACTAGTAATGTAAATAGGCGTTACAGTGAGTGTTCAAAATGTATTCAAAGTATTGACTGAGAAGAGATGGAGGAAAAAAATCAGTGATGTTAACCTCCAGACAGCCCTTTACATCATGCATACAGACCGTTTTAGCTCTCTCTCACACACACACACACACACACACACACACACACTCTCTGTCTCTTTCCTTTGCTGAGAAATGCTCAAAAATACAATATAAACGACAAATTGAGTAATAACAGCTTGACCAGAGAGTTTCCACCTCCTTCTTTCTCTCTCTTTCGTTCTCTCTTGCTCGCCTATAGATGACACCACATCCACCCCCTTACTCAGAGTACAGTGGGAATAGAAAACCTTCACAATCTTTCTCATGCACACACATACACACACATACACACACATACACACACAGACATGCTCCAGTCAGTGAAACGATGCTGGACTATCTGAACCAGGCCGGACCGTGACCCCTCCTCTTGGGCTCTGTGCCAGCCCCCTTGCCCTGGGCTCAGCCAATCAATAGCACTTTCCTGTTTTGGAGGCGGGTAATTATGAGGTGGAGAGAGTGGCTGACCTCTCACCTGTCCCGCATTACACTGCTGATATTAAGATAAATTGCCCGATTTTGGGTAAACATATGCTGCAATTCAGCCTGTCAGCAAGGGTTTGCTCAAGGATAATTTGTATTGATCTATCTGCTTCTTCCCAATGCAGCTCGCTGACCTCACGGATAATGAGAGAGCAAGGAACAGAGAGAGAGAGAGAGAGAGAGAAAGAGAGAGAGAGAGAGAGAGAGAGAGAGAGAGAGAGACCACAGACACCATTGTTTCAAGGCTCTTGAGGGGCTAAGTGTTTGTATACATAGTATATACGTATATACGTGTCTGATTGGTGGCCTGGCGTCTGTCAGTGGCTGAGGGCTTTCGCTTACATCTTCATTTCTCATCTCTTTTTTTTTTGTTTTGTTTGTTTGTTCTATCCATCCAGAATGAAGCGGGAAAGTGCTGCTTAGCTAACAAGCATAAATGAGCTTGTTAAATCAAACGAGGCAGGCATCGCTCGCAGCACTCTCACGATCTACAGAGCTCCAGTGGAAAGAGGGAGTTGTGTCTGCTAATGAGCTAGCAGCTTTTACTGTGAAAAAGAGGACAGAAAACAGAAGAGCTCTGACTTGACATTGACAGATGACAAATCTCAAGCTGCCTAGATCACAATATTGTGTTTAGATGTTATGTTTTCAGTTCTGGTTTATAAGATACAGAGCTCAGAAGATGTAAGTTCAAATCCCAAATGCTAGACAGCCACTCAGTGTTGTGCCCTCTTAACCCTCAACCAGCTCGGAGTTTTTTTTGGTTTTTTTTTTTCAATCGTAATTTACGCAAATGAAAAAGAAACCTAAAAACAGGACCATTTCAAAATGTCTATCTGAGTGAATATGAGTGTATATGCATGAGCATGTCTTTATATGTGTGCATCTGAGCAGGACATCTGTATATTTGAAGATGGAGTGCTTTGACCTTGTTCTCCCAGATTGTACATTGTCATCCCTCACGCCTGACACCTTACACGCCAGAAGATACATATCTCTGACATGCCTCTTTTTCCAGAATAACACAGCCGTTCTACAATAACAGCGTAAGAAAGTGACACGTCTGCCGTAAATCCTGATGAATTATCAGACCACACGGCAACCTGAAGTTTCGAAAGTTACGACCAAAGTGTGCGGAAAAGAATTACGACAATCCAAAAATATTCGAAAGGGAAGCGCTGTCAGTCATGTGTCAGATTCGGGCGTGTGAAGAATATGGCTCAAACGTAGCGAGGTGATGTGATCTAAAATGTCGACAGTGGTAATGGCGCTCAGGATCAACGACAGAACGGAGTCAATGACGGAACAAAGTGCGACGACGTCGTGAGAGAAAACCCGGAAATAATCGAGTGGTGCTTGCTTTTTTCAGGCTTTGTCAGCTCTTTTCTGCAAGCTGTAGAGATGCTTTTATTTATTTATTTATTTATTTTTATTTTATTTTGCTGTGAATTTTATCAGTACGTATGACTGAATCTTGCAAATCGTTAATAGTGATGTTTTCGGGAGGTTTTTTTCACAGCAGATTGTGAGTGACTCACATTTTTTTGAGCGCTCAGATCCAAAGAAACAAAGTGATCATACAGAGAAGGGGGGGGGTAACTTTGATAAGTAGACGCTGGTGTAATTGTGCTCCTTTGAACAAACATGAGTGAAAACAGGGGGCTCTCGACTGGCATTCCACGCCCACATTATGGCCTATTATGATAAGGCTATATCTTTGCACAAGATAATGAGTGGCTTTATTGCTGTTGCTTGCTATTACTTTGTCTAATTATACTTAACTGCTCTGAGCTTATCTCTGCTCCACCTACACCATCAAAAACTCTTACCCCCACCACACACATGCTATTTTTTTTCCTTCCCTCCATAACCCAAATCAGGAAGAAGGAAAAGAGGGGTTTTAAAGGGAAAGCAAGAAAAGAGCAAGAGGAGAGAGAGAGGTTACAGTTCAGAGAGAGTTTCAGTATAGCGCTGTGCCTCTGTGATAGTGAGAGTGGAGCGAGCTTTCTCAAGGGAACAAAGGACGGCCGTTTAAAACAGGCATGAAATACCATGAGCTCGGACAGTAGTGCCTGTGACAAACGTATGCTCCCTCTCTCTCTCTCTCTCTCTCTCTCTTTATTTTCCTCTTATTCGCTCTTTCTGTCTTTATATCTCCCCCACCTTCTTCTATTTAAGACGTGCAAACGTTAAGAAAACAACAAAGCACAGACAGGAAGCATCTTTTAATACCGAACAGCCATCGTTCCAGCCCAGTGGAGGAAGGAAGGTGAAGTGAGACAGACGGAGGATTGGGGGGGAAAAAAAAAAAAAAAAAAAAAAGCACAGCTTTCATTTACTCCAATTCCTCGCTGGCATAACAAAAACAGGAAAAGATTCATTTGGTTCCAAACAAGCCGCAGGATTCATTTGCTAAACCAATTCAGTTTTTCAACTCATAATAACGCATATATCCCTTCTAACCATATGCCTGTAATAATATAGTTAGTTTCCTCTTCGCAAAAACAGACCACCACTGTAATTATAATTTCATTGAGCGGGCCCAGACATATAATCTACGCTGAGCAATGAGACATTTGTTACTGTCAAACCAAACAGAGACATAGAATATGAGGCTGAGAGATATAGAGAGAGTGAGCAGGGATGCTGTACGCAGAAAAAGATGTAATATAAAGTATAAAATATATCATATAAAAATGAAGGCAAGCCCAATCACATTGTTCAATGAGAGGCTGTGCCTCTAGAGGGGGTTCGCGATTTCAGTGAAAAAGTGTTATTTGCCGACAAGTGCTTTACACCCCCAATTCAGCAGAAAGACGCCAATACTGATTATATCAGACGGCGCTTATGAAATGAGCCGCTGATTGTTAACTGAATAAAGTGGGCCAGGTGGATAAAAAAGAACAGCATGAGGAACAAGAGTGATAGGCTGCAATTATCACACTCTGCATCATACAAAGAGGTATTGTAGAAAATACTTCTTGTGGCCAGCCTGGAAGATATTGAGATAGAGGATCAACAATAATAACAACAACTAAAAAAAGCTAAGCTTCTGGTTTGGTAGCATTCAAAAGCAGAGCCTACTTGAAAACAAAAAAAAAACACACAGATGTGAGAGGAAAATTTCTCCCAGAATTCATGGCTCGCGTTCTCTTCGACCTGGCGCTAACTTCATTTTATTGCCAGCTGTCTCTGAAGGAGCTATTCCATCTCTAAGAAATTCAGATGCTCCGGAAATTAAAATTTCAAAGATCTTCAGAGGTGGGTGGGAGGGGGAAGGGTGGGGAAAAAAATCAATGGTGACAGATCAATGCTCATAGAAATTTCATGAACTTTGAACCGATACAGGCATGATGATTGGAGTGGGAATGGATGGAAGGCTGGAGAAGACTCCTAGAGCTTGGACAGAGACAGAAAGCCACTCTTCTCCAGACCATTGTGCCCTTTCCTATTTTATTCCACTGACACAAATTACATTTCGAGTCTATCTCTATAACAAGGAAGGTTAAAAATTAAAAAGCACCCGCCCGCCCCACACACACACACACCCCACCTTTGACCACTGTCCACTCTGCTCTTCTTTCTTACACAGATGTTTGACTTTTAACTACCACCAACAGAAACACACCTTATGCCTTAACAGCCAAACTATGCTAAATGAAATCAGACTTAGATAATTTCATGTCCAAATTAATACTGTGAAAAAAAGATCAATACATGGGCAAGTTGCAAAAAAAGAAAAAATCAATAGGTCCGTTAAATTATTGCTACTTTTTTTTTTTTTTCTTCCTCAATCAAGATGAGTTAAGTTTGTTGTGGCTGTCAATATGTTGTAGCTTTTAGCATTAATCTATAAATAAAAGCTATGCTGGAAAAGGATACCATGCCTAGGTCTGGATAGGTGAGGGGTGTAGAAAGGAGAAGAGGATGGGAGGAGAAAAACGTGTGAGTCATTCATCAGAAAATGCTCTGGTCACTGGAGCACAACTAATGCGCGCGACTTAGTAAGGGCGAATCTATTTAAAGCGGGCAGAAACAGGAAAAATTGCAAAGGCCAAAGAAGAACCAGTGCTACCAATTATATCAAAATCATTTTTTTTTTTCGCTCTTTAATGAGAGAATTTTAAGTCAGGAACTGTGTAGTCCCAAAGATAACAGAATTCTGCTTTCAATTGGTTTAAAAGTAATATTATAGTGACTGTAATAAACAGGGGAAAATATTCCAAATGACCCCCCCACCCATTTCCAATGATCTTTTGCAGATCAAGACCTTTTGGCTTGTAGAGAATAAAGTGGAGGTGGCATCTTGCTAGCTTCTTTTCATGAAGATGAAGGGGTGTGACGAAGATGGCGCTAATTACATAATCGTCCAGCTTCTGATTACTACAGTACATTTCTCCATGAGTGTGTGTATGTGAGAGAGAAGATAGAGATAGAGTAGCTCTATCTGATCCAGTTTGAGGGTGGAGAGAGGTTGATGCACTGATAGTTTCTTCTAAATCACCCGCTGATCTTCCAGCGATAAGGCGTTTCATGTGGCACCGTTTAAAGAGTTTATTTACTGCTAGTCTCCCATCTTTCTGCCTTCACCTCCCGCCATGTGTATCGTTCATGCCGGAGGAGCAATGAAACCAGGACCTCTATCAGATCGTGTCCGAGAACAACTTAAAGACAGGAGGCTCTGCAGCAGGGCTGAAGTTAGACAGGGTTCTAAATGGTCATGTCTGTTTTTAATAGCTTTTAAATTTCAGTAATTACTCTAATAAAGGGACTGGGTTTGGTGCCAGTGATTGTGTGTTTCTGGATGTTTGCATGTGCCAGGTCAACTGAAGTGTGTGGCAGTGTTGCAGAGTGAAGTGGCGAGACGACCCTTTTGTCCTCTTTGGCGGATGATGAATGGCTGTCTCCTTCTCAGTGCGTTTTGTCAGTTTTGGCGCAGCCGAGTCAATACCTTCACCTTGACGAGGAAACTTTGTGATTTATCAGGGCTACTGGCCAATGAGCAGGCCAGGAGAGCCAGACCCTCTGAGATACAGAGAGTGGCCTTTGGTCAACGTCTTCTCGAATGGAATCGTGAGAAGGTGTATGATAGACAAATGGCTCTTGTTAGAGGCAGCCAAAAAAAATGAAGGGGGAGTTAGAGAGGGAAGGAGAGTGAGAGAGAAAAAAAATGCTTGACTTGAACTAATAACAGAAAGGGGCCGTGGCGGTCACTGCGGGTCCAAAGATGAAGCACCCTGTCACGCAGCAGGTTGGGAAATTAGCAAATAATGTTCCTTGGCCCTGATAAATGGGTGACAGCTCTCCTTCACCAATCATTTTTTAACATTTTGATGCATGTCTACAATCCCATCGGAGGAAAGGAAAAGTTTACCGGCCCTCAATTTCCGTGTGATAAATGGTGGCCGGTAAATGTACGATTTCTGTATGAGGTATAGTTCATTTTAAGCAATTCTGGTAAATGGGTGTCACTGATTAGGACAAATAGTCCAGCGGGGTGAGAGCTCCAGTGGTACATCTCTCTCTCTCTCTCTCTCTCTCTCTCTTTCTTTATCTCACCTCCTTTCTCTCAGCTCCAGTAGAGCATTGAGGCCAGGCTCTCGCAGTGACCATGCAATACCTAAATAGAAAGCAATGGTTTTGATGCAATTAGAGTCCAATGCTGAGCTATATTTATGATTGCTGTCATTGCTCTAAATGATTTGCCAGGGTGCTCATGAGCCCTTCTTCCATCTCACCTACCATCCAAACTATTTCTTCTTTTCTCTTGGATGACTGGGAGAGAACGGGACACGTGTCTTAACATTAAACGCAAAAGGTCTGTATGTGTAATCCCATAAATACACAGAGAGGATACTTGCTGTTTAAATGAACACTGTTTACCTTTTAAATCCCTTACATGGTTAAGAAAGGTAAAAAAAATAAAAATAATAAATAGGACAGTCTGTCAAATCCAATAGAGAAGCTTAAAGGGAACATCTGGACAAGGCTTTTCAAAATTGCAAGATCAGCCTGTGAAGCTTCTTCGAATGACTGCTATTGACAGGAGGACAAACACGTCTGTCGCTCTGACAGGCTGTTCAGCACGGCACCTGATCAATGGATAACTGATACGGGTCTCGGACGCCACCAAAACATGCTAACAAACAAGGTGACACAGGTAAGAAAAATCACAGTACATGAAGATCTTTAAAGGATACAAAGGTATGAGCTGAAGAAGAGCAAGAAGCAGCAAAGCCAATAAACTCCTGGAGCCTGCAGTTGTAAATAACCTCATACACATATATAGACACAGCATGACACACTCCAAAACAAACACAAACTCTTGCACGTACACATACTGGCTCTGCATCCGTGGATGATGGGTATTAAATGACACTCTGTTCTAGACGAGGGACTCGCAGCTCATAAAGCGCTTACACACATTCGGTGTTTTGTGTGACCTTACGGTCTGCTCCGATGTCGTATCCTGGTTTTATTGTGCTCTGCCTGGCTTGCTACACTTTGAGCATCCAGCGGGTATCATTTCACTGCTGACCCCAATGCTCTGCTTGAAGTGTCAGAGAGAAAATGAGAGGAAGAGACAGACGAGGAATGTGCGAGGACACGGCCTGCCTTTTAAAGCCAGACTGGAGTCATTTGCTTAAGGAAGGTTGACCTCTCAGACAGGTGGCTTGTGCTGACATGATGGAGAAGAATTATCGACTCTTAAAGTAGTGCGCTGTTTCTGGTGACCCAGCGTAAATCTAAGTGAGTGTGAAGGACCTTTAGGAATCAAAATTTAACACTACTATCTACGGATGGGCTGATGTAATACAGACTATCGGATTAGACATATTTTCCGATATTACTCCGCTGTCAAAAAGTTCCTTAAAGTGATACTCTACGGATTTTTCGACCTAATCTTTATCTAACACACTTGTAGAGTATGGACAGCATGTTTCTATGTTTCTACGTATCACTTAGAATGGAAGAAAGCATTTATAAGGACAACTTTAGTATGATCTTCTATGTCTCATCACTTGAGGGAATTTTGATTATTACTGTATATCAGAAATGGAAAAATCTTTGACCAAAAAAATGGTACTAGGTTCTGCACTTGGTACAATGCATGAAAGCAATAACAGCTGTGTGTGTGTGTGTGTGTGTGTGTGTGTGTGTGTGTGTGTGTGCGCGCGCACGTGTGTGTTTCCCGAACAAGCTATATTTGGGGAGCGGGGGGGTGTTGTTGGGGAATGTGCCTCCCCAAATAATGAATGGCAGTCAGCATCCATTGCATGCAGCCATAAAGCTCTTGAGAACTGTTTATGTTCATTTTCTCAAATTCCTCTAGAATAGCCAGCCATTATTCCACTTAGACTGGCAAACGCACTATGTATGTAAACACACACACACACATACACACACACACACACAACACTTTTGCAAAAGATTTTACTAGGACCACCTACGATTCTCTGTTCAAAGCAGCCATTTATGAACTAATTAGAAGTGCAGGTCATTTGTTGTGATCAGTAACTCTCCTGACTGAAACAAATACATACACCGAGAGAGGGAACACGAGAGAGATGCGAATATCGAGGTAAACAAACCCTAACCCTAACCTCATAACAACTATAATTGATGAATTAACAAATGCAGCTATGATTGTTAAATGTTATTAATTCTGAACTGGTGACTTTGTTGCATATGGACGTTACTATTTGACTTTATCTGATTAATCTTTCTCTTAAGAATAACAGTGACATAGTTCAGGCATGGAGAGTGTAACTTCCCACTTTTATTAACAAAGTGTTTCTGTTATATGTTCTATTTTTATATTCCTGGTGAGTGGCATAAGGCCAGATTTTAGTATATATTATAATCAAATAGTCAACGTATAGGCAATGTGATTATTATATGCTTATTATATAGTTATTACATAAGGACTAAAAAATGACAAGGCATGTTCTAGGAAAATAATCAACATCATGGTGGTGTGGCGTGAAAGGTGTCGTTGTTACCACTGTGAAGTGTTTTATTTCTCTTATGCCACAGCACGGCTATATATGTGCTTGTAACCTGTCATAATCGTATGTATATATTTATATTGATATATTATGTTAAGCTTAGAAGAAAAAAAAATGTCAGTTAGAAACTGACATAATGAGGAGAAACATCTGAATTTGACTTGTCACCATTTCAAGCTCTAAGTATTAGCACATGGGCCTAAGTGAAAGGCTCAGGAAGTTTGTCAGGTCTGTAGAGCAGACATTAGTGTCAGAGCTCATATAACAGGCCTGGTATTAGGCAGCTCCCCCATCTAGAGTTTCATTATCTCAAAGGCTTGTTGGCCTGTGGTCTGGCCCTGCTCAGGGGGGGTTAAACGGCCCAGACTGGGGCAGGAAAGGGGAACAGCTGCCCCTGAAGGAACCCGGTGTCCCACGAACCAACTCCCACCAACCCCCACTACTCACTCTCTCTCTCTCTCTCTCTCTCTCTCTCTCTCTCTCTCTCATACACACACACACACACACACACACACACACACAC
>JANDJT010000032.1:6595290-6605633 GCA_024331685.1 Stegophilus panzeri
GCCAGAGCCTTCCTGTCGGCCCCTAGTAGACAGGCCACATGGAGTTAAAGCCACATTAGCTGCTGCCCGGCCCCACGATCACTCACCACGAGGAAAAGAAATAAATAAATGAAAAGGAAAAAAGGAAGAAAGCAAGAGAGAGAGACAGATTACAATAGCTTCCTGTTTATATGAAAAATGAAACGTAAAGTGCAAAGTAAGCTTGACTGACTTGGATTTTGACTTACAACTACAGTATAAGGACAGTGTTGACAGGTGCTATACTCACAAAGTCCTTTTTTATGCCATTCAGAGAATACACCAAAAAAGCACTATAAGCCAGTACTATAGACCCATACAGTGTTTATGGCATAGTTTGTCCTAACATGTTATTCATTTGCTTTTGAAAAATATTTTATTTCACCCAAAAATTATATATATGCTACCCTATTATTAGGGACAGTGTAGCTTAGTGGGAAGAGCTTTAAGCTCTCGACAATCCAGATTCTACTGCATGGTTGCTGTTGGGGCTTGAGCAGGACCCTTAACCCTGTTAGCTCCAGGGGCTGTGTGATGACTGACTCTGTGCTCTGACCCCAACCTACATACAGGTTGGGATACATGAAAAAAACAAAAAAATTATTCTGGATCAATAAAAGTATTTAAACTCCAGTAAATAAATAAACAAAAACCATGGCACACATATATTTAATAAATGCAGTTTGTTGTATTATGTTGTTTATGTTGTATTAATAATGTATGAGTTAAAATAATATATGATCTGAAATATTTTATTCAGGTTATATGATTTTTATTTGGGATTTTTTTTTTGCTTTCAACTATAACAAAGTGAACAATCACAAATTTCATTTTACATGCAAATTTATTTTACATGCAAATATTTAACACTAAATGACCATTAGATAGAGCCACATACCCTTTGCTCTGGCTTATGGCAAAGCCTTGCTGCTTGCTACACTACAGTTTTATTGGATTACAGTTAACACAAATCTCTGCCTTCACCCGTACACGACAAAAGACCCAATTTGAGACCTAAGAGTGGTCGTGTCAGGGAGAGCAAGGAGTGAGAAAGCAAAAGAGTGACAGGGTAATGGCTCTGGTAGCAATGAAAGCTGCTGTTAAGAGGTGGCTCCATGCCGGTGAGGGTGCTTTTGTCAGGTTAATTGATGGGCCCTGGCCACACTTCATTAGAGAGACACATCAGGCTTAGCCTTGGACACAAGAGAGACCTGCTTACAGTGATATGTTAATCTGGCCAGTCCAACACCACAGTTCTTAATTAATCTGTACTAGGTATCACCTTCTGTAACACACACATATAGGGCTACCATTAAAGAACCTGAGTGTTCAGCTGGGAAATGCTGAAAATAATGGTACACACCTTACTACCAATACACACACACAACTACACAATACAAACACACATTGCTTTTGAAAATTTGCTTTCTTGTATGTTTTAAGTGTTTTACTTACTTTACTGGCTACTCAGTTTATAACTTTTATAACCAGTTTATATTTACTTACAAAAACAACTACGACAACCGTAAGTTTAGCTGTTAAATTTATAATAGCTAGTTAAAACTAGACATACGTACTAGCTAGTTTGTATAGAATACAACTCAACATATACAATATATTTATAATATAATACTATAACTAGAATATATAGAATAGAACAGAACAGAATAGAATTGCCTTTACGGGACTAAACAACAACATGTTACGTATAGTTGGGTTCAATGTATGTTTTGAGGTGTGTTACTAATTTTCAAGGTTAAATGTTTTCATCTAGTTCTGTAGAAGGGGGTGAATGTTTTTGAAAATAGAAACAGTCCCACCTTGTTATCCTTTGTGTTTCTGTATGCATTGTTTCGATAGGGAGGAGTAGTATAAGGTGTCATAAAGATGCTTGGCAAGGCTCGGGCAGTTTTATAGTCTCTACTCTGCAGTGCACAGTGAGCTAAGTGTGCTTTGTGTGAGTAAACCTGTGACCTCTGCCTCTGACCTGTGTTCATGTATATTTAATAAGGCTGCAGTTAGCCAGGCCAGCACCTCTGATCAGAATCCCAACATACAATACAGCTTCCAGAAGGAGCCTGCACACACAAGTAACTGAGGCTACACTAACCCTCATCACATACCTCGCAATTCTCACAGAGAAAGAGAGAGATGGAGATGGAGAGAGATGGAGAGAGAGAGAAGGGATGCCACACTGGTGTACGTCTGCGCACAGCTGCTAATGTGTTGTCTGAGAGAAGAAGCACTTCATTTCACAAGCTCAATTAGTAGACCGAGACACTATTGATGGCCTAATGGCTGTTTGTTCAACAGCTGTGTGTCAGACGCGGCTCCATGAGAAGAAACACTAACAACGGGGGAACTGAGACTTGCTCTGAAGGGTGACTGCACACACACACTCATAATAATACACAGCAACACACAACAACAACAACAGCAACACACACAGGCTTCTCAAAGGGCTTCTATTAGCACCTCACAACAATGTGAAACACAACTGTGTGAAAGGAAAATTCGGGGGGAGGGGGGGATAAGAGAGATTCCAGTGGTTTATAAGACCTCGGGTAGAACATACTAGAAACATTTTCTTAAACTTACAAATGACTACAGGTGTTTATCCATGTGGCGGTTACCTAGAAAGTGTATTTTCACTTTGCAGCATCTTCCTTCGTCTGCCAGAGCCAGGATGAATAAAGACAGAAACAGAAAGCTGTTTTGGAAACCGTGTCAAACCCTGAATTCAGTAAAAACAGATATCTCACTCCCTATATGTTTCTCTGTCTTTCTCTTGCTCTTGCTCTACCTCTCTCAATTGTCAGGAAGCGCAGACCAGAAACAAAAGGTGGATGAAGGAAACGTGTCGAGATCTTCGCCTGCTCTGTGTCAGGTATATTATATCACGATGTAATGCTGTATACTGCACATGTAATCACATACACACACACACATACACACACATACACACGCACACAGTCAATGTTAGCACAGCAGGGCAGGTTATTGTGCTCAGCCTGTCATTGAGACACGGACATATGTCAATGGTATCAACTAGCAAACCCTCATATTCTCTTCCGCCTACCTCTTAAAGACCCAGATCTATTACACATACAGCCACACAACCAGTTATTTCCTCCCAACCAGCCTTACACTGACACACACACACACATAAACCCCCTACACAGATTTCCAACCCTTGCACCACTGCCCACCCCCAAGATCCAAACTCTCTCGTTTCTCTGCAATGACCTCTGCGCTCTGGAAACAATTACTCCTGGAAAGCCTGTCAATATCATTATTTTTACAAGAAATCAATACACTTCACAAAGTTAATGGAGGATTCAGTGCAGAGGCGTTTATCCTCTCTCTCTCTCTCTCTCTCTCTCTCTCTCTTTCTTTCTGTCTCTCTCTCTTTCTTAGTGTCAGGGTCCAGGAGGGGAGGAAGGGCAGCCGGGCACAGATGACAGATTCTGCTGGACGTGTAGCAGACAGTCCGAGGCGAGCTGAGGAAAGCGGGAACGAGGGATGGAGAGATAGAAGGTTGGGGGGACGAGGTGGTGGAGGAGGAGGAGGAGGAGGAGAGGAAAAGGGCTGAAGGCAGACGTGGAAAACGTCAAACACTGCAGGCAGGCCAGCCCTAACGAGCCAAAGATGTCAGCCGCTACCAGTGTTCATTCGCCAATGAACATCTCGCCGAGAGTGAGCGAGAGAGATCGAGAGATAGAGGGAGAGAGAGAGGATGCCTAGGAAACAGGACTATAGAAGCTGCCAGTGCAATGCTCTCCAACACAGTTTATTTCTCTCTCTCTCTCTCTCTCTCTCTCTCTCTCTGTCTCTCTCTCTCTGTCATCTCTCTCGTTGGTCATGAGATGGCCACAATGAGAAAATGGACACTGTCCTTGGCTGAAAACAGAAACGACATACAAAAAAATTCCCAAAATAATGAGGCTCACTACAGCCAGATGTTGGGAAAACCATGTTGTTGTTTTGACCCAAGGTGAAAAGTAAAATCAGTGACCAGTGGTAGACAAAATGATATAAATCACGTTTCTAAATCACCTCCATCTTGCTCTAGCATTTGGATTTTCAACCTACTCAGTAACAGCTGAACAGAGGAACACATAATGGAAGTCTAATATCACTTGTTGCATTCACAAATACAGTATACAGTCTAAATATACAGTACAAATACCTTTGACAGAAAATGACACAAAATTCATATTCTACATAAACGCTATGTTCTGCCCTGACAGCTGTTTGTTCCTTTTAAACAGCTTTTTTAGTACAAGAGAAATGAGGACATAGTCCGTGTCCACGGTGATCACACAAACACTATAGACTGAGTAGAAAAATGCCAGAGCAGGGGTCAACTGGCAGAGCGCAATCCAGATGTGGAGTTTTTCATTGGATCGTAATGAGCGCTTGAAAAAAAATATGTCAGAACTAATCAGCATATGAAAATAAAATGGCGGGAGTTAAAACATGAACCATTATTTCGCAGATCCTCTTAGTTGTGCCTTGTTGTGGGCCAGTCAGAAGTGTATGTAAATAATTTAGCAGAAGGTGGCTCGAGAAAAGAAAGCGCTTCTACAGATGTTCATAGATTAATCTGATTAATGAAGTCCCCACATGGTTTGTTAAAAAAGAAGGGGAAAAAAAACCCAATGTTGAGTCTATGGCGCTAGTTGACATTGCTAACATGAAACGGCACTATGCAATCATCAGATCCATCAGATCATCGTATCCGTAATCATTAATGGTCAATCATTAAAATGTTACTCTTAACAATTCAATCATGGTAGTTGCTTATCCAGGTTTATGTAAGCGAGGTATTTTATGTAGCTGGGCCTCAAATTTCAGTGGATTACAAGTACTAGACCATCCCTTTAATTACATTCATTTAAATGAATTCATTTCTTTATTCCGGGCCGAACATGCGGAGCATCCTGATTCCCCCGCACCATACGCCAGCCACCTCTTTAAGCGCACTGATTCACTGCTGTGAAATAGTAGCAGCACTTTCTATCAGCGCTCCCCAGATGGCTTGCAAGCTGTGCCAAAATGCCTCTTGTCAACAGCCTCGTGAACTACGAGATCATATGGTGACAAGAGATATGTCTTTATATCAATTTTGTATTAGGGTCCCGCCATTGTTCGACTGTCCAATTCATCACAGACGAATATTGGTGCGAGTGTGACTCGGGAGGAAATGGCTCTTGTGTCTTGGAGAGGAAGATGTGCATTTTGGCAGGTCCTCGGAATGCTCGAGCGGATGTAGGAGCCCACTCCATAAATCACATCACAGAACGATTTCTTTTTAAAAAAAAAAAGCTCATTCATATGTATACAGTATATCTTCTTTGAGAACGGAGATACAGTATCTTGATCTCTTAAACACAGTATATTAGATAACATTCTGTATCTTGTAAGAGAGAGTCTTTCTGAAACTTTTCTATTGAAAGAATTAACTTCAATCCTTTCTTTCACATTATTCAATTCTTGTATCGTTTAAAAAAATTAAAAGTTTGTGAACTATGTGTTCTACATGCTCATGAGTTTTTCACACGCATACTGACACTCACATTCTCAGAACTATGCAAAACTCGTGCCAAGTGAGCTGAGCTTTTTACCGGATGTGGAGTGATTTATTTTGCTGGCATTTCCTCTTCCTGATATATGTGTGTAAGTGAGCATGTGTGTGCGCATGCATTTGTGTGTGTGTGTGTGTGTGTGTGTGTGTGTGTGTGTGTGTGTGTGTGTGTCTGGACAGGGTGGGATGAGCTGAAATCTTGGCCGGGCCAGCACCCGATCTAACGTCATAAAGAGCAGAACAGGTCAGAGCAGTGCACTATAGTTTCTGAAATGTCAGAATTTAAGAGAGACAGTGTGTGGGAGACAATGTGTGTGTGTGTGTGTGTGTGTGTGTGTGTGTGTTGGGGTTGCTAATGTAAGCCACATGTAGAAGTTGTGTTGATGGCTCTTAGATTATAAAGCATCTGTGCGCTCATTGGCCGCAGCGAGATGGGAAACGGGAAGTCTAGGGAAAAAAAACAACTTCACGTCAATGAAGCTGAAAGCCCTTGGCCCAAACTCCCAACGCTTCCACATGCATCAGAGAGCACAGTACAGACAGGCAGCTCTTCAACAGGCAAAATACAGAAATGAAATAAATAAATAAAATAAATAAAAAGCCGAAAAGAGAAAGGGGAATAAAAACGACAGGCCCAAATTGAACATTTGCCTGACATGATGGAGCGGTGCGAGCACTTTATATATTTTTTTCCTGTTGTATTACCCCTGTTCTGCATCGACAATAACACATTTTCCCCTACTGAGCTCCCAGCTGATTCCCCAGCACTGAACTGCGCTTATGAATTATCTGACACTTTTCCCGCCTTTCTCCTCTGACAACCGAGCTCTGTGGAAATTCCAAGGCACCTCTGCTGACAAGCAGAAATATCAATATTTGAATAAATTGCACATTTTCAAACTCTCTCTCGCTTTCCTACTGAATCTCTCTCATCCCGTAGAGAGAGGGGGGGGGGGGGGGGGGGGAGTTGTTTTTTTTTTTTTTTTTTTTTCCCCCCTTCTTTTTTTTTTAAGGCCTTATCCCCAGGAGCCCTAAAGGAAGAATTCAGAATGAAGCGTTTCATCGTGAGAGCTGCGCTGAGTGACATCTGAAGGAGGCGTCAGAGTCGACCTGATGAAGTTTACTTCCTTCCAACTACAAAAACACGAGCTTCCGCTTTTTACCCCTCCACCCCGTCCTGTGTCTGCCGCTCAAAGAACGAAAAACAGCGTAGCGAAAAGGAGCATTCACTCAGCAAATTGACAAGCTAGTATTCTTCTCAGAGATTCATAAGGAAGGTGTGTGTGTGTTTGTGTATGTGTATATGTGTGTGTTTGTGTATAGGTGTATGTGTGTGTGTGTTTGTGTATAGGTGTATATGTGTGTGTGTGTTTGTGTATAGGTGTATATGTGTGTGTGTTTGTGTATATGTGTGTGTGTTTGTGTATAGGTGTATGTGTGTGTGGGTGTTTGTGTATATGTATGTGAGTTTGTGTATATGTATATGTGTGTGTGTTTGTGTATAGGTGTATGTGTGTGTGTGTTTGTGTATCAGTGTATATGTGTGTGTGTGTGTGTGTTTGTGTATAGGTGTATGTGTGTGTGTTTGTGTATAGGTGTATGTGTGTGTGTGTTTGTGTTTAGGTGTATGTGTGTGTGTGTGTGTTTGTGTATATGTATATGTATGTGAGTTTGTGTATAGGTGTATATGTGTGTGTGTTTGTGTATAGGTGTGTGTGTGTTTGTGTATAGGTGTATGTGTGTGTGTGTGTGTGTTTGTGTATAGGTGTATGTGTGTGTGTGTGTGTTTGTGTATATGTATATGTATGTGAGTTTGTGTATAGGTGTTTATGTGTCTGTGTTTGTGTATAGGTGTATGTGTGTGTGTGTGTTTGTGTATAGGTGTATATGTGTGTGTGTTTGTGTATAGGTGTATGTGTGTGTGTGTTTGTGTATAGGTGTATATGTGTGTGTGTTTGTGTATAGGTGTATGTGTGTGTGTGTGTGTGTTTGGGAGGTTAGTATTTCACTCGCCTGACAGAGACGGATCCCGAAGCTGATTAAAAGCAACTTGTTATCATTAAGTCTTCTAAGCCGATGATATTTCCGGCTAACAAGCGCATGAAGGAAACGATATAAAGACGAGAAAGAGGCTGTTAACATTTATGAGTGGTACACGTGTCATTCAAGACGTGCCATAACAAATAAAGTAATTTAACGTGAATGTACTGTAGCAGGAAAAGTCAGCGAGCGAGACGAGTGTGTGTTTAATTTGCATGCCTGTTTATACGCCGCTCTTAATGGGGACGTCAGAGCACCGCGTCGGCGAACGTTCCTGAGCCCGAACAGAGACAAATGTCAACGTACGTTAGAAGAGCGATCATGTTTAATAAAATGCATCGTTAGAGATGAGATCGATATGAAAGAGCCCGGGCTGCTCAAGCAAAACAAACAAGATGAGCTGAACACCCCTTCGTACCCCCCCAATCCCAAAATACACACACTCTCACACACACTTTCACCCAAACAGCACGAATTCGAAAAGTACTCTTAATGGCGTGCTTTGCATACTTTTAGTGTTTAATCTGGGGAAAAAACTAACAAGATGCACTGTAGTGTTAATACAACGATGATGTATTAGGACTGCTAAATGAACCTGCTGAAAAAAACAATAGAATCACATCACATCCCAGGAATACGAATGGTTTCCACTACAAATACCATTACAATCCATCAGCTAACCATTAAAACCATTGGTCTTTATTGGTATCCACTAGACATAACATTCCACCAATAGAAGGTACTAAATTACCAATAGAGACCCACAGGGACATTTGAAGTTTCCATTAAAAACAATACAATTCTCAGTATAACCATTAAAACCATTAAACATTCTATGAAGGTTTTGTGCATTTGTTTTTTTCTTGACAACGTATTGAGTGCTAAGAGCAGAAAGATTAGCATTTCTCTCTATTCGTGTTTGATATACTGTACTTCCTGTCATCCTGCACTGGTCGCCATATTGCTTTTGATTCCTTTTTCTGTTTACCTGACTGTATATTTGTACCTGTGTGTTTTAATTTCTCGTAAAAAAAAAAAAAAAAAAAAATGAATAATCCTGATTAAACTAGCTAACATAACACCAATCTGAAGATATATAGCACCGTTAGCTCCCAAAAACAACACCACAGTACAACGACACACTCAATCTGAGCATGTATACACTGGCTAACATGAGGCAGTGTGTGGAACAGGATTAGCGTTAGCAGCTCTGTGATCTGTGCGTGTGTCTATCTGTGGGGAGGAGGAAGAGGTGGTGGGGGTTTGGGGGAGAAAAGGATTCGCTGCGCGTTCAGCTTCTCGTCCCCCCTTTTTCAATTTCGCCCCATGTCCCGGTAAACTAACACTGCACTGATGCCTTTCACCCTTCACTGGCCACAGGCTCAGCGCTAATCAGGATTACTCCACTCCGTCAACACTGATTTCAATAAAAAGAAAGAGTGTGTGAGAGGGAAAGACAAAAAAAATTATCATAAATATAGAGGGAGGTCTGGCCTTGCTGGCTGCATGTTGTGGTGATAGCAGAAGGTGATTAAAATCTCATTCAATGGGAATCCAACTGATTCAGGGTGGTCAGACAGAGGAGCACACATGCTCCCGCATGCACACACACACACACGCACACACATTTCCTGGTATGATGAGCAGGCAGCGTGATTATTATTGGTCGCGCTCCTGAGTCACTTCTGATTGCATATGCATGCACAAATTGGCACAAAGCAGATTCATGAACAACAGATGATGGAGGACGAAGCCTGACCTCTTTACACCCGGATGCTGTTACATTCAGGCATTCGGCACCTCGTACTAATTTGCCGTCTCTGACGGGGGGCGAAAAAATGGCACCAGTTAAGCAGTGATGAGACACTTTGCTTTGCCCCCCTGTCGCTAACATACTGTCATGCTAACAAGCTAAGACACTTACCTTTAAATGAATGTGGCATGTGACCTCATTACCAGCAACCGGGCGACAATGTAAATGACTACCTTAGCGAAACAAATTACCAAGCCATGGCCTGACATAATTATTTTTGTGGTTAAAGGGAACGAATAGTTAGTACTGTAACGGTTGCTTATAAGTGATCGAGGTTGTGTGTGTGTGTGTGTGTGCGAGTTTCTGTGGTTTAATTACCCTGTTGACACATGTATCTGATGCAACACTGCTGCTAGTCAGTGAAACCACTGAACAAACAAGTATCACGGAAAAAAAAGAGTAGGTTGTAAGAAAGAAAGAAAAAAAAAAATCGGTGAAACACCAAGCTACTGAAAACGAATATTGACTCAGAACAAGGGCTAACAGGATTTCCTAGCGGCGTTGCTAATAAATGACTCGGCTTTTCATGCAATCATGAACAGAGAAACTACAAAATGCTGGAAAGAGCGAACCTGTGTAAAGCAGCGGTGCAACCAAATGTGGGTACATACATACACACACCTGCACGCGCGCACACACACACAAATTGCTTCCATCCATCCATCCATCCATCTTCTATACCACTTATCCTTTTCAGGGTCACGGCGAAACCTGGAGCCTATCCCAGGGAGCATCGGGCAAAAGGCAGGGTACACCCTGGACAGGGTGCCAATCCATCGCAGGGCACAATCACATACACACACTCATTCATGCCAATCAGCCTACCATGCATGTCTTTGGACTGGGGGAGGAAACCGGAGTACCCGGAGGAAACCCCCACAGCAC
>JANDJT010000032.1:6612560-6623929 GCA_024331685.1 Stegophilus panzeri
GGGGGGGGGGGGGGGGGGGGGGGGGGGGGGGGCAGTCGAGAGGAGCTGTAGGTAAAGAGAGAATAGAGAATAAGGTTGGGATGATGGGATGCCAGACGGAGTGGGAGGGAGAGTTGGATGAATGGATGGATGGATGGATAGGAGAAGAGCAGGATATCTCTTGCTGAGAATGGAGAGGCAGAGGAGTCCCTACAAACACTGAGGTCTGATTTACAAACCTCTACTAATGCGAAACAAATGCTGTGGATGTGAATCTACACTTACTCATACAGCAGGAGAGAGAGAAAGAGAGAGAAAAAAAAGCAGTGAATCCATACCTCCGGTGTGTGAGGGCTGCATTTACAGCCAGCCGTGCTGCACTTTCCACAAACACACCACTGGCCCATTAACACAATCAAACTCCATAAAGATGTGTGTGCAGCGAGTGTTGTGCAATGTTCACTTCGTGTAGGGCGTTTAGAATTTCTGGAAAAGCAAATCCATGAACTAGATTTTTTTGATGGTTGCTTTTTGGCTATACATATACAGTATACAGTATGCATATCACTTAAAGATGTTTTCTTCTTCGTCTGGCTACCTTTATAGAAAATGATTGCTATAAATAAGCATTACATGGCATCTCTTAAGTCTCTCATGAAGTTGTTTACAGGAAGAAAAAAAACTTAGTCAAATTACAATTCTGACCTTATATATTTACAAGTCACAGATCAATCTCTCAAGATAGGTGTCAAATGGTTCGAGATATTTTTACTCGAATGGTTTATATTTGCTTTGTCCTGATGTACTGGTGGTTCCTGTGCTGCCTGAAGTGGAAGCGTTCTCATTTCAGGTTTCTGATTTCGTTCAGGTTGCAGTTCGTTTCTAATCTTTCATAAAACAAATTGCACAAGTATAACACTGCCCATTAAAGTTAATGGAGAGCAGAAGGAGGCTTTGAGAGCATCTCAGCTGTATGAAATGGGAACATGCTGCCTGCATTCACGAACCCTGGCCTTGCATTCCTTACAGTCCTCGCCTAACCAAAACTGATCCAATTTGCCTGGTTGTTATTCAAAAGGCACATGCACCCACGCCTGCCTATTGAGTAACAACAGACCCTCTCTAACCGTCTGCTGTGTGTGTGTGTGGGAAATAACACTCAAATATTTAGTTCTGATAATAGTTGTGTTTATACTGGCGAATATTTCTAATGTGTGGTTTTACATCTTTGTATATTAAGATTGAAATGTGTACATTTGACGTTGATTGTGTTTATTTTTGTAAAGTGTGTGTGTGTTCTTCATGCAGTTGTACTTGCACCATACTATGATGACAGGCTCAGCAGGAGCATTCACACTGCCCGACAAAAGGGGAGTGTTGCTTCTTTGTGCTTCCAATCTAATAAAAGGCCTTTTTAAAGCACATATGTCCCTCTCCTCACAGTTCTGTCAGATTAGACTCTCAATACCCCCACCAGACACAGACACGCACACGCACGCACACACACACACAAACTCTAGTGGGTTTATTTTTTCAACTCTCCTCCTGCTTTGCTCTCTCTTTCCTCTTCTTCTCTGCTTTCTGCCGGTGCCCTGGCTTTACAATGTCCACTACTCTTTCTTTCTCACCAGTGTCTGTGGTGTGCATGTTCACGTGTATGTGTGTGTGTATGTGTGCGTGTGCGTGTGTGTGTGTGTGTGTGTGTGTCTCAACAGAGACTCTGTGGAGCCGCTTTCTTCCGTTCTCTGTGCCCATGCAACATGTCTTACGACAGCACCAGCTCAGATCCCCCTCCTCTCCACACATGTTAAAGCCATTTCCCCACACGGACAGACACACACACATTCACACCCAGAAACACACACACACACACACGCACACATGTGCACACACACGGTGGAGGCACACACCAGAGTTATGGTCATTACCAAGAACAAAACAACTCCCTGTTACTTGTGTCACTAGTGCATTCAGTATTAATGTCGCTTGAAGAATGAATGGAATATGAATCGGATTGAACTGAACTGAACTGAACTGAATTGAACTGAATCAACTCAATTCAAAGGCAGAACTCTAATAGAATGGAATTCATATTAAATCCACACAACATGCGATAAAAATGAAATTAAGTGATGACTGAACTGAATCCAATCGAATCGGATGAAACTGATTCGATACAAATCAAGCCAAAATTAATTGAATTGAATCGACACCAGGAAATCTTCATTATACCTGCATAGTTATATCCAGTGTTCAAACCATATTGTATTTTGGCTTCTTACAGAGGCCCATACTATGATTTAAAAAAATGCACACTTTTCGACCATTCCCTGAAGTGCAATCCATCTGATCCATAATTCTGCGAACATTTAGCGTAGGAAATAGTTTTGAGGTGCTGTGTAAAAAGTGTGTAATAGAGTACATCTGTTTCGAGTGTAACCCGAGTGCACGCCCAGGCTAGCGGCCGCGAGGTTTTGGCTTCTCGTCCGTACTGTCCGTTTATTTTCTATGTGAGCGTGAACAGATTGCTGCCTGCCAAACACAGGTTAAAGCTCGCTGTCTTTTTTGCTTCCTCCACTCCTGTAGATCTGGCAACGCTGCCTTTCTCCTTTACCAGAGATCTGGCAACTCTTTACTTCCTGGCATAAAAGGTGACAATCTTCATTAAAACCTGTTACAGACAACTGTCAGTTATCCCCAGTTCAAGGAAGCCAGCTGTTCGCTCTCTCTCCATCTCCCTTTCTCTCTCTCTCTGAGTCTCTCCAGTGAGACGGCGTTCATGGTTTATAAGCTGTGTGTGTGTGTGTGTGTGTGTTTTGAAGAGTTTCAAGGTGAGAGTGTCATCTGCTCAGCTCATGAAGGTATTTCTGAATATCATTATTTTGGGCACAAAGACAAAGGATCAATTAACAAATTATTCCAAACGAGCGCCACGATACGAGTCGCACTAACTACAGCACAGACGACTTTTTAATAGCTGTGACACATTTGCATATAAAAACAAACACACTTTTTTTTATCAAAACTTGGAAATAAAGGTGCAACATTGAACACAGTCTAGAGAAAAATGATGATTTGATATTGATCTTGTGCTAACACATCATGTAACACATGTACTGTTTGCACTTTTTTTTTACACACTGTTAAAACTCGATTGAACTTTGTTGTTACTCACATATGAATCATTTTTATAGGCATTAAATAAAATTATTTGACCATCGTTTGACCTTAGTTTTGTTGGAACGTAATGTCAATTCTGTGATTTATTCAAGCCATTAAAATTTTAAATATTTTTAACATTTATATATATGATCTATATGCATATATATATATATATATCGAGAGAGAGAGAGAGAGAGAGAGAGAGAAATGCACAGATAAAGGGTATTTTTCCTGCTATCGGCCTATAGTTTAAAAACATCCGATGATCAGGGCCGATTATATCCTGTCAATCAAAAGAGGGCGGGAAAACACATTGATTCCGTGCTGTGTGTAAAGAAGGTGTCTCTTGTGTGGAATGATGACAAAACTGCAGTTTGTAAGTTCTGTAATCTCTGTACTGCTGATATTTTACACCGGAAGTGAGCAGCAGTGAAACAGGAGTTTGGCGTCGAGTCAATTTTTTTTTCGCGCTACTCGTGCACTGAATTAAAGGGCCAGTACATCGTTGAAAGATTTAAATGAAGATGAGGGACCAAAAAGTAGTATATATTGCACAGAAAAATATATTTGTAGAGTAGTATATTTCATATCTAGTTAATGTTAGTATAAGTTAATATCATCAAAAAAAATGATATATTATCAGTTTGATGTTCAGTGATGAAGTAGAAATGCTTTTGTTTGTGGTGAGTGAATGTGAACCTAACCAGAGGTTTTTTACAATTCAGTCAATTCATTCTGTTAAAATGAATTAATAACATTCAATAAGTTAAGAAATTTTTCTTTAATCTGCAGATTTTAGTTCATGTGTTAATGTTAATTAGAGTAATGGGTTTTCTGTTTATGAAACCAGTTACTGTCAAACAACTTGCTGAAATGGAGAGAATAAAGTTTTTATTTGCTTTTTCTTCAGAATTGTGGAATTAATCATTAATAATATTATTAGTATTAATATTAATATACTAGTATTAATAGTATTAATCGGTTATCGGTATCGGCTGAGGAGTTTAGTATCGGTGCATTATTCTCTGTATATTCATCAAAGTGCTTTTCAGTATCATGACATATTTGCCATATTGATCACCTCCAATACAGACTCTGCAAAGAACCAAACTTTTAACCCTGTCATAATTTATTACCATACCAGAACACTTCTTCACAAAGTTAAAAAGAAAAGGAGTGTAATTCTTATCTTAATGATGTTAAATGGCTGTTTTTTGGGGGGTTTTTTTGGTTATGCTCCTGATAAGCGAGTGTAGAAGAATGTACATAGTATTGTGCTTTTTACTATCAGTTCACTCCCTTAAAGGGGTTTCTGACATCTCTGACTGCCTCGTTTCCTCCCTGAATCTCAGTCTCAGCTCTACTACTCCTCCACACACACACACACACACACACACACACACACACACACACACAAGCGATCCTTTACACAAGCATCTCCCAGAGAAGGTTCCCATGCCACAGGCGGAATCAGACAGTCCTGACAGCAGCGAGCGGCTGCGGCTCGGTGTGTGACTGAAGCTTCAAAAGAGCCGGGCCGAACACCTGCACCAAAACGGCAGCCGCTTAGCATGGCCAGCTCCATGCAGGCACGCATTAATGGTCTCTTAGAATAACGCAAATACCCCCCACTAACACGCCGGGCCAGACACACACACACACATACACA
Source organism: Stegophilus panzeri (assembly GCA_024331685.1). Taxonomy (NCBI): domain Eukaryota; kingdom Metazoa; phylum Chordata; class Actinopteri; order Siluriformes; family Trichomycteridae; genus Stegophilus; species Stegophilus panzeri. Next base: position 6,617,371 of record JANDJT010000032.1, read on the forward strand.
CACTGGAGCCAAGTGAAGGAGCCAGGGAGCATTTTTACTGCTGTGTCGGCTAATTTGGTAGTGGTCAGTAGAATTTGTAACATGGCCCGAGCCATCACCTTACTTATTCACAAGGCAAGCTGGCTGAAGGGGGAGGAAGAAGCAATGTGTGTGTGTGTGTGTGTGTGTGTGTGTGTGTGTGTATGTATGTGTGTGTACATGGCATGAGCAACAGAAAGCTTGCTGACTGCCTCATAAATAAGAGCAGCTGAACACACCTGTGCTGGTGCTGTAGTGAGGCTCTGAGGCTGTTACCTGGCCAGAGATATATCTGCTGTCTGCTCGGCCATTAATCAGAACTAATGAAGCTCTCTCTCTCTCTCTCTCTCTCTCTCTCTCTCTACCAGTGGCTCTCTGTGTAGCTCCTTTATTCCCCTCTCTTTCTCCCACTATCTCTCTCAGACACAGAGAAAATTTCTAAAACAATTCTGCAACACATAAAAAGCTGCTCTCACATGAACTCACATACTCACAAGCATGCTCACTTACACACCACATCCACACATCCACATCTGAATGTCACCTGAGCATGAAAAAAAAAAAAAAGATGCAGACCTGAAATGGCTGGAGGCTACAGTAACAGCTGAGCAACCCTCTTCTGCTTCCTACAAGAGAGACAGACAGCGAAAGAGAGAGCAACAGAGCACTGTTCTCCACTTAACACTCTTTTAATTACCCTCCACACAGGTCTGTGAAACACTGCCATTCAGAAGCATTTCAAAACAAACCGTCTCTCTCTCTGTCTCTGTCTCCAGGTCCATCACATCCTGCTCTTCTGCTCCGACGCTGATATGTAATTAAAGACGTCTCCAAAATCCTCCTCGACAGCCCGGGACACAGCCAAAAATGTAAATGACATTAACACAGAGACAATGAATTGAATTTTAGGTTTTAAATATCCCTTGGTTTTTCGGGTTTTTTTTTTTTTTTTTTTTTTTTTTTTTTGCCTCCGCTCATTTCCATAGCGCTTCTTTTTTTTTCTCCCCACACCAACAAAAGCTCTGACCTTCTAAATGCTGGCATTTGTTCAGCTGAGCTCGGAGCGAGCCGCAATCGAGCATCTGCACACCGAAGAGAGGGAGGAGAGCTCGTCATGAAGACCTGGGCCATCACGTGCCAGAGAGGCAAACAAAAGAAAAACGTTTTTCAAAAAACGAATCAGAAGAAGAAATAAAGAGAACATATCAAAGATGCTCATTGATAGTCTGTTTATATTCGGGGGAAAAAAGATCAAATTCTATGTGAGTGTCTTTAAAAGAAAATCTCTCAACACATGACTGGGGTGGCTAAAAATCACCTGTAATTTGCCTCCTATGGAAATATAATGAACGTTAAATGAAATCAGCAACAGGCCCAAATGACGCCCGAGCCCAGTTGGAGAACAGGTGCAGGCGGCTATGTGGAATAAGCTATAGGAGGAAAACTGGCCCAGCACACAACTGTGTGCAAAAAAAAAAAAAGAAAGAAAAAGTCAATCTCATGCATTATTCAGCTGCATGGGGTGGGGTGGTGGGATCTCTCAGGGGTCAGGCTGTCCTGACCTCTGTGACAGGAAGTGAAAGGGAGATCGGTGGCTAGGAAAGCCCTGATCAGTGGCAAGTATTATTAGTCCTCGAGCCGCAGAATAAAGCCACAATCCTCTCCTGACACACTCGCACATGATCGCTAACCTGTCTCTGAAAGCTTGTGGAGCATCCATCACTTACAGACCTCGGCGTTACATCTTGCTCGTACTCTCTCTTTATTTTTCACCTTCTTTACACACCCCCTTAGATGAATAATCTATGCCAGAGCAGTGGGAGGTGAAATATTTAAAGATCCGCTGAGATCGATTCTGCAATTCTGCAACAGCTGTTAAATGCGACCAACTTTTCGTTCTTTTGCTGTTATTTTTCGCTTTTTTTCCCAAGCTGTGCTAAAGTCCAAGAGAAAATAGGATAAACAGATGTCTGGCTTGCCTACAGGAAAATAGGACACATTTGGAATGATAAGTCTCTTAAACTCCATTGAAAATGCCAGCAGCGTGATGGTGCCAGTTACTGCCCGCGCCCGTGCCAGCGAGCAGCGCGCTTGCCCTGAGTGCCATCTGGGAAAATGGTGCTGAGAATGTTATCGATAATGGATCACAAGTTCCTCTGGTCAGCATGGACCTGTGCTGCATAACACTCTCTCTCTCTCTCTCTGTCTCACTTCTTCCCTTCCTTTCTTTCTCGCTCTCTCTCCTCCTTTCTGTTCCCTTCTCTTTCTCTCGTTCCCCCCCCAGTTAAATGTTTTGATTGTAACATAATCGGCCCTCCCTTGTCTGCCTAAACAATCCCCCCATTCATTTTCTAGATTCATTCCCCTCCATGTCCACGCAAACCATTATTTCCAAGCGCTTGTTGAACATGAGCACACGTAGGCCTCCCTGTTCCTGACACCAATCATTTCATATCTACATATCCCTCTGTCACAATTTTGGCCGACATAAACGAGTGCAAAAAAGAAGTTCTGTGCTGAGGAATTGGCCCTTCGACTGCTTGTCCCACCCGGACTCGCACTTCACATTCCAGGTTAAAGTTTCAGCACTTTTTTTTTTCAGTTCCCTGTTCTCTGGCTAAGAGTTCTGGGAGCAAAAGGATAAAATTATCTGTTCATAGTGGCAATACATGGACAATGCAGTAGGCTAATGAAGCACGTCTGCCTTTGTGATCGTGCAGCATGGATGAAAACGATACTCCCAGCCTTTTCAGGCGGCCCACAATGAAAATGTGAGCTTTTCTATCCACTGTTTAAACTTACGACAATATCTCCTCCTTTCGCCGCAGTTTCTTTCCCTGAGACTCAATCCCTCCTCCACTGTTCCTCTTTTCCTATTTTACTAGTGTTACACACATTGTTCGCCAGATTGAAGCACAAAGCGCAGACACCCGATCCCTCCAACTCTATTTAGGCACGATACAAAGCCAAGCAATTTATGGGAAGAGCCAGTGCGTTAAATATCAATGACGCCCTGTTGTACAGTGTTCAGCATGTGTCTCTTTGAAGGTAAATATATACTGTAAGCTCAGCTCTTCAGATGAATAGAGCTCGCTGGATTTCAGACATCCCAGGAACTACTAAGAGGAAGTGAGACACGGTTCGTCTTTTTGCTCCAAAAATGAGAACAACCTCCCTAATAATCCTTCTCCCTGCTCTTTTCTTCTCCCTCTCCTCTCCGCTACAGGGCAGTGTAACATAATTCTCAGCCTTCTATTAAAACATCCTGCTACTAATTACTGCTCACGCGCTGTAGCTGCACATCAGTGGGTCTGTTCAAATACCACAGTGATTTAAAAGGATTTCCATTATATAAATATGGTTCCACTTTTTTTGCTAGTATGTATCCTGATAATAAAGTGTACTTGCTGTTCATAGATCACTTGCTTGTAAAAACTGATTATCATGCAGAACAGAATTTTCAAACCATAACCATATGACATGTGATGGGAGGAAATTCATCGTGCTCAAAGCATGTGAGCACAGCCATAAATTCAGCATAGAGGCAGTGAGTCCTTTTTTCCGACACTTGACACACACACATACACCCATACACACATACACACACTTGCGCTGAGTGGCAGTAGCAACTGGCAGTCCCTATTTGATTACTAATAAGAGAGATGTTCCCTCTGTCAGATACCAAACATTCTCCACTAAGCAAACAGCTATTTCAGCTAGTCAAACATTAGCATTGCTGTCCAGCGGAGGCACGTATTTTGCCTCAGCTCGCGACTCGCTGTCTTTCTCTCCCCAATCTAATTTCTCGCTCGGTGGACGGCAAAGTTCACGATGGGGAGATAAGTTTGCAACCTCAACAGAGCAGAGAGAGACGGGGAGTAAGTGAGACAGAGCTGAGAGAGAGAGAGAGAGAGAGAGAGAGAGAGAGAGAGAGAGAGAGAAAGAGAAAGAGAGAGAGGCTCTGCTCTCTGGCACCAAGCACCAGTTGTTCGTGCTGTCTTTATGGAGCATGGTGGGCCTGTTCTACCTCACTAATCTCCAAGAGGCCCGGGCAGCGCTCTGGCACATCCCTACTCCTCAGATCTGCCCTCATCTTCTCCACGCTTGTATACTCTGCCAAGATAATTGGTGATAGGAAAGCACTCCAAGACTTGCTGAATGTTTGTAACCAACACAAAGTCACAGGAAATCAAACAGAAGTAAAAAGAAGAGGAGGAGCAGAACAAAAAAAAAAAAAAAAACATCAATCACTGATCCTGCAGGAGACTATGTATTTAAACTCACTAATGTTATCAACCCGTAAGCAGCAACAACCAGCTGAGAAACATCTCTCATTACCCAGGAGTAGCAGTATGGGAGCTCATACACACACATGCACACACCTTATAAGAGAAACAAGGACAGTGGGAAGCTGTGAGCATCACATCTAGAGTTTACAGAGAAGATAAGAGGGGAAGAGGAGATGGAGGTGAATGATGCACTTGTTAACAAATTAGGATGAAGGAGGGAGAGCTGTGAATCCAAAGCCAGCCGCTCTCTAGGAATAAATGACTCGTTGCTGGGAGAGGAAGAGCTAAAACAACTGCCTCCCTTTGCACCTCAAGCAATTACACACTCCCTGAAGACACCCCAAGGTTTCCAAGTCAACCCACCTGTGCAAAGACCAAAACACAGGGCCGCACCACCCATCACACAAAGACAACCCACCCAGAGACAACAGGAAATGGAAAACAGAGAGGGGCCCTTACCTGTCGATGATCACAGGGTCTGAAGGGGTTTCGTTTCTGTTCCCACAACTTTTCTTGTCACAACACCGGCTGTGGAGGAAAAAAGACAGACAAACAACAGCGGCGATGTAAGATTTGGTCTCAGTTCAGGAAGTGAGTGTTTTGTCTTGCTAGAGCCTGAATCCAAATCCATCATTTGCTCTTTCCCTTTATAGCGTGAGGTGGAGGCGGCTGACTGGCTGGCTGGCCATCCCCAAATCGGGCGCCGCTGTGCCGAAACGGGGAACAACATGTTGCGGTGTTTGCGCTGCTGCTGAACAGAGAACTGGGGTGGGGGGGGGGGGGGTGCCAAGAAACAGGAGGATCACTTTCACAGCTTCGCCTTTTGTTTACCTCTAATTGTCAAGCTGTTATATCTGGAGAGGATGCAAGATGCCACCTTCAACCAGTGCTTTTGTGGGGCACTTATTAATTACAGGCTCAAAAGCCTGCATCAATCTTTCACAATGTGCCAATGCCTCCATTTTGAGGCTGCTACGACGCTCCCATTATGAGTGCTTTAATTAATGCTGAAATGATACAAGGGGAAAAAATCTTATGCCTCTTGCATTTAAAGAAGCACACTTTGTATAACGGTTACATGTCCAAATTCTCACCATATGGTACGGGAAAATATGTAAAGCTCCTTTAAGCTGACAGCTAAAGTGATTAAAGTGGGGGGAAAAACCTGCACTTGACAAAAAAACACATGTTAAAGTTGCATGTACTCACAGCACAAGCCACAAGAATGGTCAGTAACAATGTATGTCTTATCTCTGCAACATGGCAGCACACAAGAAGAGGAGTATTTCGTATGTTAATACCTAAGAGCTCAGTACTGTGAATGCAGCACATCAATGGGGACTAATGGCACTAAAGCAGAAGCTGGCAATGCAACATGACCTTTGGGCCTGTAACTGATGCTTGATGTTAGTGGTTAAAATTGGATTGGTTGTACTCCTTTATCAAAATTTTCCAATTTCTATTTGACGTGTGACTTCCTAATTCATCATGGCTTCAAAAGCCACCTTTAGTGCAACTTGCAATAATAATAATAATAATAATAATAATAATAATAATAATAATAATAATAATAATAATAATTTAGAAATAAGGCTAGGTCTTTAATATAATGTCTAATGACACTATGCAAAAGTTAAGTGGATTTTAGATCTTTGTAACCATTCATAGTCTCTGTGCACTCCCACATGCAGCAATCCGAAAAAAAAAATCAGTGACCTGCTTCCGTTTTCGTCTTTGTGCAATAGTGCGCACTCCGTAAATCACAATTCAAATCCCTCTTAGCATCCGGATGCTGCTTAGTATATCCGGGCCAAATAGTTATTTATGTATTATGCATCGGATTCTTCTTCTTCTTCTTCTTCTTCTTCTTCTTCTTCTTCTTCGTATTATTATTATTATTATTATTATTATTATTATTATTATTATTATTATTATTATTATTATTATTATTCATCGAGCCATTTTTCCGGAAATTATTTAAAATAAAACAGGGCAAGTAAAATGTAATAAATGGACAAATAGAAATAATGCACCAATATATGACACATTTTGAATGCGTGTATTTTGAATTGATGGTTTCCTTACCTGCACATAATTTCGTGTGTGAGGAGAACTCGGCACATTTCTGGATTTTTATCTTGGCCTTCATAAATAATAGCCTTGAAACAAACAAACAAAAAGAGAGAGAGAGAGAGAGAGAGAGAGAGAGAGAGAGAGAGAGAGAGAGAGAGAGAGAGAGAGAGAGAGAGAGA
>JANDJT010000032.1:6624029-6638342 GCA_024331685.1 Stegophilus panzeri
TCTCTCTCTCTCTCTCTCTCTCTCTCTCTCTCTCTCTCTCTGTCTCTCTCTCTCTCTCTCTCTCTCTCTCTCTCTTTGTCTCTCTCTCTCTCTCTCTCTCTCTCTCTGTCTGTCTCTCTGTTTCTGTCTCTCTCAGGTTGTCTAGCCAGTGATGAGATCATGTCTGAACATGTGCGAGGTCGTCTCGGTCACTCTGTGTCTCTTCAGTGTAAAGTTAAAGGTGAAGTGAGAGTGAGTCTGTCTCAGTGGACTCGCTGTAACGACTCGTCCTCCATCGCTGTCTTTAATCCCACATCTAACAGAATACCTAAGGCTAACGTTGTGGACCCCTACAGAGGCCGCGTCTCAATCGAGGAGTACCACACTCTCACCATTAAACAGGTGCAGGATGGAGATTTTGGAAAATATTGCTGCAAAGTGACCACATTCCCCCAAGGGAGTCTGGAAGGACAAGTCCAACTTCTGAAATACGAGGAACAGAACGAAGAAGTGGGCAAGGAAGTGGACAAAGCCAAAAGCCCACCTGCAGGTAATAATACCCAATGATTCATATCTCACACGGTCCATACAGACACTTTAATGTGAAATGAAACGACTTTTCAGGTTTATGTAGAGATGTATTCCACTCATCTCAGGCTGAAGCGTTTAAAGTGTTTACCAGTAACAAGATTTACAAAAAAAAATTAAAATTTTTGGTCATGTTTATAATTTTAATCATCTTTTCCCCCCACAGTGTTGTCACAGTGTTAAAGACAACGCAAATCTATTTGTCCCCAAACTCACATGATGGAAAATGTCATCTTAGGTCTAAATAAATGTTAACTAAACACTCACGTAGCATCTGAAATGGGAGATATTTAGGTAAATACGCAGTGCAGGACGAGGTGATGACACTTCTGTTCTTTAACAGGACGTTTCAGATTTATGTCTAAACGCAGAGTTTACACGAAAATGATTACAGATACAGGATTATTAGCCATTAAAGCAGAGTGTAAAAGCAAAGGATGAGTAAAGCTAAATACACACAAAAAGAGGAACTAAAACAAAACATAACAAACAACTAATGATGGATGGGAGGATAAGGGGAAGTTCACAGTTTCCTAATATACAAGGGAAGAAGTTCCTCCTTATTATAGAAAATAATTATATTATAAATACAATGAAAACATAAACTCCTGTTTCTTTTACACGATCTCTGTGCAAGGATCCTGCCTAAATAGAAAAGAAAAAATAATTATATTTTACATTAATGGTATGCTGTATAAATAAGCTATAAAATTCAAATTAAAATCTTTTTGTCATGTGCCTTAGAGTTTCATGGTGAAAACCATCAGAGGAACAATGCTAACTTTACTTTAGCTTTGAATTTTATTGATAGAATTCCTAATATTGTTATTATTAAAATGCACAGTGTTTACGTGGTCTTTTCTTCAGCAGAACTCAACATGAGACCAAATTAAATGAATGAATTAAATTAAAATTAGCCTCGACATCAAAACTAATGACAGTAGCAGCATCCTGGAGCCACCTGCTCAGTATGGTTCCTGCTTTTCAGTTTCTAAAACGATTCTATTAGGAAACTTTTTTCTGAACGGTTTATACACGTTCTACATAGAACATTTAAAGAAGGACTAAACAAAGAACCCTTAAGGTGCTAAACAAAACTATTTTGGAGGATCTTCCCAGCACCATGCTGTTTAACTCTGCAGATTCCGCTGCGTTTATTAGTTTACTGAAGTTCAACTTTAATCACCTTCTCAGTGATGATGAGAGAAAACGCACCTGAAAACGAGATATTTCTGGAGGTTTTAATCAGAATTTTAATAAACTTACAAAACTTTAAAGAGTATTTTGAAATGAATTGAATCCATTTAGAACAAATCTGTACTATGACCCAGAGAACCAGTGTTTATCTGAATCACCTCCTGCATTCATTAGCTAGCTAGCTTTGTGGACAAACATTTACAGCTAGATGGTTAGCTAATTATATTCACCTACTGATTAATTTTTTTTGGTATTTCTTGTTTATTTGTGAAATAAATCTAAACTTCATTTCGGCCAGTCTGAAAGCATCTATCAGATTTCTATTTCAGGAAATGGATTAGCAAACAGAAGCTAGTTGTGATTAGCAGGACTGCGTGCTAGCTAGCAGCATGGTATTAGGAGTCTTTTTATTTATTTATTTAATTTAATTAGCTAACGATTTCTCTAGAATTCTAGCCAGACATTTCTAAATAAACATCCAGAATGTGAGCTAGCTAACCAGAATGTGTGTTTTGATGTGGTAATAAATAAAGAGTAAAGAAAAAGTGATTGTTTTCCACAGACTTCATTCTCTAAAATGTCCTCATTAACCAGAATTAAATCCAGTTGAGTGATGAGTGTGTTTCTTTCCCTCAGGTCTGCCTGTGATGATGATAGTGTACATCACTTGTGGAGTCCTTGGGTTTGTTATTTTGACCGGGATCACCGTGCTGGTTTTTAGTAAGACAAAAGTAGGTACACACATTTTTATTACCCGTGTAGCAGGGGCTTGTTGCCATCACACACAAACCTGAAAAGACTTTTTGATTGATTAATAATATTTAAAAATCCACAAAATTCTAAACTAATACATGTGGGCTGTTAGCTTTCATTAGCTACATTAGCCACGTAGCTTCATGTCCTGGCTGATCTGATCGACGACATGTGGTCTAAAGATCCCGTCACACTTACAACATTTTGTCATCAAAATCTCTTTCACAGTTTGGAAATTTCATGAGGTGAACTTTGTGCCATTTTCCTGTCAGAAAGGGTTCCAAGAAGAACCCTTAATTATTCATTGAACCCTGAAAAGGAACCTCTGAAGAACCTCTTTTTTCTTAGTGTTTCACGTACTTAGATAGCTAAATGTTAAACCCCTGACAGGTTCTAGGAATTAAGAAGAAAATAAGTAAGGAATAATTGACGACAGGACACTGAATTATTAGAAAATAATGCACATCCTGAGGTGGTAACGTGACACGAGGTGGTAATGTGCGTTATTTTATAATACTTTAACGGACCGGAGTCAATTATTCTGCTCATACCACAGTTACCATGCCTCAAGACATTGTTCAGATGTTTTACTTCAAGACATTTGTCAGGTTTTTGTCCTTAAAACGCTCTTGTGTGTGGAACTAATTTATTACGCATCTCATCTCAAGCCTCTGTTGCTAATTTTCATAATCATTTTGTTTGTTGTTAGCGGTGTGTGTGTGTGTGTGTGTGTGTGTGTGTGTGTGTGTGCTGCGGTGGACAGCAGGATAACATTTCTGTTATTTCAGTTAACTCTGTGAAGTGATATGGAACTGTAATGCGGTCAAGACCGGACTGGAACTACTTTAGCTGAGCATTTTCTGAAAAATAATTGCACACCTCAGAACGTCTGTCAGCCAATCAGCATCGAGAATTCAAAAGCGCTGTGGTGTAATAAGCAATAATTTGGTGACGCACGTGTACCAGGCTCTTCAAGGATTCTTTAAGAATTCATTGGGTTATATGTCTCGAAGAAAAGAAGAAAAACTGATTTGTTGCAGGGTTCTACATACAACTTTTAAGAGTTCCCCAGAGGGACAACCAAAGAACCTTTACATTTTCTACAAGTGTAATAATAATATTCATCTTTAATAATATTATCCTGTATACTCTGAGGATCACTTAAGAAAAATGTATTAAATCTAGAACCATTCCTCTTCCACTTGTGCGTCTTGTGGAACCCTTGAAGGATCTATGTTCTTTGTAGAACCCTACAACTAAGTGTTTCACTGTCAGAAAGGGTTCCAAGAATCCTTACTTATCCAAAGAACCCTTAAAGAACCCTTCTTTCCAAGAGTGCATCTAGTACCAGTAGTATCTAGCACTAATAGTATCTTCAGGGGTTCTTTAAAGGTACATTGGATAATAAAGACTTCTTCCAAAAATGGGTTCTACCTGGAACTCTTTCTGATAGGAAAACACTTTGTGGTAGAGAACCTTTCAGGGTACAACGGAAAAGAACCCTAAAGTCCCATTTAAGACAGAAGGACAGATTTCTAGTGTGAATGTGGGAGAAGGTGGACGTTCTCTGTGTTTTATTCAAATAAATCTTCTGTAACTATATAAAGTGGATGAGTGTCCACTTTCTTCTGTAAACAGTAAGATGTTGTATGTTTACACACCTGTCTGCTTCTGTTTCTCTTTTTTTATTATAGAGGAGAAGTAAAGTGCGAAACCCTGTGCATGTGACGGTGACCCTGGCCTCCCTCACACGCAAACAGCCATCACTCCTACAGAGAGACTCACACGCACCGTCAGACGCACCGTCAGACGCACCCAGACGTGAAGACAAGGATGATGATGATTATGATGATGATATGTACCTGAAAGTGACAAACCTAGAGCCGTAGGGAACTTCTCTATTCTTTAAACCCAGGTTAGCTGTTGAGCAGGTGTAGTTGTGTAAATAATTTAACTGTGGTGTAGTTTGTGTAAATGTTGTTGTGTTTTTATTATTAAAGAGATATGTACTGTTTAATCCGTCTCATGGTTCTGAGGAAACAAGCTCAGTGTAAACACGCTGGAGTCGATAGCGACTATCGCAAGCATGATGCTTCAGTAACATTACATTCATAAACAAAAAGAAGAAATGAAGAAACCTCACAGACGTGTCCATGTCTGTCTCTTCAGGACACGTCACGCATTCTCACTTAATAAACAGTACTACAACCACGGTTATTATCCTTCACGAAAACTACGGCGTGGATCCAACAATGCCGCCGAATCATAGAAGATCAGAGTAACGTGTATAAGAGCTCCTCGTGTATTACAGCTCCTCGGCACAGCAATGACTGGGTACAGTGGAGCGCTAATGGCCAAATTAATAGGTAGGAAAAAATAGAGCAGAATTTGGGATTTTTTTTTGTATGATTACCGTGAGGTTAAATATTATATGGTACTAAAACTAAATACGAACTAAACGTAATGCGAAACTGAAATTGAACACCATAATACAAAATGAAATAAAAACTATCAATATTTAAAAAACAACAACAAAAAAAACTATAATAACCCTGGTTACAACACACCTGACTTTAATAATGTCCAATATTTCACATTCTACAAAAAATGAACAGATAACTGTGACCTCTGCAGAAAACCCCAGACTGTTACTTCTCTCTTTCTTTCTACTGTATAAATAAATGTAAAAGTAGCACAGAGAACAGTCTGAGGTCTTATTACTGAACCTCTTCTGTCACCTGAATGAACACTGACACACGCTCTCACACACACACACACACACACACACAGGTCTGGGATCAGGTCCTGCTGAAATGTGTGTGATCCCAGAACAGTCTGCTGGTTTCACTGAGCTTCACGTTCAAGCCACTCGCTATAACCTCCAACATAATGACGTGCTCTGGGAAAGAGAGAGAGAGAGAGAGAGAGAGAGAGAGAGAGAGAGAGAGAGAGAGAGTAAGAGAGAGAGAGAGAGAGAGAGAGAGAGAGAGAGAATAATTAGTTAGCAAACTGCCAAAACTGAATTATATGGCCTATTTAATATATTACTTTGCTTATAGCTGCGCCTATAAGAAGTACACTTAGATAAAATGTAAAAAAAAAAAAAAAAAAAATCATAATAAATCAAGTGAAAAGCAAACAAAAATTGCGCCTCGTGTTATTATGCATAATTTTGTAAATATTAACTTGTAGCCTATGTTTTATTTCTTTTTTCACCAATAGATCAATAAGTTTTATTTACCTAAACAAAATCTGCATCTGCTATATACTATGAATTAGGGTTAAAATGAATTTAGAATTTTAGATGAAGAAAAAAAACAACTAAAATTTTTTGAAAAATATTTAAATATAAAACGAAGTGCATGTCTATATAAAGGAGCGACATTATAATTTCATAATTTATCAATAAAGCCTCCCATACGGCATGACCTTTGTTATGTCCATAAATAAGTTATGATGGAGAAGCATATTCTATTTGAAATTAATATCAACGCCCTGCGCTTCACTGTGATGATAAATAATGTGACATTAATAGCACTTTATAAATGAAGAGGCGCATATGCTAACCGTTTAGCTCGTCGCTGCATTTTATTTGAGAAGATGAGAGGGAAATGCTGGTGCATTAAAGGCGCTCGAGGTGCAGATGGGCGCGGGGAGCGCACACATCACCGCGCCTATCATCGCCACACATTGGAGGGGGAAAAGTGCTAATGGCCAATCTGCTGTTTATTTTTGAGCCGCTAACAATGATTTTTTTTTTTTTTCCGTCCTCGTTGCATTAGATAAAATCACGGTGTCGGGGGGTACGGTTGAGTAATTTTTGAGCATTGGCTTTAACAGATGGCGCAGAGCTGGAGGTGCGCTCTCCTTCACTTTCTCTCTCTCTCCTATTCACTCTCTATCTCTCTCACCCTCTCTGTCTTTCTCTCTCTCTCTCTCTCTCTCTCTCTCTCTCTCTCTCTCTCTCTCTCTCTCTCAAAATTAAAGCCGTTAATACATTAAAGGGCTGATAAATCTGCGACATTCCTTGTATAAAATAACAAGAATCACAGGAAGACGTTCAGAGCTTAAAAATTAAAATGTATTTTTTTGCGTCGTATAGCCTAATAAATTAATTTTACAATTGTTATGTATCAAAAAATAAATAATAATAATAATAATAATAATAATAATAATAATAATAATAATAATAATAAACATTTAAGCATTTAAATGCGATGGAGAGAAAGTTATCTGTCTGATGCCACGATGTTATCCATCCTTACAGCCATGATTTATTTTTCACCCAGCCACCCACCCCCTTCCCACACACACACACACACACACACACACACACACGCTGTAAATACGGGAAATCCATAAAGTGTCTGTTCAGCGCCATTGACTCTTTGATCATTTTCACACCAATTAGGACACGACCTATATTTATAATTTCTGTCGCACGTGCAACACCAGTAAACCTGTCTAAACGAAGGACTAACCAAATCAGAGCGTTCAACTTGTCTAGCTCTTAAACGTGGTCATGATGGAAGGAAATGAGACGGTTAAAATGCGACATCATGACGAGGAAACACTACAATATCAACTCAAGTGGCCCTCTCAGGATTTATTTCTCTTTCTATAAGCATATAGAGCAAGAAGTCACGACCCTCGGGCTATACATCATAGGATTTTATAGTCAGGGATAATAAATGCAAGAACAATTAAGTAAAACTGTCGCTCATCAGCCGAAAAATAAAAATAAACGTTTTGAAAAAATATGCATTATATGGATTATAAAATGGATTATATTGTGCACGGGGAAAAATATATATATATAAATTATTTGACTATTAGCGTCATAAACAATTGAAGCCTGCTTTTCTTTTTTCTTTTTTTTTTTTTTTAAATCACACATTTCTTTGTAAAAGTAATGTATTTTCTTGCAGGAATAATGTCGCGCAAACTTCACGCGCCGTGATTAACTTAACGCAGGGCATATCAAATATATCAGACTGTTTCCGAGGCAGTCAATCATAAAGAAATATGAACGGCATTGAGAGCTTAAATACGAGCTGAATAATAACGAGGGAAGAATGAGAGCTTATTTTATCCCCCGCATTTAGAGAGCAGCCTTTCATGAATCCTGCATATCACCCACTCTTTCACTGGCGCGGGGTTTAAAGCGCGTGGTCAGTAGGGTCGGGGTTTTTCCCCCTCCTATATATAGTGTGGCGTTAATAATTAATAATTAATACTAAATTATCCTGCAACAACACAACAACATAAAAAAACAACTAAATGTATATTAAAATAAAATCCAAACTTCATAAAACATACACCCTAAACAAGCAGAAAAAAACAGAAAACAGCAGGGGATAAATGGAGCGCGAGGTGGGGGGAAAAAGTCAAGAGTAAAACTTACTAAAAAACTACAGAAAATTTATAATCATCATAATACTCATGCTAATAATAATAAAAATTGTTCTTACCTGTTTTGTCATGGAATCGATTAACCGTACATAAAGATCCTGTTCTGTTCTGACGCCTGTGGGAAATGTTTCATTCAGTAAACGCCACGGATTAGCCACACTTTATCATTTGCATTTTTTATATTATAATTATGGTTATTATTATTATTTCAGCATCACATAAAATCTCACACCGAAAAAGGTACACGGAGCTCAAATAAGATAGAGTTATTTATGCAAAGTAATGGAGCATTTTGAAACTTCCACTAACAAATATCCTGACTAAAACAGAGCACTATAAATATTTTTTTAATGTTATTGTTAAGAAGTGATATTGTTATTGTTATTAGTGTTATTGTGTTGTTTGTTGTTGGATAATTATATTATCATTATTATTCCTTGTTGTCAGTATCAATATGGAGAAGTTTGACTTACCGTTGCTGTATAAAAGCTGTAGTTTGTAATGTATCCCATTGTTAGTTTTTTCGCTGTTTGGTTCCTGAAAATAAGCACGGTTGGTAATCAGACTGACGTTTTCTGAAATTTGTTTCAATTTTGCATGTGCTCTAAATATCTGCATGGTCTTGTTTTATTTTGTAGCTATGCATGGACACTCGAAAAATGTGTCCAGCAACTTTATCTAGGAAAATAGCAAATATCTAGAATCTATGTTGAGATTCCGTAAATAGCTCAATTTTAATTCATTTGCATTAATTTTTAAGGCCAGTGTGCGTTATATATGGTTTTGCACACTAGACTGTAGCCTATAATAATTGCGTTCACATTTTTACACTGTAGTGCACAAGTATAAATTATGACATCCTTTAATATTCACAGATATGTATTTTATATATTGGAGTATGTGTTAATAAAATTTCTGTGATCCTCCGTTTAAATCAGAACTCTTTCGGAGCATGTGCGTTTCCCTAAGTTCTGTGAACTTGAGAGGGGGGGAAAAAGATCATCTTGCGCGGCATTTCCAAAAAGCGGCGCTTACTTTCTCCTTCTCCACAAAGTCCACAAAAGCTGTCCTTTCGATCTCGACGGGCTGACCCTGTCTGTCGTACAGAGCCAAGACGAAGTGGAAAAAATTGGACTTCCTCAGATTGGACGGCGGCTGTTTCTCGTAATGCGCCCGCGCCAGACCCACTCCGCTGCGGGGGGAAAAAAGATGACAAACCGGGGTCGGTTAAACAGTAGGGACAGAGGGAGCAAGGGAGCAAGGGGAGGGAGGGATACACACGAAATAGATACAGTATCAGGGAGGGAAAAAAAGCATCTAAGCTGGTGGAAAGTGACCGGGAGAGTATTCTTGATTTGTCACTTAAACAGTAGTAATATGATGTAATGAGCGGCGGAGAGGTGCACGGGGAGACTGTAATTGATACATGGCATAAGTGGGGATTTAGGGTTGGTCTGAGAAATGCATGGGAAAAAAAAAAATCGGGATGATTTGGCAGACGTACCTTTGGGCGGCTGTGTTAGCATCCACCACCCCGGCCGTGTGCATCCATGATCGGACGGGGTTCATGCCGCTGCCCAGCGGCTCCTCTTTCATAGTCGTCCCCCCTCTCGGTATATTCTCCTGAATCCCAAACATTAAAGCGGCGTGCGCGCAAACCAGTTCCAGCCGACGAGGTCAAAGCGAAAATCGGGAAAGGACGCGTCGTTTCTCCACGAGACGCACTCGGATCTCTGTGAGAGTTTGGTCGTGATTTGTTGAAGGAAAAAAAAAATAGAAACAAAACCCAGTTCACAACAAGTCTCGGCTCCTTCTTCAGCGCGTCCTGTGTTGGCACGACATGGACGATTTTAGTGAGTGGAGGATTCTCTGTCAAGATCTCTCAGCGGCTTGTTTGGATCGAGATCCCGTTGGAGGAGTCGTCGAAATACCTGGATGTTGTTTTTTTTCTTTTCTTTCTTTGTAAAAAAAAAAAAAATCAGTTCAACATCTCTTGTAACTTTGCGCTGTGATGATGCTCTCAGGCTCGTGTCATCATCCCTACAGGAAAAAAAAAGCTTCAGGACACTGCTGAATCGACCACTTTCTGGCAAGGCGCTCCAGCTCCAAAAGACAAATAAACGGGAAAAAAACTATGATTTAGCGCGGAGGTGTTCCCGGACGCGGGAGAGAGCTTGATGAGGGGGGCCTTTAGCGTCTCTCGGAATGGATGGAAGCGTACAAAACTCAGCCCTCTATCCCCTAGGACTGAAGCCTTTCCCGGGAGCCAAAACTCTAGACCCGCGGGATCCGCACTGTCAGAGCGATGACGCGCTGTGGGCGGGGTTTTGACCATATATGGAGGAGAAGGGGTCTGACATTTCCGGTCGCTGGCGTTGCCCAAGTACCGCGTGAGTACACATACACACTACAAGCAGACAGCGAGATGTACTTTTCTATTCAACTCTTCAAGACATGAACGAGCTCGAGCTAATCAGGGGAGGGGAAATAATCGTCCTAAAACATGTACAGCTTTTGCATGCAGTGAGCCATTAGAATCTTGGTTTAGCTTAGAAATAAATGCGCACAACTAATGCACAAATAATGGTAATAAATTACCACTGCACATAAGAGGAAATAAATACTCAAAAATGTGAAGGGTGAAAATGGTCGAGCATTTATCTATTAGCTGTGCAAGAGCTCAGATGAGGAGGGCAGTTAGGGTTAGGTGCATCCATGCACACTATGTTTTCACATGCAGAATAAAATCATTTATTGGCGCTTGTCATCCGCTCAATCACCGTGTCGTGCAAATGACAGTGACGGATATCTCAAATGCCTAATTGGCCCCTGTGTCGCTATGAAAGTCATACGGAACTGGAGTATCAGATGCAAAGCACACTGATCAATAACACGACTGAATTATAGTTCAAAATCACCCTGCCTATTCGATGATTGCAGATTTTTTAAAAGTAAATCCACTTTTACAATGGCTGCGCTGATCATCTACCCAAGAGCGCGATGCGCAGCTGAAGTTAGGAGAAGAATAACGCGCACAACGATCTAAAACGTACTTAGGCTGCGAAGTGTACAAAACATACTCACACATATACTCTCGCTCTCTCACTCTCTCTTTCTCACACACAAATTTCCCCACACACGTGCCGAGTCGCGCACAAATGCTCAGAAAAACCGCGATGCTTTTTTTTTGCAAATCGCGCTAAAATTGCATCTGAAAACTGTGGAAGGACTCGAGGGATCCGCTGCGTCCACCCTCTTGCTCCATGAGCCTTTTTATAATAAATAGTGCGTTTTAAGGACAATAATGCGCCCAATGGTTATTTAGTTTTGTGATATGGGAGTGTAAGGTGTTTCTTTTTCTCTTTTTTTGCCACTTGGCAGGGTGTGTATTGATGTTAATATTTTAATGAATGGTTGAAAATCGAGACTCCGATGTGGGTTATCTGGGGAGCCGGAGCGCAGCGCACTGGAGGGAGGGATGCGGGAACGGAGAAGAGAAAGAGAGAAAGAGAAGGAGAGATGTGTGTGTTTTAGAGAGTGAGAGAGCAATCTGTTTGTGCTGGTGTTGGGGGGTTAATGACTATTGCTAAAGATAAGTGAATTATCAAAGCTGTTGCTCGCCTGAAAAATCCATTACTTTCCTGCTCGTCCAGTTAAATACGTAAGTAATAAAATTATATTATATAACAAATTATTATATTTATTATTATTATTATTATTATTATTATTATTATTATTATTATTATTATGAAATATACTCTACAGAGTGTTTGTTATTAACTCGGTATTGTATCTTGTGTCTTTAATTGTCAATGTTTATTGCGATTTGTTTTGGGTTTTTTTGTTTGTTTTTTTATTATTAGTTGTTGTATTAATTATTTCTTTTCAGTAACAAAATTGTGCTGTCATAATAGCCTATAACAACGCATGTAGCCTAATTAGCAATATAATTTATTAGGAAATGCAAAGCACTTTGCAATCCATGTTTTTTCTTCATATTATATGTGCCTACATTTCCCTCACAGTTACTCTCTGCTTGGCTAACCGCAATCTACAGTATCTTTAATACAGATTACACACCAAAGCGATTTCAATCTGATTATCAAATTAGGGTTTTAGGCTAAATCCTTTTAAAGCTGATACTGTTGACTAGAGAGGGGAGGGGAGGAGGGGAGAAAAGTTCAACAATCCCATCGCGAAGGTAACGATCCCCTCCTAAAAAAAGGGAGTTTTAAACCTTATTTGACAACAAATGCAGCTGCCCCTCTATTTTGGAAGATATTAAGGCGAAAATGAATGCAAATCTGTGTTCAGGAGCCATCTGGCCAGAGAGAATCAGCTGCTCCGCCTGCATCTATCTCGGCTCATTTTCCAGCCTCATCTGGAGCCGAAAGCGTGTGCACCAAATACAATAATCCGCCAAGTTTGCCTGCACTCAGACATGCTGGGAGCACACGCTGGAGTTTTATGGCTTTAGCTTAAACACTTTTTTTCCTTTGTAACCATTTAATTGCTTTTGCTAGTTTTTTTTGTTTTGTTTTTTTAAGTCAAATTTCTAATAAAGTAAATCTAGGCCTTATGTATTAATGTGTGAAATATTGTGAGATTTACTTATTAAATATTATTCAGGAGACATCTGCTAATATATAAATCTGTTCTAAACTTATTACAATATTGTGTAATTTTTATTGATTTGTATTTTCTTTAATTTCTCTTTATCCTGTTTTTTAAAGTAGATAATTTATTAACAAGTTATTATTATTATTATTATTATTATTATTATTATTATTATTATTATTATTATTATTATTATTATTATTATTTGTGTGTGGGGGTATGGGTGTGTGTGTGTGTGTGGGTGGATTTAGTTGTCCTGTGTCGCCTATGTTAGATCTTTTGCGGAAAGTGCGCTAACAGCCGACAGCGCACAAAGAGAAAGTTGGTCATGCAGCTCTGAATAAGATTTTCCTCGGTATGTTCGCCTCGCGTAAGGAAAAGAGACGAGCCCTCCTCCCTCCTTTATTGTGCACACGAAATGCTCCTTTTGTGCGCATTTACGGGCCGGAGGCTTCGACGATCCCCGACCTCAAAAAAAAAAAATTAGCATTTAAATAGCGACATCAACCGATTCGCGCGTGCCGCGCGCCAGTAGGTTTCCCAGATGTCGCGGAGTGGTCGCTCACATGGCCGCTTGCCCAGCTGTCCTCTCTGTTCGTCATACCGGCGCCCCCACCACCTCCGCGCGTGCCCGAGCCACCAAATCCCCTCAAAGTCTCGGCCACGTCCCAAACCCCCCTCACACTACCGTATTAAATAGTACACCACATTCATAAAACTGGTCTTAATGGCTTGGTCCCAAATTTGCATACTGCCGTACTAAACAGTACACCAATTACGCAGTCAGTGCGCCTGAAAGCAGCATACCACTGTACTAGATATGCGTCAAAATAGTACACTAGTGTACTGTAGTGTAAAGGCATGCAAAATGGGTTGCAATTATGCTAATTATAACAGTTTTGACATAATGGTACACTGTCACGGTGTCCTAGACTGCTGTTTAGTGAATATTTTAAAAGTAATGTTTATGGGGCCTTGGGGGCCACAAAAAGACGTGCAAAGTCCTTGATGTTTTGTTTCTCTAAAGAAGTACTAGAAATGTTGCATTTTCATTTTCCAGTGGGTGAAATTTCATCATCAATTATTGGAATTTGTGCCGAGCAGCACATTAAATACTAATACATTTAAATATAGACTAAATTTGAGTGATACCAGTCAGACCACACATACTTGTTGACCTCTTGTGTGCGTAAACGTCTCAGTATGAACCCAGTGTGGTGTGCTCTATGGCCCACCTATCAGCCACCATCACAGCGCTAATACAATGTAATGTAGTAAAGAGACTAGTCATTAACTGATCATCACACGATTGCATGAAATACCATAACAGAACATCATTCCTTGTTTCAGTTACATGGAGTGCATGGAAGAAAAAGCTGAAAATTGCGCTGTGTGTGAAAAAAAAAAAAAAAGTGGTCAAATGTCGATAACCAGAACACATTTTTAGAGCGCTTATGTGTGTGTGTGTGTGTGTGTGTGTGTTTGCGTGTGTGAGCGCGGAGTGAATCAATCATTCAGCGCTGTGATTCTGAAACTGTTGCGCGTTCGTCACAGCTCGAGCTGATCATCACACTAATGGCTTCTCTAATGGATAAAGTGGAGTTTAAAAAGACCTGTTCCCCGTAAATAATAATGTAGTTATTGAATAAAAAAACCTGATTATATATATATATTTATTTATTTATTTTTGCACACACACACACACACACACACACACATGCAAGCACACGTTCCTCCACATGCTTCACTTTATTTAGAAGTAATTTG
>JANDJT010000032.1:6638394-6653707 GCA_024331685.1 Stegophilus panzeri
GTGTGTGTGTGTGTGTGTGTGTGTGCAAAAATATAGAAATCAAATCTGGATGTTTTTTCTAAACAAAAATTCAAAACATCAGATTTGCAGAACTATGTAGCTATAAATGTATAACCTACACGTATATAAGGCAAACTAAGGCAAAAGTGTATACTGAAATATTTTTGTATTAATCGGACGGAGACTTTCATGCAAACCATGCCTAAATTATAAAGAGCAAACACTTATTTTCCGCAAATTCGAAACAAATAAATATATAAAGAGAGAACGATAGAAAGAAAGAAAGTAAGAAAGAAAGAAAACATAACAGTTTTATCCAACCCGGTGAAACCAGGCGTTGTAACAGACGTGTTAATGATCTCTGAGACATGTGGAAAGGAACTGTGAGAGGAAAGAGTTGGAAAGTGAAGATTATTTTTCCAAGGCGAAGATTTGCATGACTTTTTTTTTATTTGCCCGAGCTGACATTTACTTGAGATTTGATAAAGAGCGCCTCCTGTTGCTCAGATTGTGTAATGCAGTTTCAAACCTGAGCTCAGTAACCCATAACCCTTTGGCACACTTATTCAATAAATAAATATACATGCATGCATTTACATGAGTTGGCTTTTATTTGGATGATCTACATGTAATACATAGATTAGGACCATCCTAATAACAAGATTTTGTCTGCATAAAATGTAAGCTATTTATTAAAGATATGTAGTTTATGCGTCGGGAAAGAAGTGAATAGAGAATCCGGAGGAATCAGATGAAGATTTTCCGCTTAATTTGTTTGGTTATTTATAGGCCTATATATATTAAAATATAGACAACGACATAAATGTGTGGTATAATAATAATAATAATAATAATAATAATAATAATAATAATAATAATAATAATAATAATGCATGGATTCCATTCAATCATCGCTGTTTGATTTTATTTACAGAAAGAAGCTGTTATTGTGTGATGAACAGCAGGGATTGAAGGCACCTTCACTGTATTAAAAAACAGGTTTCGATTAGGTAATTTTAGATATTGTAATTGGCTTTAATTAAACATGCATCGCGCTAATTAACTCAGATGATTTTTTTTTCGGCAGCCACTGGGACGCGCTTTGCCGGCTTTGATACACTCAGTCCAGATGTCCCAGTACAATTCAGGCGGCAATTAGAAGTTCGGCTACATACTCACTGGAAATGAAGTTAGAACCTTTGATAAGGCATAACATGCTCGAACAGATGCTGCATTTAATATGAAATCATATACTGTCAAAGGGTGTGCGTAAAACCTACAGGCTGTTGTAATGATAACAGAAAATATATATACGCAACATCTGTATGCGTCTCACACACACACACACACACACACACACACACACCTGCAAACAGCTGGCTCTCCAAAGTCAGAAATGAAATTATTATTATTATTATTATTATTATTATTATTATTATTATTATTATTTTTATTTCATTCATTTTAATTCTAACGAATGTGAAGTGTGAGGAACACTTCCTGATTTGGAATGAGTTAAAATGAAAATGGTGAGTTTGTGTGTGTGTGTGTGTGTGTGTGTGTGTGTGTGTGTGTGTGTGTGTGTTGGGCTCGGCCGCCGTGTAATTAGCATTTCCATTCTGCAGTTGAAATGAAGAGGGGAGCCTGCGGCGCGGCCTCGGGCTACACCCACATGAAGAGAGGGAAGAGGAGAGGAGAGAAAAGGGGCAAGCGGAGAAAAATATGAATAAAGAAAGCAAGAGCCATTCGAGATAATTAACATGTAAAATATCCAGTGGAAATAGGGACGGAAAAGAGAGCCCCACCTCACTCCGACTTTCCAGATCCTTGTCCGTAAACTCCGTGATTAAAAAAAGTTTACCGCAGTAATTAAAGATCCGGGGGCGCACACTGCACCTGCGCGCATACGCGCGCGTGTGTGTGTGTGTGTGTGTGTGTGTGTGTGTGATTTAAACACAGCTCAAAAAGCTTCAAATTCGAATAACTCAGTGTCCTTGATGAGTCGCATTTGACCTACTTTCAAAATTGTATAAAATCTCCAAGTGGTTTGAAAAGGAAACAATTCGACACGGATGATACTGAACCACACCGACACTTTGTGCAGGTTCATTGGGTGAATGTTGAAGTGAAAAAGTGGTTAATGTGTGGTGACAGGGCGCCCCCTACAGACAGGATGGACCATTTACGCACTATCACATCAGGCGCTCAATTACAGCACAAATAACACAGTAAATAATAATTAATACTCATAACAGTCCATAATTGATCAAATCAAATATGATAGTGTTCATAAACGAATAGTTAGAGGCTATTGGTGTACTGAGGTGTTTTTATCATAGAGTTCTGTGGGACTGGAATATGAGAGGCTAAATAAAATAAAAAAAAAAAAAAAGTTTTTATATACGATGTGATCAATGACTTCTTAACCAGTAATAATAAAGGAATGGGAAAGAATACGACAACACTGAAAACCTCAAAGCTACCAATTAAATATTTTTAAACATCTAAAGCTTGACACACTAAGACATTTCAAAGTTTTCTAAACTAAAATGATCAATGTACATTATAATTTATTTAAAATATACAGTATATACCTACTGATTTCTCAAGTAGAAAAAAATACATAGACTTGGGATATATATATATATATATATATATATAAATGGGGGAAAAAGTAAATAGTTGTATGGATTTGATGATGATGATGATGATGATGATGATGATGGTGGTGGTGGTAGTGGTGAAGATCCTTGATTATCAAACACATACCTTCATGCTTGCAAGCTAAACCCTTCTATTTGCCTTTAATGCTTTACAACAATTACAACAAATTATAATTAGTTTAGCACAGGGATGCTGATTTACCAGTATTACATAACACCAGTTATGTCTTTGAGCATAAAACAAGAGTGGGTGTGAAGAAGAAGGTTCATAATGACAAAATCTATGCAATTTTTTGCTAAATCACTCTCTTTAATGATCTTTTAAAATAAGTTTGAATATTCAGTATCACTCCTACATTCTCACAAATGTAGGATAAAAAGCATTGGCAGTAAAATATAATGTCAACATTGAAATTCTGCTGCAAATCTTGCAACCTTTTTTTTTTTTTTTTTTTTTCAAATATTCATTTAGTAGCTTTTTTTTTATATTTTAAGTGTGAAGCTAGTTTTGATTCTGCACATACATTTCGTATGGTATATTAAAGCATAGATTCCATGAATAAAGATGCAACTAATCAAATTTTCTAACCCTATTACAATTCATTCGGAGGAACAAAAAATGGCACGTTTTGTATTGAATAATGACAGGAAGTAGTGATGAAGTGATGAAATGTGAAATAATCCTCATTATCAGTAATGATTAGAGTGAAACAATAAATTAGAAGGGATCTAATCAAAACACTTAGCATCATTTACATATTCCTAAAACTATTAACAAACAGGTTCATTTCAACTATAACTCCTAATTCCTAATTGTTTGAAAACTAATTAATATTATTGTGTAGGTTCGCAAAATATTCACAAAATATTCACAAAACATCTGTATACATGTACAAATACAAACATGAAACATGAAAATAACGTGCCTTTAAAATGATTTAAGGTGTTTAATGGGCCTTGTTTGAATTAAAGTAAAGTTTTAAAGGAATAATACAAACACCTTCCCGTGTAAAAGATACACACTAAAAATGCGAAAGGTACAGCTTAGTGCACATTTTTCCTGAGAGTGTATTTTTTTCCCTCCATCAGACCCAGAGCAGCTGCTTTCAGTCATGTGTGAGGGTCGGTGGATTATGTAGACTTTATCGCATTCATAACTTGCTGATATTTGGCTATAGTTGGACGTGTTGAAGCTCAGCCAACACAGATGATAGCAATAGACATGTGTTACCTAATGTTCTTTATCTAACTTGGCAAGCAAAGCCAAAGAATTTATGTCAGTAATAATATATCTACATAAAACATAAGATCCAGTAAAGCATTCTAGCTACCATTAGCAAATACAATCATCACTTTTTTGTCATGCTGATTTACTATATAAAGCTAATATACTATGTCATTCCTCTTTATTTGTGTGGTATGATATAGCCTGTATACACCCACAAGTGTCCGTTATCAGTGCTAGTGAATGGAATTTTTTTTATTTTTGTATATTTTGTGTTGCTTTCATTTCTTATTTAATTAAATGACCTCATGAAAAAATCAATATTCATTATTCTATACTCAGAATAGCAGCTTCACTTTAATATGCAGTACGACATTAATATGGTTTGTGAGCACGCAGACATTTTGCAGATGATAATAATATTTGGAACATTTTATTTTGTTTTCATAGTTATGCGCATAGTACTGATTAATATGTACACCTTTATTGGTTTGTTCTCCTTTCTTTCTTTTTTTAACGGTTAATATTATTGTTATTTGGTTTTATTATATTTGACACACAGTCTGATTTGATTATTATTCTTATTCTCATTTTGAGAAGTGAATTTGAAAAACTGGGTTATTATAATTTTTTTTTATTATTATTATAAGTTTTAGTGTGGCAAATGTGTTATATAAGATCACCATGAGATTTTCCTCTTCAGAAAACACTCCCGACTGATGCTGAAAAGGTCAGAAATGAAAACTATAGAGAGAGGAATTGTAAATGTGAGTAGCAGGATTAATAGTGACTGTTCTGCTGCATTTAAATGTAATTGTCCATCTGCTCTGGTGGCCTGTGTGTATGTGTGTGTGTGTGTGTATGTGTGTGTGTGTGTGTGTGTGTGTGTGTGTGTAGGGGTGAAGGTTCACCCATTCACCTATTGCAATATCACATTCTAGTTCATATCCCACTGGTTCTGACACGAGGGCGAGCTGGCGAAATCACTTAGAGACCTGTGTTATTACATGACCATTCTATCAGGTCAGCTTGTATGTGTACTGTTGGTCAATGCATAATTATTTTAAATAATAACAAAAAAAACCCTCAATATATATGCAAACCTTTGGTAATTACAATGCACAGCAATTATTTATGGATATTATTTAACACATTAACTGCATATCATGCCTCATTTGCTTGTGCACCATTGCTCTAATTTACATCATTCCCCACCTGAAAGGGTAATTTTGTTTAGTTTTTTTTTTTCAAATCCACAAATGAATTACAGCGGGGTTTACAGAAGTATATTGGAAGCTGAAATGGCTGGTTATGTGTGGAAGCAGGCTGGAAAGTGCCTGCTCGCTTGGCAAGTCCCTTAGCGGTAGTAAAGTGGAGGTAGTCTCATAAAGGTGAGAGTTCCTCTTACGCCATACGTGTGCTCTTAGAAGAGGAAAGAGCTGCCTTCTCCCCAATAAAGACTTCAGCAGGACAACAGCAAAGATACAATGCTACATTCAATAATGTGCAACGTGCATGGTCAAACCACTTGAGCCAGTTATTTATTTATTTTAATGATTAATCTACAAATTCATCTATTGTACATTTGGATTGACCTTATCATGCAATACGAGCCATAAATTCTCTACAATCCACAGTGATTCTGTGGATTAGAAACCTGACTTTTATATTGTCATGAATTTTATTTTACACTCACACTGTGTATGCAAAAGCATTGTGTGATATTTATCTTACAGAACGTGATATTCCGATATGAGTGTGTGATTTATTCCTGGAAGACTCCATGAGCAGTGTTCTTCTCGCTATGAAACTAGCAGTCTGAGGTGGCTCAACCTCCACTAGAGTATTTGAACAAAACAAAACTAATTCTGATGTGTGAATCCTACATTATTAACACAGAGAAAGAGGATGAGCGTTTGCTGTGAAAAAAAAAAAAAAAAAAAAAAACCCAAGCAAAAGCTAAAAATAATCACTGGCAGCTTTGCACAGCGGTGCAGCGAGTGGCTAGGGACCTCCAAGGTGGCAAAGCAGTGAAGAAGGAGCATAAAAAACCTGGCAGAATGTTTAAATTAAACAGTGAAATTCAACATCTGCGTTCCAAAGCCTTTACCCTCAATTTTGCATCTCAGGCGTGTGTGAATGTGTGCGTTCGCATGTTTGTGTGACTGCACGCCGGCTTGTGAGCGCATGTGATTGAGAGATTTTAGGCACTCATTCGCACTAATCTCCATTTACTCTGATTCCACCAGCTCAGTGATGAACTATGGCATGACTGTGCTGCCGAACACATCACCCGCATGGAGTGTTGTCCCACTTTCAGACTTGGAGGGAGGCAGTGTGTTGGAAAAAAAAAAAAGCATATGGACTGCATATTCATTAGTGCACTGCTGATAAATAGATTAATTGGCTAGATTAGGCAGCCAACGCTTTGATCACAGGGACCGAGCCAAGAGTGTGTTTGTTGTTTAGTGTAATTTTGTTCATTGAGAGGGAATGCGGTGCTGAAAACCTTGCTGCACGGGCGTTTATGGGATTTATTTTCCAGTTAGTGTTAAGAGGAGACCGCAAACATGTAAACAACAGAACAGCAAGGAAATCTAATGAATGTGTGCGTGGGTACACATGTAAAAGAAAAAGAAACACAAGAAGGCTAATTAGTGCGCTGAACAATTCAGTCATATATGATTGTAGCTTTACTGTGTTTCATCATGTCAGAGTGGCATAAAACCTCAAATCAGGACTCAGTGATTTACTGACTTACTTAAGTCACATGTACGTTAAACTGGTGCTGGGAATGACAACAAACTATCCACAAAAAATTGTAAATTATTATTATTATTTTTTTTAATCTCAAATAATGACTCAGTGATTTATTGACTTAATTCATTTAGACTTGCACTAAACTGAGAATAGCAACAAAACACCCACAAAAATATACAAATCTGCACATTTGTCATGTTATTATTTCTGTCCATCTCTTGTTAGTGGCTTATTAACATCTTTTGTTGTTTAGAAATATTTAAAACAACAGCTACTGCGTTTTGTTGATTGAATTCATTCATTGAGCCAATCGAGCTGAATCACCTCTGAAACTGATATGCATTGTGAATATTTTTCAGTGACTACTGAAATAATGTATTATGTCATGTAATAAAAATCAGCATTGTGTTGTGTTGTGAAGAAAAATATAGTTGTGTAGAAATATATATATATATATATATATATATATATAGAGAGAGAGATCGATAGAGAGATATACATTGTATATACACATATAAATGTATTTAAACAGTTGAAACAAGCTCCACGATGATGCTCATGACCTGTAGATGCAGCTTGTGAGTTCCTATTCAATTCTGAGCTGAATGAATATGATAATGTGGGAAAATGGATCGGCAGGTCTGAGCTGTGAAGTTTTCTGTGAATCAGAAGAGCCCGTGTTTATTCTCTTTGCTCTTTCTTTCTCCCTGTGGAGTCACTGTGGCTTCACCCCTGTTAACTCGGATTTGATATAACCTTTAAAGCAAAGGTGCACGCCTCCTCCTCGGTAAACACCTCCAAACACATTTGCACTGGAATGATTCTCAGATACAAACATGACGTGCGGCTTTGAGAATGCCACCGGCATTATTAATTCATAATATGCTTACAACTCTTTATCAGGAGTGTGAGAGAAGATGAAAGACCTTGTTCGGTGACGGCCGTCCTCCTGCATTGGCTCTTCTCAAACCTTCTGACACACAACCTGGTGTTCGACAGCTCAGGATGGGCCTTTGTATCTGTATGCATGTGTGTGTGTGTGTGTGTGTGCCTTAACACTTTCAACAGCTCATCCATTAGAGCAGGCCCACTGCTGACTGACAGCAGCGTTCTGCACCCTTTCATGGCTCCGTGTACATTTCGTAAGTCTGAGGGGAATTGCTTTGAGTGCCGGGAGAGCTCTGAGCACTGTCAAGGCTCACTGAGAGCCACAGAGGTGATCCAGCAAAGTAAATAACCCAAAAAACACACGAGCATCGGTTCTGTCATTGTTTTCTAGCAAAGAAATAAAAATCCCAGGAGAAAGAGTGGTACTGAGAGATGAGCTGTTAGAAAATAAATAGCATTTTTCTTTTTACATGATTTGATGTCTGTTTCATTTTAAATGAATAAGTTCTAAATAGGTGTATAATGTTACAGCAGGATATGTCATGTTTGCACTAAAGAGAACAGAAATGCAAACAGAGTGTAAAGAGTAAAATCCAAAGTCCTGAAGATAGGCTACTGTACACCTAGAAGTCAGATCTGGCATAAATAAAAACAGGAAGAGTTCATTCTACACTGAGGATTTTAGTATGCAGGGATAATTGGATCAAAATAGCCATCATACCGATGCCAAATTGAAGCGACATTTTTGAGATTTCAGAAATCCTGCAAAGAAGACACTGTAAAGGAGACACTGATTATTTTACAGCCATCATACCAGTCACTAAAGATACATTTCCGTCATTTCCTTTACTATAAGTCATGAAACATCAACAGCATAAAACTAACAACGTGTCCATCTTTAAAAAGTTTTACTGCTTTTCAAAAGGTTTAGAAATTGTCTTGGTTTTTTTTCCATCATGCTTGAGAAAGTTTTTTGTTTTTTTAATAAGTCAATTCATGCAATTTTCTTTTCACATATTTCACACCTTTATACTGTAGCTCTTGCTTTTTTTTGTTGTTTTTTTAAGAAAAAAAAACCCCATAGAAAGTATGTGATGCATGGAACTCATAACAATCTATTTCTTCCTAAATAAACAATTGATCCCTGCAAAGTATGATCTTTAGACCATCCTTTTAATCATCCATTTACATTCAGGTGCATTTATTTGTTAGCAAGACACCCACATATTAAATATTTCTGATTGAAATTTGTTTTAAAAATGACATTTTTTAAACAATGGCATCTTTGCAAAGAGGTCAAAGGCTTTTGAAGCTTCAAGTGCACAATATCTGATGTTCAGCTGACATAATGTGCAGATGTCTTTATGCAATCCTTAATCCTGCAAGACGTTAGTCTCTTACAATAGCTATCCATTTTATTATAAAAAGAATTAAAGAATAAGAGTGAAGATTTCAATCACTCCTGCTACTCTCTGAGTTAGAGATGACAATCAATGTCTTTATTTGAAATCCATTGATTGCACATTTTTCTATAGATTACACAAGCTCCTGGCACAATCAGTTATCTGCTATGTATCTTTAAGTGAGCGCTGAGGCGGTGTCTGAAAAGCAGAGCAAATTTGACTCATTAAAGGAGCATAAAATTGTGGCTTTGTGCGTGACCTTTTGTTCAGCATCTTTGGAGAATTCTGTTACTAAAAGAGGTGAGTTTTTTTTGTGCACAGAGAGGGAAGGCTCCACGAGTATTGGGTTCCTATAGGGAACAATGGTGATAGGTTCACCTTGCAGTGCATGGGTGTAACTCAGCCTGGAATATTGTGGATCAAAGACTAATAAACAAAGTAGGTGGAAATGCTGTAAGAGTATATGTGATCCGGCAAAGGATACAGACATGAAAAGAGCAGACTGACTTTAGGAGGACGAAAGCATTAAGCAAAACTGATTTTTTTTTTTCTTATTCTGTTGTTTCCTTCACTCTCTTTTATGAGAGCTACACATTCGTTGTTTGGTCACTGTAAATTTTGAGACATGCTGAAACCCACACTGAGAAGTAGTCCTGTAATGTATATGTAGGCTGGCTGCATGTTGTAGGACAATGCCCGTTATAGTTGTGTCTTCATCTCCGTGTTGATGACTGGAAAAATATGAGAGCGGAAATGTTCCCTTTGTGCGTGTACAGCGTGCTGCATGACCTGCTGATCTCCACAATAAAGCCATAATGGCCGTGCACCTCCCCGAGGAACACACCAGCAACCTGGCTCTCTTATGGATGCTGCAGAAACAGGTCACTGTGAGCATGCAACAGAGGGAAAAAATGTCTTTATGAGTCCAAAAAGCTGACATCAAAGTAAACAGATGTACACCTGTCATAAAGCCTTGGAGGGGATTGACATAGAGCCCCTCATTCATATCCAGCGTGTCAAACGGCAATTGCCGAGCTTGACCAGCTCTAGCTCTGCCTCCAACCCCTGCACAACATCTCATCACACTTGATCTCCAAATATGAGTTTTCCAAAGATGAGCTCCCCCTTCCCACCCTCACACTTGCCGGCTACTTTATTAGTAGCTAAGCTCTTTACACTTGTAGCATATTGCAGCAGGTTAGGGGCCTAAGCCTTATTGTCCCACATTATTGAAAATCTAGGCTGTGAGAGCCGGCCCCTGGAGGTCAAGCTTTGTCTGAGTGCGCTCGCTCTCTCATTTCTCAGGCAACAAGAGGCAACACTGGAGGAGGACAGACAAGATTGAGCTGGTAATACACTTAAATCCATCTTGGTTGACTTACCACAAACTTCCACCTATCCCCGCGGCTTCTCGTGAGCCGAAATAATTCCTTTATAACTTACAAGTGCAGAAACTATGACTTATGAATTCATTGCAACACAGGCAGCATTGTAAGTCTGTGGAATGGGAGGGCTATTTTATGTGGGAGTCATAAAACGTAGACCAGCACTAGACCGAGCTGGCTAAATTGGATGAAAGACGCTTATGTCAAATTGTGAAGCACATCTCCTCCGAGAATACGGATAAAAAGCTTTTCCTTTCATCAGTGCCACAATAAAGTCAAATGTATATTTTCTGTTTCCTGTTTGAAAACTAAATCATAGTTTATGAGATGTAGATTCAATTTATCAGAACAAATCATAGCACAACCAAACTCTAGGCAGGTTTCCTCGTGATGAATTCAGTTGAACATGCCAGATATCTTTTGTTATAATAATTAGCGATTATGCATTTCAGGTCTGAGCAATGTGGCGATTAATTAAATGTGCTGTGTAGGTAGATGGCTGTTCTGAGGGTCATGGCACCACCTGGTGTTCGTTGTGGAAAGCACATGTTTAGGGGGAAAAAAAAGTTCTTCAGTTATCCTCTTAAGGAACTCTTATTGGTTCTATATAAAACCTTACAAGTTATAACTACCATTGAGGAACCTTTTCGAGTGTACTCGAAGTATTGCTCTGCATGGAATTCTAACAACAAAACCAACATATCGTGTATAAACAGCAAACAACATGTTACTCAAATTAGACTTTATGTAAAGTGTTACATAATTACATTGTTATAAATTGTTGTTACCAAAAAAAATAATATCTGTGATTTCTTTCCCTCATGTTCACAAGTAATTATTCACAGAACAGCATTTGCAACAGGGAAAAATAACATTAGTATATAAATACTGTTTTTAAATGGTAAAAATCCAACAAAAAAAGAGAAAGAAATGGGGAAAAAAAGCCTTTATAATCAAACAATGGGTTTCAGTGCAAATTTAACCATTTGCCAGATTTTACAAGGACCAATCTCTACTGTATATACACACAGTACAATATTATACAGTTTACTACCAAATTAATGAAATTGGTTAAAAACAAGAAAATTCAAATGGCTATTCCTTTTTTAATAAAACATTCCCTTTGAAATATTTCTAGAAAATCACCTAAAAATGCATCATTGCATTGTGTAATACTTTTGGAAAAAACACAACAAAAAAAACCCAAGGTATAGTAATAATTTGAAACACATTTGGTCTACACTAAATACACAAATGAATTCAATGAAATACAGATTTCTTTAAAATCATTGAATGCCCTGCAAACTACACTGTAGTAGTACTTAAATTAGCACTCATATTGAATGTGTTAACCTGAAATTACTAGTAAATACCTGTGGCCAGCACTTACATTAAATCAGCAGTCATTTAAGTGCTGATTTTAAAAACACACACAGGCTACATTAGAACTGAGAAGTCAAGTACTTGTGGTTATAAATAAGGCACAAGATGTGCTGTGATATGAACTGGCCAAAGTGCAGGCTGCTCCTCCACTCCCAGCGATCCGTGCAGTCTGCTTCCTTATTCATCCTCTCCAGGACCTGTTTGACCTTGTGATCAATACCTCTGCATGATATGATTTATATGGCCCTGAGAGAGACACACAGAGCAAACATTGATGTGACACAGGTCACCTTTGCGCATGTTATGTTCATTAACCCTTTGCGATTGATATTCATATATGCTGACTTCGGCTAAGACGGATCAAAAGAGCGCAGCAGCGAGATCAGACGCTAGGCGCCCCGGCCTGCAGGTAAAGCGCTTCAAATGTGCATTTCTTTATTGTCATGAACTTGCATTGATTTTCCAAAAATGAGAAATTCCCAAAGTCATCGGATTCCACACAATTATGCTACGAGCGGATTCAAAATAAAAATAAAGCGATTTCAAAATAAAATTTGAAACAGCTCCACTTACGTTCAGATTAATAATCCACTAATAACCCAACATGCAAACATTTTGTCAAATTAATCTGATCAAATGGGGGGTGGGTAATCCTTTTAGTAATTCATTAAAAATAGTAGAATAATGTTCATGTAAATCTTTGCACCTGATGACTTTTAATATGAGAATCTGTGTGCGTGTTCTGTGCATGGTTTCAGGAAAGACGAGCTCCTTTAAAGTGCAGATGCAGGACACGAATGACCTGAATTAAGTTAGCTTGGTATTCGACATTCAGCAAGGATGCAGAACTTGCATAGGATTTTAAAAAAACAGGGGAAATCTTAGTTGATAACCTATACATTTACATTTATAGAAGATGCCCTTATCCAGAGTGACTTACAGAAGTGCTTTGAAGTCTCTATCAATAAATTCATCTTGATACTGGTTCACTAGGTCACGGATTAAGAATATCATCAGTCTTAAAACTCTGCTGGAGAGGTATTATGGTAAGAAAAGCACACAGACACTATATGGCCAAAAGGTTGTGGACAAATTGCCATCACATTTATATGTGCTTGTTGAACATATCATTCCAGATTTAGTCCTCCTTTGCCATTATAATAACCTCCACTCTTCTGGGAAGGCTTTCCACTAGATTTTTTTGAAGCATGGCTGTAGGGATTTGTCCATTTAGCCACAAGAGCATTAGTGAGGTCATGTACTGATGTTCGGGAGAGAAGGCCTGGTGTGCAGGCAACATTCCAGTTCATCCTGAACGTGTTCAGTGGGGTTGAGGTCAGGGATCTAGGTAGAACACTCAAGTTCTTCCACTAAAGTTTTGGCATCTCATGTCTTCATGGAGTTCACTTTGTGCACATGAGCAGTGTCATTCTGAAACAGCTTTGGGCCTCTTAGTTCCGTCGAAGGCAAACTGCAATGCTACAACATACACAAAGACATCCTATACAATTGTGTGCTTCCTACTTTGTGGCAACAGTTTGAGGAACAACCACAAATGAGTGTCGTGGTCAGGTGTCCACACACTTTTAGCCATATAGTGTATATATTTCTTGTGCAGTTTTTCCCATACAATGTCTTTTAATATTGGTAACATTCCAAGATAAGTACAAGTGTTATATCACCTTTAATGTGTGCATTTAATGTTTTTTTTCATACAACAATCAGAGCCTTCTTGCTCTTGAATGTGCAAATATAAAACACTAAGCAATTTGCTACAGTCACAAACTTTTCTCACTTTTCACTTTCTGTTCAATAATCAGACTTGGAAGAGGTTATTCCTGTGATGGAAATCATTTAAAGCATCTTAAAAACACAAGCACGATCAAAAACTTACACACTGGATCCAACTGACTGGACCCACACACTCCTTGTTGTTATGGTAACATTGACATTAAAGCCTGTTCTCTATATTTGTTTCATTTTGGAATGAATTAAATGTAATGTAGATATAAACAGAGACTGTCTACAGGATGTCCAGTTTAGGATCCATATAAACAGTTTAATTAGAATAAGATCATACAGATCTTACATAAACATAGCTATTGTGTGTGTGCGTGTGTGTGTGTGTGTGTGTAATAACACTTGCTAGTTACCAGCAGACTCTACCACCATAACCCTGGTGTTACACAAGCATTACAGCCTCACCATGTACTCGTCAAAGTGATAAAAAAAAGATAAGCAAACTAAACCAACACCAAAAGTGTTAAAGCTCACCGGTTCTCCTGCCATGCACCTTGGACAGGATTGCTGAGCTGTGCCAAGAACCTGCAGAAAAGTTCACATATAAACAACTGAAAGTTTCACAGTCACCATGTTACAAAACATGTAAATACACTGATCCTAACATAGACTTTGTTCTATGTGTTGTTTATCGGTTAAAGGGGCAGTTTGTTTCTTTGTTTTGGTCCCTAGTTAGCATCTGAATGAGGGTGACCTTGGAGCCAGTACATTGCCAGGCATTCTTGGCTTTCCAATACTTCTCCATGGTTGGCAATCAAGCATGGCACTTCTTGGCATTCCAGAGTAGTTTCCCAATGTTTTGTTTTGCAGCCCCTCGGCAGAAAACCAATATCCCAGATCCCCCGCCCGGCCCCACCACCACCAGCCCCCGCCCCCGCCCTTCCGTTTTCGTCCAGGCTTGGGAGCAGCAACAGAGGAGTTTACCGTTTGTAAGGTTTAAGAGTGTTACCAGATCTATTCCAAACATATCATTCTAAATATACTTAAAAAAACTGCAATTCACAATATTTCCATGACAGGGTCTGGCTAGCTAGTTTTTTCCATTTCATCTTTTCTGGGCCAGAAATGAGCTCCGCCCCCAGATGGAACAGAATTGCTAAGGCTCATGATGCATACAAGTTTCAGGTCAGTTGGAGGGTAAGATCTGGCTTGTCACTGCAATTGCAATTCACATTATAGACAGAAGAGGGGGGAATACATCCTGGATGGAATACTGGTGTATTACAGGGAGGGCACATTCACTCATTCACACCTAGGGGCAATTTAGCATAGACAATCCACCTACACCTCTTTATTATAGTTTATATTATTTTATTCTCTTTTATATATCGGTGTGGTCGTAAAAAGCATTTAACTGCATGTCATAGTACGTATGGTTATGTATGTGGCAAATAAAAATTTGATTTGATTTGATTTACTGGCATGTTTTGGGAATGTGGAAGGAAACCAGAGAACCTTGCCTTGTACTATATATATATATATATATATATATATTTTAAGTTACTTGTGGGTGCTTCTTTTCATACTACAGGCTCCAAGATGTGAGTACTGTAAAGGCCAATATTACAATAATGACTAACAAAACCTATGTTAAGCCGTAGGACTGGACAATATGATGATATAATATTGATATCATGATAACTGATGTCATAAAGCTTTTTTGAAATGTATTTATTTATGTAAAAAAAGACATTACAAACTCTTGAAGCACTTCATTTATCATTTCATTCATAGCATTTGGCAGATGCCCTTATCTAGAGCGACTTACATTTATCTTTATATATATATATATATATATATATATAT